>JAAWVA010001180.1:0-12804 GCA_015227895.2 Colaptes auratus | reverse complement strand
CCACAGCTCAGATCCTTCTTTCCCTTCCTCTAGCAGGTGCCCCAGGGGTGAATTTGCCCTGTGAGTGATGCCTGCACAAACCTGCTGATCCCAGAGCTAATTAGGAAAGTGGAAAGGAGACAAAGTCCAGCTCCCTTTCAATCTTTCTTTTCAAACCTCCCCTGCACTCTTTTGCATCTCCTTCAGTTTTTTCCCTCCCCCTGAACTTTTTGAAGGTACAGGGGCCAGGCAGGTCGACAGGGGGAAGAAAATGAGAGGCACTTGGCCTGGTGCCTGCCTCTCTACTGCACTGATTGGCTTTTAATTGGCAATTCTTGTCTGCAATATAAGATAATTGCAGAGATTTCCAGGAATTGTTTGTGACAGAGGAAGAAGCAGCCACATCTGAGTTCTGCTGGAGGAGCTTTTAATTAAAGGCTTTATGCAGTGCAACAGATGGTGCTGAGCTCGCTCAGGGAGGCAGGCGTGGGGCCTCGCTGCACACACTGATGGGCACAGCTCCTGGTCCCTCCTGCTTCCAGGTGTGAGAATGGGATGGAATGGAATGGAATGGAATAGAATAGGATGGAATGGAATGGAATGTAATGGAATGGAATGGAATGGGATGGAATGGAATGGAATGGGATGGAATGGAATGGAATAGAATGGGATGGAATGGAATGGAATGGAATGGAATGGAATGGAATGGAATGGAATGGAATAGTGGAATGGAATAGGATAGAACGGAATGGAATGGAATAGAATGGAATGAAATGGAATGGAATGGAATAGGATAGAATGGAATGGAATGGAATGGAATGGATGGATGGAATAAAAGATGGAATGGAATGGAATGGAATAGAATAGAGTAGAATAGAATAGATTAATAGAATATAGAAAGAATAGAATAGAATAGAATAGAACCAGACCAGGTTGGAAGAGACCTTCAAGATCATCGTTCCACCCATCAACCAATCCAGCCACCTAAACAACTAAACCATGGCACCAAGCACCCCAGCAAGTCTCCTCCTGAACACCTCCAGGGATGGTGACTCCACCACCTCCCTGGGCAGCACATTCACTCTCTCTGTGTAGAACTTTTTCCTGGCATCCAGCCTAAACCTTCCCTGGCACAGCCTGAGACTGTGTCCTCTTGTTCTGCTGCTGGGTGCCTGGCAGAAGAGACCAACCTCTGCCTCTCTACAACCTCCCTTCAGGGAGTTGGGGAGAGCAAGGTCTCCCCTGAGCCTCCTCTTCTCCAGGCTAAGCAACCCCAGCTCCCTCAGCCTCTCCTCCCAGGGCTGTGCTCCAGACCCCTCCCCAGCTTTGTTGCCCTTCTCTGCACACCTCCCAGCAAGTCAACCTCCTTCCTAAACTGAGGGGCTGGAGGTTAGGAAGAAATTCTTCCCAGCAAGAGAGATTGGCCATTGGAATGTGCTGCCCAGGGGGGGTGGAGTCACCATCCCTGGTGGTATCATAGTATCAGTCAGGGTTGGAAGGGAGCACAAGGATCAGCCAGTTCCAACCCCCCTGCCATGGGCAGGGACACCCCACACTAGAGCAGGCTGCCCACAGCCTCAGCCAGCCTGGGCTTAAACACCTCCAGGGATGGGACCTCAACCACCACCCTGGGCAACCTGGGTGGTTGGACTTGATGATCTTAGTGGTCTTATCCAACCAGAGCAATTCTGTGATTCCCTGAAATGCAATTTTACAATTACTCCTTCTTGAGTGCAGTCACACAGCACTTACAGCATGGCCAAGGGCTCAGGCCTAGCCAGCATGGATTTAGCAAGGGCAGGTCCTGCCTGACCAACCTGATCTCCTTCCATGCCCAGGGGACTGCCTGGGGGATGTGGGGCAGGCTGTGGATGTGGTCTGCCTGGACCTCAGCAAGGCCTTTGACACCATCCCCCACAGCAAACTCCTGGCCAAGCTGTCAGCCCCTGGCTTGGGCAGCAGCACTCTGAGCTGGGTTAGGAACTGGCTGGAGGCTGAGCCCAGAGAGTGGTGGTGAATGGTGCCACAGCCAGCTGGCAGCCAGGCACCAGTGCTGGGCCCCAAGGATCAGTGCTGGGCCCCATGCTCTTCAACATCTTCATTGATGATCTGGATGAGGGCATTGAGTCCATCAGCAGTGAATTTGCAGCTGACACCAAGCTGGGGGCAGGAGTTGATCTGCTGGAGGGCAGAGAGGCTTTGCAGAGGGACCTGGACAGGCTGGGCAGATGGGCAGAGGCCAAGGGCAGGAGATTGAACACAGCCAGTGCCAGGGGCTGCACATTGGCCACAGCAACCCCAGGCAGTGCTACAGGCTGGGGGCAGAGTGGCTGAGAGCAGCCAGGCAGAGAGGGACCTGGGGGTGCTGGTTGATGGGAGGCTGAACATGAGCCTGCAGTGTGCCCTGGCAGCCAAGAGGGCCAATGGCATCCTGGCCTGCATCAGGCAGAGTGTGGCCAGCAGGAGCAGGGAGGTCATTGTGCCCCTGTCCACTGCACTGGTTAGGCCACACCTTGAGTCCTGTGTCCAGTTACAATAATACAATACAATAATACAATACACCAGGTTGGAAGAGACCTTCAAGACCATCACGTCCAACCCATCAACCAATCCAGACCACCTCAATACAGTACAATACAGTACAATACAACCCACCTAAACAACTAAACAACTAAACCCTGGCACCAAGCACCCCATCAAGCCTCTTCTTGAACACCTCCAATGAAGGTGACTCCACCACTTCCTCAGGCAGCTGATTCCAGTGGGCAATCACTCTCTCAGTTCTGGGCCCCTCAGGTTAGGAAGGAGGTTGAGCTGCTGGAAGGTGTCCAGAGAAGGGCAACAAAGCTGGGGAGGGGTCTGGAGCACAGCCCTGGGAGGAGAGGCTGAGGGAGCTGGGGTTGCTTAGCCTGGAGCAGAGGAGGCTCAGGGGAGACCTTCTTGCTCTCTCCAACTCCCTGAAGGGAGGTTGTAGCCAGCTGGGGGTTGGTCTCTTCTCCCAGGCAGGCAGCAGCAGAACAAGAGGACACAGTCTCAGGCTGTGCCAGGGCAGGTTTAGGCTGGATGTTAGGAGGAAGTTCTATACAGAGAGAGTGATTGCCCTTTGGGATGTGCTGCCCAGGGAGGTGGTGGAGTCACCATCCCTGGAGGTGCTCAGGAGGAGCCTTGCTGGGGTGCTTGGTGCCATGGGTTAGTTGTTTGGGTGGGTTGGGTTGGTTGATAGGTTGGACATGATGATCTTGAAGGTCTCTTCCAACCTGGTGCATTGTATTATTATTGCATTGTACTGGAGTTTCCATGGGAGGAACTCCTTGCTCCTCTCCTCTCTGCAGCTCGGTGTTCATTTCACTCCAGGCTGAATGGGAAAGCAATCAACTGGAAGGGATTGAGTTACCTTGGGCTTCAATCAGCACCAGGTGCTCCAGGGGCATTCTAAACCTTAGCTCTGAGCTGCTCTTGGTTTGGTCTGGTCTGATCTGATCTGGTCTGGGTGTTTTAGGAAGTGTTTTCTAGCCCCTATGGCTGATGCCTTGAGCTGGCTGAGTTGGCTCTGTAGCCTTAGGCTCATCCTGGGAGGTGAGTGAGGAACTTTTGGCTTCTTTTGGGGGGGAGATTTTGGGTTTCTTTTAGGGGTGGGAGGGAGATTTTGGGTTGAATGAGAACCAGGTGCTCCAGGGACACTTTAAACCTTAGCTCTGAGCTGCTCTTGGTTGGGTTGGGTTTGGTTTGAGGGTGTTTTTAGGACCTCTGTTGTAGCCTCTGTGGCTGATGCTTTGAGCTGGCTGAGTTGGTTCTGTAGCCTTAGGCTCATCCTGGGAGGTGAGTGAGGAACTTTTGTCTTCTTTTGGGGGAGATTTTGGGCTCAATGAGCACCAGGTGCTCCAGGGACTCTTTAAACCTTAGCTCTGAACTGCTCTTGGTTGGGTTGGGTTTGGTTTGGGGGTGTTTTAGGACCTCTCTTGTAGCCTCTATGGCTGATGCCTTGAGCTGGCTGAGTTGGTTCTGTAGCCTTAGGCTCATCCTGGGAGGTGAGTGAGGAACTTTTGTCTTCTTTTGGGGGGGAGATTTTGGGTTTCTTTTAGGGGTGGGAGGGAGATTTTGGGTTGAATGAGCATCAGGTGCTCCAGGGAGACTTTAAACCTTAGCTCTGAGCTGCTCTTGGTTGGGTTGGGTTTGGTTTGGGGGTGTTTTAGGACCTCTCTTGTAGCCCCTATGGCTGATGCCTTGAGCTGGCTGGGTTGGTTCTGTAGCCTTAGGCTCATCCTGGGAGGTGAGTGAGGAACTTTTGGCTTCTTTTGGGGGGTGGGAGGGAGATTTTGGGCTCAATGAGCACCAGGTGCTCCAGGGACACTTTAAATCTTAGCTCTGAGCTGCTCCTGGTTGGGTTGGGTTTGGTTTGGGGGTGTTTTAGGACCTCTCTTGTAGCCCCTATGGCTGATGCTTAGAGCTGGCTGATTTGGTTCTGTAGCCATAGGCTCATCCTGGGAGGTGAGTGAGGAACTTTTGGCTTCTTTTGGGGGGGGAGATTTTGGGTTTCTTTTAGGGGTGGGAGGGAGATTTTGGGTTGAATGAGCACCAGGTGCTCCAGGGACACTTTAAACCTTAGCTCTGAGCTGCTCCTGGTTGGGTTGGGTTTGGTTTGGGGGTGTTTTAGGACCTCTCTGGTAGCCCCTATGGCTGATGCCTTGAGCTGGCTGGGTTGGTTCTGTAGCCATAGGCTCATCCTGGGAGGTGAGTGGAGAGATTTTGTCTTCTTTTGGGGGAGATTTTGGGCTCAATGAGCACCAGGTGCTCCAGGGACATTCTAAACCTTAGCTCTGAGCTGCTCTTGGTCTGGTTTGGTCTGGTCTGGGGTGTTTTAGGAAGTGTTTTCTAGCCCCTATGGCTGATGCCTTGAGCTGGCTGATTTGGTGGCCTTGTGGCCTTGCAGGATATGCAGGGGGCTCCAAGCAAGCTGGGGAGGGAATTGTGAGGGTGTCAGGGAGGGATAGGACTGGGGGGAAGGGGAAAAAAAACTAGGAATGGGGAGATTCAGATTAGATGTTAGGAGGAAATTCTTCCCCATGAGGGTGGTGAGAGCCTGGCCCAGGCTGCCCAGGGAGGTGGTGGCAGCCTCCTGGCTGGAGGTGTTTGCAGCCAGGCTGGAGGTGGCTGTGAGCAGCCTGCTGCAGTGTGAGGTGTCCCTGCCCATGGCAGGGGGTTGGAGCTGGCTGAGCCTTGAGGCCCCTTCCAGCCCTGCCAGCTCTGTGATTCTGAATGCCTTCCTCTTGCTCTCTTTGAGGCACTCCTTCCCTCTCAGCAGACTGCAGCCCAGGCTGCCAGAGCCAGTGTCTCTCAGACTGCAGGCAGGGACATTACTACACAGCTGGCAACTGCTTGGAGTGTCCAACAGGTTTCTAGTAAGTCTCCTTCCTCCCTCCCCTCCTGCTCAGCTCTTGGGCTGCTGCAATAGGAAAGCTCAACCTTGTGGCCCTGTGCTGGGGAGCTGGCCCCTCCAGTCCTGGGGGCAGTTTTGGGCCTCTCACTGCCAGAAGGACTTTGGGGTCTGTAGGGCAGGGATGGTGCTCCTGTGCTGGGCACTGCTGAGGCCACACCTTGAAAACTGGGCTCAGTTTTGGGCCCCTCACTCCCAGCAGGACTGGAGCAGGGCCAGAGAAGGGCAAGGAAGCTGGGGAAGGGTCTGGAGAAGAGGGCTGGGGAGGAGCAGCTGAGGGAGCTGGGGATGGTGAGCCTGGAGCAGAGGAGGCTGAGGGAGACCTCTTTACAGCTCCCTGAGAGGAGGCTGCAGCCAGGTGGGGATTGGGATCTTCTCCCTAGGGTTAGGTGATAGAAGGACCTGGCCTGGAATTATGCCAGGGGAGGGCTAGGCTGGAGCTGAGGAACAATTTCTCTGCTGCCAGAGTGGTCAGGGACTGTCCCAGGCTGCCCAGGGAGGTGCTGCAGTCCCCATCCTTGGAGGTATTGAAGAAAGATGGGGCCACGGTTTGGTGGCCATGGGGGTGTTGGGCTGCTGGCTGGACTGGGTGATCTCAGAGGGCTTTTCCAGCCCAAGGAGCTGTGATTCAGGACATCATTTCCATGCTCAGAACATTCTCAGGGCTGTCTCGTGGTGCAGATCAGCAGGAGGGGCATAAAGTGCACTGCTAATCCCTCCCAGGGGAAGAACCAGGCCACCAGGCTAAACCACTGCCTTTGCCTTAAAATGCCACCCAGGGCAACCTCTGAGGTTCTGGAGGGAGCCCAGCTGCCTCCACGCCCCTGTGCCTGAAGCAATGTTGGTTTGAGCAGGTGGAAAGGGTTGCTAGGGGTTGGAATTCCAAAGAGGTGGAAGAATTGCAGTGAATAACATCATTGTCGTTGCTCCAGCTGCCCTGGGGGGCAGGCAGCTCCAAGGAAATGCCCCCTGGGAACAGCCAATGGCCTCACTGCTCAAGCAGACATCACTGCCTGCCAGGTAAGCAGGAGGACAGGGCACAAGAGGTGGCAGTTTGCAATGGTCTGGGCATTCATCCCTGTCTGAGGCCCCCACCACAAGAAGGACCTGGAGCTGCTGGGGGGGGGGCCCAGAGGAGGCTACAAAGGTGGTCAGAGGGCTGCAGAACCTCTGCTGTGGGGAAAAGCTAAGGGAGTTGGAGTTGTTCAGCTCAGGGGAGACCTCAGAGCAGCCTTCCAGTACCTGAAGGGGCTCCAGGAGTCCTGGGAAGGGACTTTGGCCAAGGGCTGGGAGTGCCAGGCTGAGGAACAATGGCTTTGAGCTGGGAGAGGGGAGACTGAGACTGGAGAGGAGGAAGAAATCTTTGCAGTGTGGGTGGGGAGACACTGGCACAGGCTGCCCAGGGAGGCTGTGGCTGCCCCCCCTGCTGGAGGTGTTCCAGGCCAGGCTGGGTGAAGCCTTGAGCAAGCTGTGCTGGTGGGAGGTGTCCCTGCCCATGGCAGGGGGGTTGGACCTGGATGATCTTGAAGATCATCTCCAACCCAAACCATTCTATGAGAGTTCAAAGCCCATTTTGGGAGCTCTCAGGAGTACACAGGACAGGGAGGATCCTCTCTGTCTGGCCCCTGAGCATGTCTGAAAGTGCTGGTTGGTGCTCTCTGTGCAAAGGTTGCTTGTGTGCAGGTCTGATGCATTTTGTGGTCCCCCTGCAGGTTTGTCCCAGTGGCTACCTGAGCCTGGAGAGTGGAGCTGGGTGCCGTGCCTGCCCTGAGGGCTACTCCTGTGACCCACTCACTGGCGTGCAGAGGAGCTGTGGCCCTGCTCAGTACTCACCAGAGGGAGAGCTGCAGTGTCAGGAATGCCCAGAGAGCTCTCTCTGCCCAGCTGGACCGAGCAGACAGGTACCTATGGCCCATGAGGGCAGTACTGAGCTGCTGCCTGGACTGGGACTGCCTGGGACTCAGCTTTGCCTTAGAACCATAGAATGGTCAGGGCTGGAAGGGAGCTCAAGGCTCAGCCAGTCCCAAGCCCCTGCCATGGGCAGGGACACCTCACACTGCAGCAGGTTGCTCACAGCCACCTCCAGCCTGGCTGCAAACACCTCCAGCCAGGAGGCTGCCACCACCTCCCTGGGCAGCCTGGGCCAGGCTCTCACCACCCTCCTGGCCAACAACTTCTTCCTCACAGCCAAACTCAATCTCCCCACTTCTAGTTCTGCTCCATTCCCCCAGTCCTATCCCTCCCTCACACCCTCCAAAGTCCCTCCCCAGCTTGCTTGCAGCCCCCTGCAGAGCCTGGAAGGCCACCAGAAGGTCTCCTGGGAGCCTTCTCCTCTGCAGCCTGCACAACCCCAACTCTCTCAGGCTGTCTGCAGAGCAGAGCAGCTCCAGCCTTCTGCTCCTCCTCCTGGCCCTGCTCTGGACCCCTTCCAGCCCCTCCAGAGCCTTCCTGGCACAGAGGCTCCAGAGCTGGATGCAGTACTCCAGGCCACTGGGCTTTCTGGTTGGGACTCCCTGGGACACTGCTCTGGGCAGCAATGGCCTCTAAGCTTTCTGTTTGGGATTCTGTGGGCAACAATGGCCTCTAAGCCTTCTGGTTGGGATTCCCTGGGCAGCAATGGCCTCTAAGCCTTCTGGTTGGGACTCCCTGGGACACATCTCTGGGCAGCAATGGCCTCTAAGCCTTCTGGTTGGGACCCCCTGGGACACAGCTCTGGGCTACAATGGCCTCTAAGCCTTCTGGTTGGGATTCTCTGGGACACAGCTCTGGGCAGCAATGGCCTCTAAGCCTTCTGGTTGGGATTCCCTGGGCAACAATGGCCTCTAAGCCTTCTGGTTGGGATTCCCTGGGCAACAATGGCCTCTAAGCCTTCTGGTTGGGACTCCCTGGGATACAGCTCTGGGCAGCAATGGCCTCTAAGCCTTCTGGTTGGGATTCCTGGGCAACAATGGCCTCTAAGCTTTCTGGCTGGGATTCTGTGGGCAACAATGGCCTCTAAGCCTTGTGGTGTTTCTCCTCCCCAGCACTGTTTGGTGGCTCAGCAGCCAAGCCCAAGCCCGCCTTCTGCTTCGGCCTCAGCTGAAGAGCCTTCCCTCTGCCAGCCCTGCCCAGCAGGTGAGGACAAAGATCTTCTGCAGTCATGGGATCACAGAATTGTTGGGGTTGGAAAGGCCTGTAGGATCATCCAGTCCCACCATCAGCCCCACACCCCCGTGGCCACTCAGCCATGTCCCCAGGAGCCAGGGATGGGCATTCTGGTGTGGCGACTGTGCCAGAGGAGGTTGGGGTTGGCAATTAGGCCAATGGTCTGTCCTGAAAGAGCAGTCAGGGGTTGGATCAGGCTGCCCAGAGGTGTAGTTGAGGCTCCATCGCTGGGGGCACTCAAAGTCAAGCCTGCTAGGGCCCTGAGCAAGCTGCCCAAGCTGGAGGTGTCCCTGCTTGCCTGGAGGGGGGTTGGACAGGATGACCTTCGAGGGCTGCTTCCAACCTGCTGCAGTCTGTGAGTCTGACTGCAGGTGCAGGTGTTGCTGAGCAACAGGGGCAGCTCTTGCTTTGCCTTCCACAGGGCAGGCAGCTCTCTCACTCTGCCTTTCAGTTCTTCATCTGGAGAAGTGGTTCCCACCCAGCTGCAGCTTTCCCCTCCTCAGGGCCTTTGTCTCGTTGGCCCTCCCAACCCCCAGTTGGTGGCTCTAGGCACTAGGGACCACATAAGGGCTCTCTGTGGCTTTTGCTATCTGCCTGGAGCAGGCTGCTCAGAGAGGTGGTGGAGCCTCTGTCCCTGGAGACTTGAAAGTCCCACCTGGATGTGCTCCTGTGTGGCCTGTTTGAGGTGACCCTGCCTTGAGCATAAGCCCTGGGAGGAGAGGCTGAGGGAGCTGGGGTTGCTTAGCCTGGAGCAGAGGAGGCTCAGGGGAGACCTTCTTGCTCTCTCCAACTCCCTGAAGGGAGATTGTATCCAGGTGCAAGGTCCTACCCAAATTTCTCTCCCCTGTAAGATGAACTCTTTAATGATCTGTCCCAGGTACCTCCTGCAGAGTCACTAAGCTCAGTAACCTGATCCTGGGGTCTGTAATTAGAATCTCTCTTATTAAATAATGAAGAGCTCCTCTACTCTGGGTACCTTACACATTGCCCAGTAGACTGGAGTGGGTAAGGAGGTTGTGCTCCAGGTCTAATTCATAAGCAAGAGCTGAGTCTAGTTGAGAGGTGTCCCTGCCCATGGCAGGGAGGTTGGAGTAGATGATCTCCAAGGTCCCTTCCAATCTAAGCCATTCCATGACCTGTGAGGGAATAAACCAGGTTGGAGTAGATGATCTCCAAGGTCCCTTCCAATCTAACCCATTCCATGACCTGTGAGGGAATAAACCAGGTTGGAGTAGATGATCTCCAAGGCCCCTTCCAACCTAAGCCATTCTCTGACCTGTGAGGGAATAAACCAGGTTGGAGTAGATGATCTCCAAGGCCCTCTCCAATCTAAGCCTCTTCCATGACCTGTGAGGGAATAAACCAGGTTGGAGTAGATGATCTCCAAGGCCCTCTCCAATCTAAGCCTCTTCCATGACCTGTGAGGGAATAAACCAGGTTGGAGTAGATGATCTCCAAGGCCCCTTCCAATCTAAGCTATTCCATGACCTGTGAGGGAATAAACCAGGTTGGAGTAGATGATCTCCAAGGCCCCTTCCAATCTAAGCCATTCCATGACCTGTGAGGGAATAAACCAGGTTGGAGTAGAGATCTCCAAGGCCCCTTCCAACCTAAGCCTCTTCCATGACCTGTGAGGGAATAAACCAGGTTGGAGTAGATGATCTCCAAGGCCCCTTCCAATCTAAGCCTCTTCCATGACCTGTGAGGGAATAAACCAGGTTGGAGTAGATGATCTCCAAGGCCCCTTCCAATCTAAGCCTCTTCCATGACCTGTGAGGGAATAACCAGGTTGGAGTAGATGATCTCCAAGGCCCCTTCCAATCTAAGCCTATTCCATGATTCTATGAGGGAACAAACCAGAAGATTTCTCTTCTTTACAGACTGGCCTGAGGGTCCCCAGTGTTCCTTTCCCTGCTTTGGGTGACTCTAATGGCAGCTAATGGAGTGGAGTCCCCATCCCTGGAGGTGTTCCAGAGGGGCTTGGATGTGACACTTTGTGCCATGGTTTAGTCAGTCAGGAGGTGTTGGGTGACAGGTTGGACCTGATGATCCCTCAGGGATCAGGCCTGGGCCCAGGCTTGTTCAACATCTCTGTGGGGGCCATGGGCAGTGGCATTGAGTGCAGCCTCAGCAAGGCTGCTGCTGACACCAAGCTGTGTGGTGCAGCAGACAGCTGGAGGGAAGGATCCATCCAGAGGGAGCTGGGCAGGCTGGAGAGGTGGGCACAAGCCAACCTCAGGAGCTTCAACAAGACCAAGGGCAGGGTCCTGCAGCTGGGTGGAGGCAACCCCAGGCACAAATGCAGGCTGGGCAGGGACTGGCTGGGGAGCAGCCCTGAGGAGAGAGCCTTGGGGGTGCTGGGGGAGGAGAAGCTCCCCAGGAGCTCTCAGGGTGCACTTGCAGCCCGGAAAGCCAAGCAGAGCCTGGGCTGCAGCAGGAGAAGTGTGGCCAGCAGGGCAAGGGAGGGATTCTGCCCCTCTGCTCAGCCCTGCTGAGACCCACCTGCAGTACTGCCTCCAGCTATGGAGCCCCTCTTGCAAGAGGGATCTGGAGGGGCTGGAAGGTGTCCAGAGCAGGGCCAGGAGGAGGAGCAGAGGGCTGGAGCACCTCTGCTGTGAGGACAGACTGAAGGAGTTGGGCTGTTCAGGCTGGAGAAGAGAAGGCTCCCAGGTGACCTCATTGTGGCCTTCCGGATCTGAAGGGGGCTCCAGGAAGGCTGGGAGGGACTGCTCAGGCTCTCAGGGAGTGCTAGGACTAGGGGGAATGGAATGAAGCTGGAGGTGGGGAGATTGAGGCTGGAGGGGAGGAGGAAGTTCTTCCCCAGGAGAGTGGTGAAGCCCTGGAATGGGTTGTGCAGGGAGGTGGTTGAGGCCCTGTCCCTGGAGGGGTTTTAAGCCCAGGCTGGCTGAGGCTGTGGGCAGCCTGCTCTAGTGTGGGGTGTCCCTGCCCATGGCAGGGGGGTTGGCACTGGCTGATCCTTGTGGTCCCTTCCAACCCTGACTGATACTAGGATGATCTCTGAGGTCTGTTCCAACCTCATTGGTTCTAATCTGTGGCCTTAGTGCTGCCTGTGTGGGCTCAGGAGTCATTGCTGTGCTGCTCGAGGGCCCTGCATGCCTCCAGGGCAGTGGCACTTGCATGCCACAGTTAAACATCTTTCTTTTTTTTTCCCTCTCCTCTATTTTTCCCTTCCCTCTTCCCTCCTCAAAAATCCATCTGGAGCTTGGTAAAGCAGTTGCTAATCAAGTGCTGCACAATCTTCTCTGGAAAGAGTAAGGAATTCTAGCTGGATGTGAGCATTTCATCCCCAAAGTGTACAACCAGCAAGAAGGGGTTGGAGTGGCAGGAAAACCAACGTTGTACTGAGCTGGGGAGAGGAGCCGTGGCCCTCAGGGCAGCAGGAGGAACACTTCAGCTGCTCTTTCATCCCTGTGGCCTTGGAGGGAGCAGAGGAATCAGAGGGGGGGGGGAAAAAGAGCCCAATTAGTGATGGTGACTGCTGAGACAAACGTGGAGCACGGTGGTGTCTGCCTTCAGGGGGCAAGGCTCCTGTGCCCTGAGGGCCTGGAGCAGCTCTGCTGTGAGGACAGGGTGAGGGAGCTGGGGTTGGACAGCTTGGAGAAGAGAAGAGTCCAGGGGAACCTTAGAGCTGCCTTCCAACAGGGGATGGGGCTGGGGATAGGGAGGGGGATAGGGAGGGGGATGGGGCTGGGGCGGGGCTGGGGCAGGGCGGGGGCTGGGGCAGGGGCGAGGATGGGGCTGGGGCTGGGGAGAGGATGGGGCTAGGGAGGGGCTGGGCTGGGGCAGGGGAGAGGATGGGGATGGGGCTAGGGAGGGGCTGGGGCAGGGAGAGGATGGGGCTGGGGCTGGGGCTGGGGCTAGGGGCTGGGGAGGGGCTGGGGATAGGGCTAGGGGCTGGGGAGAGGGCGGGAATGGGGCTGGGGATGGGGCTGGGGCTGGGCTGGGGCTAGGGCTGGGCTAGGCTAGGGCTGGGCTAGGCTAGGTTAGGCTAGACCAGGTTGGAGCCTACAGGAAGGCTGCAGAAGGACTTTTCCTGAGGGTGTCTGGAGCCAGGCCAAGGGGGAATGGTTTGAAGCTGAGGCAGAGCAGGGTCAGACTGGAGCTGAGGAAGAAGTTCTTCAGTTTGAGGGTGGTGAGACTCTGGCACAGGCTGCCCAGGGAGGCTGTGGCTGCCTCCCCCCTGGGGGCTGTTCAAGGCCAGGTTGTGTGAAGCTCTGAGCAGCCAG
>JAAWVA010000118.1:0-50266 GCA_015227895.2 Colaptes auratus | reverse complement strand
TGCAGAATATATTCGTGCTTTCAACCATTCTCTCAGATAATACAAATCACTGCACAGATGTTATGCAACATGTAGTGTGTTTAATTTAGTTTAGATAGAAAATTGTCCTTGCAGTACAGACTCCCTTCTTCCATACTAAATAAAATGGACTAGCTCCCTCAAAAAAGATATTTCTGAGGGGTCCACAGCATTCAAATGCAAATATTTTGTGTCAGAAAAGGAAAGAGGCTGATAAAATCTGAAAATTCACTGAAAGAATGGCATAAATTTTGGCACAAAGCAATCAGAAGAACATCACATGCTCATGGGCATTTACAGCTTGTAGACACTAAAAGAGCTTCTAGGAGAAAAAAGAGAAATTAAATTTAAAAGCTAGTAGGAGCTGCTGATTTCTCACTGGAACAGGTTCTTTCCTGCCCATTTTCAGTACATAGCTGATATTGTCCTGCATCTCAGAATTGGTGTCCCAAAGGTAAGCTATTCATAGAATCAACTAGGTTGGAAGAGACCTCCAAGATCATCCAGTACAACTATCACCCAGCCTATCCAATCAACTAGACCATGGCACTAAGTGCCTCATCTAGTCTTATCTTGAAGATCTCCAAGGACCGTGACTCCACACCTCCCTGGGCAGCACATTCCAATGGCAAATCACTCTCTCTGTGAAGAATTTCTTTCCTAATGTCCGTCCTGAAGCTCCTCTGGCATAGCGTGAGACTGTGTCCCCTCATTCTGTTGCTGATTGCCTGGGAGAACAGACTGACCTCCACCAGGCTACAATACCCTCAGGTAGTTGTATACAGCAATAAGGTCTCCCTGAGTCTCCTCTTCCCAGGCTAAACAACCCCATCTTCCTCAGCCTCTCCTCACAGGGCTTGTGCTTCAAATCCTCCCCAGCTTTGTTGCCCTTCCCTGGACACGTCCAGCAACTCAACATCTTTCCTAAACTGAGAGACCCAGAACTGGACACAGGACTCAAGGTGTGGCCTAACAGTGCTGAGACAGGGGCAGAATGACTTCCCTGCTCCTGCTGGCCACACTATTCCTGACACAGGCCAGGATGCCATTGGCCTTCTTGGCCACCTGCTGGCTCATGTTCAGCTTACTATCTACCAACACCTTCAGGTCCCATTCTGCCTGGCTGCTTTCCAGCCACTCCAACCCCAGCCTGTAGCACCACATGAGGTTGCTGTGGCCAAAGTGTAGAACCCTGCACTTAGCCTTATTAAATCTCATCCCATTGGCCTCTGCCCATCCAGCCAGCCTGTCCAGGTCACTCTGCAGAGCCCTCCTGCCCTCCAACATATTGACACCTGCTCCTAACTTGGTGTCATCTGCAAACTTACTGATGATGTACTCAATCCCCTCATCCAGATCATCAATAAAGATATTGAAACTGAGCCTGAGGGACACCCAGGGTGTCAGATTTATCCAAATCATAGAATGGTTGGCTTGGAAAGGACCTCCAAAGGTCATCTAGTCCACTGCCCCTGCAGTCAGCAGGGATATCGTCTGCTAGATCAGGTTGCTCAGAGCCTGGTCAAGTCTGACCTTGAATATCTCCAGAGAAGGGGCTTCAACTATGCCCCTGGGCATCCCAAGAGCCTTCTCTTCTCCAAGCTGAACAACCCCAGTTCCCTCAGCCTGTCTCATAACAGAGGGTGTTCCAACCCTCCAGTCATCTTTGTGGCCCTCCTCTGGACCCACTCCATCAGGTCCTTGTCCTTTCTGTGTTGAGGATTCCAGAGCTGGAAGCAGTAATCCAGGTGAGGTCTTGCCAGAGCAGAGCAAATCATGAATATTCTAGTTTTACTGTTTTACTTGGGGCTGAATCTGGTTTTCTGGAGTGTTAGCTGGATGGACCTCTGCTGGAATTAGTGCCTTTTGGGTTGGGTACTGTCTAGACATAGAAATAGCTCAGTTTTAAAGCTCTTAAAATTAAATGATCACAGATAGCATTGAAAAGTATTTCACAGCTGTTGCCAAGAAAGGAAATAAAGTCCTTCATTATTCATGTCATGGTCTGGACCATATTACTATACAATGGCCTTAATCAATAAAATCTGGATTTAAACAAAGCATATTGATGAGAGAAATAGGTGGAAAAAAAGAAGCACTAGCCAGAATTAAAACCAATTAGAATCAATATGATTTTTTATTTCTTCAGGAATGGTAAAGTACCCATTGATGCCAGAGCTTTTAAGATACTTTATAGCTTCCAAATATTTCTTGCCAAACAAGTTTTGTGGGTCTTTTTCTTACACTAAAAGAATGAACTGTATACGTATCTGTGTTGGGGAAAAACAAACAAACAAACGTACAAAAGCCAAGTTCTGAAGGCATCTTTAAGGTATATCCAGCTGGACCTAGGTATGCTTGCATTCTCAATATAAAATCCCTAGATCTGTCCTATATTATTCCAGTCCTATTTTACAGAAACTGTAACCATGAAAATAACTTCTAAGTGTTTTTTACTACTAGGCAAGCAAAGACTTATGTTTCAGAAGAACTTGGTGTGGACAGTTAAGTAAACTTTAAGTCTAAAGGACTCTCCAGCCTGAAAAATTTATTGCATTCTTTAACTGTTAAAACCAAACTAAAACAAACAAAAAATAAACCCAAACCAACCTCAAAACCTCTCAAAACAAACAAGCAAAAAAAACACCCCACCTACAACAACAAAACCAAAAACATTGGCCATCACGGAGGAGAACCTAACTCCATCCTCTTGGCGCGCACCCTTTCTATATCTATGTAGACTTTAGTAAAGCCTTTTACAATGCTTCTCACAACATTCTTCTGGAGAAACACTGCTCATGGCTTGAATAGGATCTGGATGGGCTGGATTAATAGGCTGAGGCTATTTGTATAAGGCTCAAAAAGGCCAAGTTTTGAATCTGCACCTCGATCACAATGACCCTATGCAACACTTCAAGCTGGGGGAGGAGTGGCTGAAAAGCCAAAGGAAATACTAGTTGGATGAATATGAGTCAAATGTGCGAAGCAGCATTCTGGTTGGTATCAGAAACAGCATGGCCAGCAGGAACCACAAGAGTGATTGTGCCCCTGTAATCGACATTGGTGAGGTCCCATCCCAAATATTGTGCTCAGTTTGGGGCCCATCACTACAAGAAGGATGGTGTGGTGTTGGAGCATGTCCAAAGAAGGGAAACAAAGCTGGTGAAGGGCCTGGAACAAAAGTCTTATGGAGAGCAACTGAGAGAACTGGAGTTGGTCCTTCTGGAGAAAAGAAGACTGAGGGGACACCTTTTTGCACTCTAAAACTACCTGAAAGGAGGATGTAAGGAGGGCAGGATCAGACTTTTTTCTCCAAGTAATAAGCAATAGAAGAAGAGGAAATGGCCTCAGGTGGTACCAGGGGAGGTTTATGTTATATATTAGAAAAAAATCCTTCATCAAAAGAATTGTAAATCACTGCCCAAGGAACTGGTGGAGTCACCATCCCTGGAAGTATTTAAAATGTGTAGATGTGCTGAGGGACACAGTTTAGCAGTGGCACATTAACGGTTGAACCTGATGATCTTAAAGTTCTCTTCCAACTAAAATGATTCTGATTCTGTGATTCTATGACAGTAAAAGAGCCTTACAGTTTTATTCAGATTTTTTTGAAACGTGCCTGGTTCAGATGAAAGAGAAGATTTAAAATAAGAAGCAAGACTGATGCATGCAATTTGACTGACTAAGGAAGCAGAAAGCCTGAAACAATAGCTGTGCTACATTAATTTCAGCTTCATTCCAGTGATCTTTATCCAGGCACCAGTAATAACACTTTAAATATCAGCCTTGTTAAATATTTTGTTACACATCGAAACACATTATGGAAATACACAACAGCCAGGAGTGCAAGAAAGTTAATACTCTGAGCTCTGCAAGGCTTTTGGCAAAGAGCCATAGAATCATATCAAGACAAGAGTAAAGAAGAATTCCAGCACTGGTTTACAGGTAAGGAGGGCTCTTCATAGGAATCATGGTTTTCAAGGCAATCTTTTGGGTAACTAGGTGATATGAATACCAGCCAGCAGTTTGCATTACAAGAATGTATTTGGATTACTATTTGCTGTGGCCTACATAGCAGAACCCCAGCACAAGATTTCTACTTCCAGGTTTAAGACTCAGCACAACCCAAACCTTCCTATTTAACTCTTAAAAGAGATAATTATTCAGAGATTAAAAAAAAAAAAAGTCAGTAACGAATTGTCCTGTTGCAAACAGAAGCATTTTCTGTAGCTATATATATATATATATATATATATATACACACACTTCCTAAATTTCTGCAAAAATGGCAATATGAAAAGCAAAAATAATTGTAAACACTAAATAGGAAAAGAAACCTGCCAGGACCATTTTTTCACCTAATTGCTACACTTCTTCAGTGCATGCTCTCTAGGTGAAATTTTTTAGATGAAAATACCTATAAGGGCTAAGAATATACGTGCTCAGAGCTACAATAGAAATGTAATAATGCAGCACATGGTATAATAAATTAAAACATCAGTTGGACAGGTACCAAGTAACTGATATCAGTGAAATATTCTACAGAAAATATTCATTCTGCCAGATGACTCCATGCACTTTTGCTAGATATTATAAGGCAGATCAAAAGACTTCATGTTTTTCTTAACCTGCCTACCTACTTCAACACAGTAGGACAAAAACCTGCCCATACTTTTACCACTGGAAAATCATTCATTTAATGAGCTTTGATATGTTGGCATTTCCAGTGACATAGCAGAAAGCAGCACTTGGCCAAATACATATTTATTCAGAAGCAGCCTCTGTTACCTGTAATAGTTTTCACCAAAGAACATCTGGGAACATGTGTAGATACTATATAGTAACAGTGGCACAATTGTTTTCCCAAGCTATTCCTTAACAAAAGTGATTTTGAGGGGAAAAAAACAACCAACCAAACAAAACAATCCACCACACAAAACAAACCCCACATGAAACAATAACTAAAGAAGTCCAAATCAAATTGCATTTCAGCATTAACTATTCCATTTGAATAGGCACCAGCAAAAAAAAAGTAAATTGAGAATTTTTACAAGGGTTAAAATTGGAGGTTTTTTTCCCTTTCAGTCAGGCTTCCTGACTTTCCCAATTCCTGTCTTTTCAGTAAAGCACTTGAGCGCTAATGCTACCTAAAAAGCTAAATGCTAGCAGTTTATGACCAGTCATGTCATAACCCAGTTACAGAATATTTAAACAAATTTGCTAAACTCAGTCATAGAATAATGGTAATCAAGAACCAAGTTTATGAACTACTGTAAGCTCTCAATCAAAAGATATCTTACAGCACACTGGAATTCAATCGGTCATTATCATCCTGAAGCATTATAAAAATAGATCAGACATCTAGTTTGTGGATGGACATATTTCAGGATGTAAATTACCTTCAGTTAATATAATTAAACTAAGTGTGGGCTGGACAAAAACTCAAGTTAATACACAGCAGTGATATTTTGCTCCATCAAAGAAAAATACGCAGAAATTGTTAATTTTCTTTTCCCCCCATCAAAGCAGGAAGAAAATGTTCACATCCATCAAATCCTTTGAATTTAGTTTGGGATTTTCAAAAGAACCTGATCTTCTTAAGTGCTCACATCCTATTTTTAAAATCCTTCCTTCATGTACAGAGAGACCAAGAGCTTGACAATAGAATGACTTGACTCCTTTATTCACCAAACAAGAACACCACAGGCAAGGGATGAGGCCAAGACTTTTTACTGTTTCTTTTCTGTGCCTCAACCCGGACCTGGAAAGAGCCACTTAATGGCTAAAAGGGCATTTGGTCTTTCAGACCAGTAAAATCTTCAACCTTTTATTAGCAATGAAGATAGCAAACACACAATCATTGACATTTTCTGAGAATACCATTTACAGCAATCCCGACCAGACAACTATTGTATGTAAAAAAGGTCTAGTGAGCCAAACAATTGTTAACCAGACCGTTGTGCTACACTGCATGTGCAGTTCATCCTTCAGGCCAGTGTTGCAGTGCACAAACCCCTTACCCACAGGATAAACTCAGCCTGCTCTCAGTAGAGGAGGATCCTGTGGGCAGCTCCCTCTTGGTTCCAGCAATTATATCTCCTGCATCACCATTCCTATATCTAAAAGTGCAGTAAGAAATTCTCATGTGAACGTCTTCTCTGCATGACTGGAGAAATGATGAAGAGAGCTGTTTTCTTATAAGAATATCATAGATTGGATGACCAAAGTGAGGCAACCCTTTCTACAGATGAGGCCTGCACAATGTGTTACAGGCTGGCTAGAGGCACTTCTGGTGCTGCACAACTTAGGGTTCCCAGCATCTGAAGGGACACAAGACTATTTACAGTATTCTCTTTCATTATTATGTTAACCCTAACAGAATATCCTTTCTTACTTGGCATAACTGACTATCACCTTTGGGCACAAAACTCCATTCTTTGGAGGTTTAAGATCTGTTGACAATTTTCAGCATCACCTCTAGGAATTATATGAAGGGCAATTTCAGGTAGGAGCCCTATTTCTCTCACTGTACATATCTTCCTGTGAAACAAGTATGAAATGACTGTATAGAAGAAAATATTAAGTTGAAATTATGACTCTATGATACTACATCTTCAAGTTCACCTCAGATGTGTGAGTCTTACAAGGTAATAAAGCAGTCTTGGTTTTGTCTTTTTTAATAGTGTAAGAAGTACAGAAGAGAGCTTGATGATGCAAAGAGGGAAAGAAATAGCCAAGAAATCTGCAGGAGAAAAATTAGCTATGGAGGAAGTCATGCCTTGAGATTTTCCAGTGGAATTTGTATCCAAATAGACTTAAAGGCATTTAGCTGTAACTAAGGATGAGACGAGGTCAGCCAAAACATCTTACTCTGAGGCATAGAGACTCAATGGCTAAGTCTTTCTCTGTGTATTATTTTCCCCAGTACCTTGGGGTTTTGTCAGTTAAATTATGAGATGAATGCATATAGGGGGGAAGAAAACCCCAAAACTACAACCAAACCAAACAAGACCAAACAAACCCCAGACCAACTACACAAAAAATTACTCTGCTATTTCCAAGATTTACTTCATATTTTATGTCCTTATTTTTGGCCAACAGCTACTGTATTGTGCAACATAGAGAGTGACAGTCTCAGGTTAATAAAAACAAAAAAAAAAAAAAAGAGAGAAATGCAACATGCATTTTTAAACAAAGAAGGAAAGCAAAAATAAATTAAAACAAATATGAAAACCAAAAGCAAGTATAAATGAATTCTGGAGATCAGCATTTTTTGAGGAGCTTCAAGAAGTGGAGACAGAACACCACTGCAGAGACTAAGCTGCATGGTTAGTCCCAGATCCCAAGGGATGGAAAGCTCACAGTTTATGCTTAACAATGCAGTGGATATAGGACAAATAGGAGAATATACAACTCTAAATGAAGTTGATTGGAGAAGTTAAATTTTGCTAACTTCATGACAAAGACAGACAACCAAAAAACATGACAAAGAATCCAAAATTCTACTTGAAACATTTCTCAAATTCAGAGCACATAGAAAACAGACTCTGCACTATAAGTAAGGTAAGAGAAGAGCATTGGGAAAAGAGATAAGAATGACAGTGTATAATATCACTTTGCAGTGTTCAAAAACACCAGTCAAGTGTGAAAAGTGTGGAAAGAGAATGACAACAGCAAGAGGAATTCTTCATGGTGAGTGATGGGAAGTATTACCTTGGAGGCAACTATCAGTGTGAAAGAAAGTAAATGAACTATTATAGTTAATTGAAGCTGACAACAGGAATACAAGGCCACATGTTGCCAGAAGAAGTATATAAATTTGCTGAAAGAAAAGAACTTGCACTATGTTTTTTGCCACATGAACTGAGTGTGCGGGCAAGTGAAATAGGGAAACAGACATCTGTTAAAATTTCACCTGGGAAAAGTGTCTGAAAGGTATTCAGCACAAACATGACCATTCCCTCAATGGCACTGTTCAAAAATGGTATAACTAAGAAAGGGTAAAGGAAACATCTTTCAGGGAACAGGGGGTACCACGTTGAAGCCGATGATGTCCAGAATTAATACATCTACCCCACTAGTCATAGGTCAGGGGCTTGTGAGAACAGGCTGTTAACCCAGGATAATTCAGAATAAGTAAAATCACTTTCTCCAGTGCAGAAAGCAATGCCTAACATTTAACAAATTAAGACCTTTTAAAGCTTGAAGACTGTATTCTCTCCTAAGTGCCTAGACTGGAGTTTCTACAAATAAGAGCCAAAACTCTTACATCTAAACAGACACACACACCAAAGGAAATATAAAGTGATACAACATATACACAACATTCAAGTGTGCTGTCCACCTTTAAACAAGGAAGTCCTAACAGATTCATATCTGTAGAAGCCATCTAAATCACAGCCATTGTCCATCCTGCATTGGTACACTCTATGTTTTTGAGTGCTTACAATGCACGTTGAAGATTTACACTGAAGTAGTTTCACAGTTCTCCCCTACTTCATAAAGACAGTATAACATGTGTTAAAGTTCAGGTGTTTGTTGCCCTCTAAAATACGCTACAAATGTGCAGTGAAGACCTTACTTTTTTGTGTTTCATAAGAGTATCAGGGGGGAATGCCAGACATAAGAAATCTGTTCATGGTTCAACGTTCAACCTATGTTAGAAAGTGAGCAACACAATTCCAGGTTAGGAGATAGTAACTTGGAATATAGAGCCATGCACTTTTTTTTTTTACTTTTTTTTTTCTTTTTTGATTTTTTTTAATCAGGCAGGGAGATTTGAGGGTGAGAGGGAAAGAGGGTTTAAATTAATGTATCTTACATTCAGAATGGATCATCATGGTCAGAGCATAACTTTTTCTGCAATGCAGGTTGCAGAAATTTCTCCCGATAATCTTGGCTGTGAATTTAAAACCTCTGTCTGCACAACAGCATGTCTTAACCACCTTCCCCCTCACATATGCACAAAAATGACCAGAAGAAATACCTCCACAGTTGTCCTCTGGTAATTTCCTGACTTAGCAGCATAGATGGAACAGTTATTCAAACCAAAAAGATTTCTGTGGAAGTTCAGCAGCTAGATACCTTTAAAAGTACTTTCTGAGTTCCTTTTCACTCTGACTTTCATCTTGTTTACTGCTAGAGCTACTTTTCTATTTAACTTCAGAGGAATTTAACAGATATGAGCAATCAAATGATTAATAGCCATTAGCATTTGTCTGTGTGAATCTTCCAGAGCTAATATAAACATTCATGTCTTGATTTGTAGTAATCACTCACTGCTATAGCTAAGGATGGGGGAGGAAAATGAACATGTCCAGAGAAGGGCAACGAGGCTGGTGAGAGGCCTCGAACACAAGCCCTATGAGGAGAGGCTGAAGGAGCTGGGATTGTTTAGCCTGGAGAAGAGGCTCAGGGGAGACCTTATTGCTGAAGGGTGGTTGTAGCCAGGAGGGGGTTGGTCCCTCTCCCAGACAACCAGCACCAGAACAAGAGGACACAGTCTCAAGTTTAGACTCGAGGTGAGGAGAAAGTTCTTCACAGAGAGAGACATTCACCATTGGAATGGGCTGCCCAGGGAGGTGGTGGAGTCACCATCCCTGGAGGTGTTCAAGAGAGGACTGGACGTGGCACTTGGTACCATGGTTTAGTAGTCACGAGGTCTTGGGTGACAGCTTGGACTTAATGATCTTTGAGGTCTTTTCCAACCTTATTAATTCTATGATTCTACGAAAAAAATATCAATTTTTATATTACGCTTAAATAATCTGCAAGCAGAAAAGAAATATTACCAGTTTTTCCTGCAATGAAAGTAACTAAGACACTAAAGACATTTTAATCTGCCCAGTATACTGTATTAAAAAAAAAAAAGGGCAAACAAAAAGCCAACCAACACACCCCCCCGCCCCATAAATTGGAAAGTCTTCCTCTTCTTCTCCCTCTTGAGCATTTTAGAAGCATACAGGCTCTTGGCACACAAATTCTCTGAGATGATTTGGCAAGTCATTGGGTTTTCCCTGAGAAGGCGTTCTTTATACCAAAGACAAAACACTTCACTTTTAACAAAATGATCCAGAATGTCTACTAATATTTAGTGTATTTTTTGGCACAGATCTCGAGTAAGCACCGTGCTAGAAAACACTGGTTAGATATAATGTAAGAAAATACATATTTTGAGCACTTTCTGCCAACACATATTTCTTACACAAGTTAATATGCAAACATTGCTGGCCCATTACTGTTAAGAAATGAGGAATTTTAAGGGTTGTTAAACGCTCTGCAAATAGATTTAGCTGAAAGTTATTCAGTACAGGTGTTCTTATAATTAGGTAATAGTGGAAAAACGGTCCTTGTACTTTACCCTTTTTTGTGTAGCAATGAATATTATAATTTTTAATTAAGTCAAGTGTCTGTTACATTAGAAAGAAACATTGAGTGCAAATATTTGTTTTTATAGCATTTTATGCTAATAGCTTTTATACTTAATTATATATTTAATTCATACTTACTAACTCATTACTACAGCAAAAGTGCCAAGATACCTGGAAGAACCTGCTGTAATTTTCTCTATTTCATCTAACCACAACGGAACCAGGAAGCCCATGAAATTTTACTGCTTTATATTTGTGAGTACAACCTTGTTATTCCAAAGGGGATACAGTGATACCATACAGAGAAACCTCGAATTTGTGTTTTTAATGAACCTTGACAGTAGTCATAAGGTCTAACAAAAATTCCAGACTTGCAATGCCAGTGAATATTTGATAAATATTCAGTGAACTTGATTCCAGCCAGCAAAAGTTTCAATGGATTTATGAACATATTGCTGTTTGTTCAAGTATACATATTCATTACAGTTATTTACTTATTTAACTGCTACATCAGCAGGTGTCATTCACTGAGATAAGGAGGCTTCTCAAACATTTGTGAAATGCATGTTGCTGTTCTGATTACAGGATCACTAGCAGATTTATTTAATCAAAGGAGTAACTATGTCTGGCTTGTATTAGAAACACGGTGGCCAGCAGGAACAAGGAGGTGATCATCCCCCTGTACTCAGTACTGGTGAGGCCACACCTTGAGTAGCATGTTCACTTCTGGGCCTCTCACTACAAAAGGACATTGTGGTTCTGGAGTGCATCCAGAGAAGGGCAGCAAGGCTGGTGAAGGGTCTAGAGCACATGGCCTACAAGGAGTGTCTGAGGGAGTTGGCGTTGTTCAGTCTAGAGAAGAGAAGGCTGAGAGAAGACCTTGTTGCTCTCTACAACTATCTAAAGGGAGATTGGAGTAAAGGGTGTGTCAGCCTCTTCTCCTTGGTGGCATGCAACAGGACTAGAGGAAATGGTTTAAAGCTGTGCCAGACCCTAAACTGGGTCAAGGGTTGGACTGGATGATCTTTGAGGTCTCTTCCAACTGGATGTTTATGTGTGATTCTGTCTCAGAAATTGTTATGGGACTGTGAGGTTAAATTATTTAGCCCTGCCAAGGGACAGTTTAGTTGCAAAAATATACATTTAGAAAATAACATTGGTTAGGCCACACCTTGAGTACTGTGTCCACTTCTGGGCTGCTCAGTTTAAGAAGGACATTGAGACTCTTGAACATGTCCAGAGAAGGGCAACGAGGCTGGGGAGAGGCCTCAAGCACAAGCCCTGCGAGGAGAGGCTGAAGGAGCTGGAGTTGTTTAACCTGGAGGAGGCTCACGGGAGACTTTATTGCTGTCTACAACTACCTGAAGGGAGGTTGTAGCCAGGAGGAGGTTGGTTTCTTCTCCCAGGTGACCAGCACCAGAACTAGAGGACACAGTCTCAAACTGCACCAGGGGAAGTTTAGTCTCGAGGTGAGGAGAAAGTTCTTCACAGAAAGAGTTGTTAGGCATTGGAATGGGCTGCCCGGGGAGGTGGTGGAGTCACCATCCCTGGAGGTGTTCAAGTGGGGGTTGGATGTGGCACTTGTTGCCATGGTTTAGTAGTCATGAGGTCTTGGATGGCAGGTTGGACTTGATCTTTGAGATCTTTGAGGTCTCTTCCAACCTTATTGATTCTATGATTCTATGATATTCATGTGGGATCCAGCATATTTATATATACAGTAGAAGATTTATTCATGCATGTTTGATTGGGACAACAATGCAATGAAATATTTGGGGCGGGGGGGGGGGGGGAGAGGTGATACAAAGAAAGCTTTGGGTAATGTTTTAAGATATGGTTCACGATATGCTGCTTGATACTTCCTCTCAAAGTCCTATGCTAGAAGAAACAGGATGACTTGCAGTGAGTAGGCTCGTGGCTTTTATCCCAGGCTCTGGACTGGGCAACTCAAGGCAAGGCAACTTGAGGTAACTTCAAGCAAGGAAGGTTCAAGTAGGCAATGCAGGTTCAAGCAAGGCAAGGCAACTGGAGATCAGCCTGTATATATATATCTTGCCCGAGATTCGACTGGGCCAATGGTGCAACTGAAGCCGGCACACAGTCACCCAATGAGAAGGGGTTCTGCCAGTCTGCGGCCACAAAAGGCAGAAACCTAGGCCTGGTATGGGAGAAGCAGCGGCCAGTACACATGCCCTTGCCCCAGAAGGAAAGTCATTTAGCAGATATGTTAAGTCCTGTCACTTTGTTCCTTTTCCCTGACTTTCTGCAGGAAGGAGGGGGGAGAAGGAGACCATGTCTAGACACATCAGGTCCTGTCTGGGTTTGTGCTGTGCCTGTTTGGCCCGACCATGACATTGGGACTATACTACCTCGCTTACTAGGGAAGGAAAAAGAATCAGCCAGCAGCAGATCAGTAAATGAAGTGGAAACAAGAAAGATTCATTGTTTCTCTCCATGAGAGAAGTCTGCATTCTTGTAATGCCATTACTTTGGAGACGTAGTACCAACAGACCTACAAAGTCTTGATTTACCTTCTTTGTTACTAAGACATGAGTGGCTCCAGAAACATTTTACTTAGTCTGCTAGAAAGACAGAGTCAGTCTTGTTTCCTTAGTTACAATGTCCATACTACACAAGTGTAGAACATCTGAGGGACAGCTGGACTGGCTAGTGCAGTGGGCAGGGCCAGACTGAAAAATAGGCTGCCAGCCTGACTGAGTGTTTTAGGTTTTCTTTCCCAGTAGCCTGCTAATGACAAGGAGTAAGCACTGTTTTTCTAACAGCCTTGGAACATCTGAGTTCACATTTATCACATATTGCACTCTAAGATGTGGTAGATGTATCCCCCCCCCCCTTGAAATCTGTTTCATGATTGGCACAAACTTAATATTTTTAATTTTCAAGGTACAACTAATGTGGGTTTTTATTAGAAGTGCAACTTGTTTTGCATTTTATTATTATTTTTATTTTTTACTTTTCTTTCTTTGCTTCCTTTGAGTCTACATGTGCTCTGAATAGGGCATTTGACAACTTGGAATATATGAGATTCAGGATGTAATTTTTCTTAAGCTGGCTGAACCTGATTAAATTTAATGAAGTCTTGATCTAATCATCCTCCAGAATTTTACTATCCAGACTAATTCTGGAATGAAGATGAAATCCTAGACAAAGATAAGTCAATATCAAAAGTTTTTCCATGCTGAAAAGTTATTCTAAGAAGTTTTTGTCTTGGATTTAGTTGCCCTGCACAAGGTGAGAGAACTTGAAGAATTTGAGAATGTTGATCCCTCTTGGGGTAGAGTTTCTTATTCATTCAACAAAGATGCATTTAATGCCTTAGCTAATATATATATTGAAAAGTATTACAAAGTAGCTGTATGATAACCTTTCCTAGAAACTCAAGAGCACCAGATCTCCTAGTCTGCTGAAATGAACAAAGCTTTTCTGCATTTTCCCTTTGACCTTGCCTCTCCAAATTTTACTTAATAGGATGTCTAAGACATGAAATTTTTTTAGGCTACTATACATTAATTTTATGATCATTAGCAATTCTTAGTTTAAAAGTGTGATTGAAAGAGAGGAGAGGGGATGCCAAAGTAGGAAGAGACTACTCCATTAATATTTGAGGGTAGTAAATGTACGTTGTGATAGATATGCCATGATAACTCACACAATAGGTAAAAATAATGTGTTCTTCCTATGTCTACTGAGTTCAGCCAACTTTTTTTCCACAGATTTTGCAGCCTTCACTCACTTAAAACTTTTTGCTGCTGCTTTATTGTAGAACTACTCAGGTGCAAGAACCAACAACATCAGCAAAACTGTATGGAAATGGATCACTATGCACATTCTTCAAAAAGGAAGAGTTCAAGAAGTTGCCGACATGGATGCGTTGCTGAAATTGCCAGACATCCCAAAGGAATGCATCTTCTACATTACAATTTTGAAGCAATATATACTCAGGGATTTTTTAGCTATTTAATTTTATTTCCAATGGCAGCATAATAAGAATGCAATAAAACCTGTTTACTTTACACACCACACTGCCTTTTAATGAATACAGTAGTTGTAAATATGGCCTCAATAAATCCTCATAATTTTAATGGTATGTGTGTTTATGTTTAAATTTTCTTAATTGACAAAAAAAAATAATTGAAAATAAAGAGACATTAACAACTGCCATTTGTGCAGAAGTACTTCTAATACTTTAAGTACACCTCAAAACCAGGTGTCTGAAATTTATTGTAACTCTTCTTTCATGAGTGTAATTTAACATTACAGCTTATAACCTTTGAGTTTCCTCTTGCCAGTCTTTAGATTACTTACCTGGCTACCACTTGGTATTCATGAACTGTTCCCATTTTGCTTCTGAATAAAACAAACGTTGGATATAGTGAGAAAGTAATCATTTCAGACTTCATTTATTAACCCAAACCATGTTTTAAAAGATTCTTAAATGCAATCTGACTGATAGACTATTAACCTCAAAAACGGTCTGATTTTGATGGTATACAGCACATCAAATTAAAAAAGGTGACCTGTAAAGATAAATAAATTGTGCTGCCTTTCTACTTCTAGTTTCTCTCTCATATGTAAACAAGTTCTGAAACGTTTTTTATTATTATTATTTTTCCCCTGCTTGTTTTTGACCTTTAAAATACTATGAATATCAATGCAGGGTTTGGTCTGCAGAAAACCTTCTTTGAGTGATGAAAGAACCAGAGTATGGGATGTCTCAGTTCATCTAATCCGAATCTTCCAACAAAAAGCATTTTTTTTCAAATATGTTCACCAAAATGGTTAGAGAAGTTTGAAAAGCCACAAGGGAAGAAGAATGTTTGTTTTTTCAGTTTGGGGGAGTTTATTCTTTTGATAGAGCAGTAGTGCTTTCACTGCAATTTTCTCTTTGTGACTACAGACAGTGAACAGAATTTCTAATTGAGAAACATGTGGGAAATAAGTATTTAGAAAGCTTACAAAATGCCTTTCACTCTCCATTCACCCAGTGAATTGATCATTTAGGTAATGCAGGCTTTTTTTTTCCCCTTTGATATTAAATAAGCTGTATCCTGGAGTCTGCCTATATAGAGGAAATGGGAGAAAAGTTTCTCCAAATAAAATGGCAGAAATTATGTTTCCTACTCTAACCACTGGAAAGTGATTAAAAAAAAAATATAATTGAGCATGTGTGTGAAAGATCAGCTTGCCATATGTGATGTTAATTATTAAAAGCTAAACCTATGGGC
Organism: Colaptes auratus; assembly: GCA_015227895.2. Taxonomy (NCBI): domain Eukaryota; kingdom Metazoa; phylum Chordata; class Aves; order Piciformes; family Picidae; genus Colaptes; species Colaptes auratus. The sequence continues at coordinate 34,632 of JAAWVA010000118.1, read as the reverse complement.
TCTACATTTCACAGGCACATTAATAAATAAACTACTTCTACCATTCAGATGTTTTAAAACATTTTATACAACTAGCTTACTGTAACAGACTATATTAACACCTGGGAGAGAAGCTTTCTAAATGTTTGGTTATAAAAGATAAATACTCCCCATTCATGAAGCATTTTAAAGAGATGTGATACATTACATTGGTCTTACTGGAGAGAAAGAAACTTTTCCAGGTTTAGATTTTTAAAATAAATGGTAATGTGCATTGCTTCTATGAATAGAATAGAATAGAATAGAATAGAATAGAATAGAATAGAATAGAATAGAATAGAAAAGAATAGAATTAACCAGGTTGGAAAAGACCTTCAAGATCAAGTCCAACCTATCACCCAACACCATCTAATCAACTAAACCATGGCACTAAGTGCCCCATCCAGCCTCTTCTTAAACACTTCCAGGGAGGGTGACTCCACTGCCTCCCTGGGCAGCACATTCCAATGGCTAATCACTCTTTCTATGAAGAACTTCTTCCTAACATCCAGCCTAAACCTCCCCTGGTGCAGCTTGAGACTGTGTCCTCTTGTTCTGTTGGTGGTTGCCTGGGAGAAGAGACCAACCCCCACTTGGCTACAACCTCCCTTCAGGCAGTTGTAGACAGCAATAACGTCTTCCCTGAGCCTCCTCCAGGCTAAACAACCCCAGCTCCCTCAGCCTCTCCTCGTGGGGCTTATGCTCAAGGCCTCTCCCCAGCCTCGTTGCCCTTCTCTGGACATGTTCAAGAGTCTCAATGTCCTTCTTAAACTGAGCATCCCAGAACTGGACACAGTATTCAAGGCGTGGCCTAATCAGTGCAGAGCACAGGGGCACAATGACGTCCCTGCTCCTGATGGCCACACTGTTCCTAATTGCTTCATTGTGATTTATTTGATCTCTTCATATTGTTTTTTGACAGATCTTTTAGTGTAAAGAAGAAAAAACTGCTCTTCAACATTTAAGGGAAGAAAAGATTAGGTCAAAAAAACATTTAGGTCAAAATGGAATTCCACTAGAAATTGAAAACCACCTATTATTGTGATCTATAATAAATAGCTAGCTGTTACAGTATGTAATTATCCAGTGTTATGAACATTATATAGTAAATTCAAAGTGGTGTACAAAAGTTCATTTGGTAAAATGCTAAACTCCTCCTGTACATATTCTTGCAGCTTCTGACTGCATTCTCTGCACAACCTCAGGAGTTTGCATGGTAACTGAACAGCCCTCATTCCATATAAAACCTGAAGCAGAGTCTGCTTCTCAGAAGGAGGATGGGTGGCCATGTCTCACAGGTAAAAGAGGCACACCAAAGTAAAGTTCAAACTGAGGATCTGTGACAATAGAAGTACCACAGAGGAGTAACTATTCTCATTTATTCACTATCAAGTCAAAATGAAGCAAAGGTCTTAACTGCAGAACAAATCACTAAGGGATGAGAAGTTAGAGTCTGCAAGAATTGAGAGAAGCAATAACGTGAAAAGCAAACTTAAGCCTAAGGAAAAGGTCTTGTTTATTTTTGTGCCACCTGCCTGAACTAACCAAGTGTTATATGCCTGCACTGATAATTGTTGCAATAACATTGCATACCTATTGGTTTTGTGATTGAAGGTCACAATTAGTAATTCCAACCTATTTCTGTGCTCTGCTGCTCTCAGCCTCAGGTGGAAGCTGATACATGCACAGGGACCCAACTGTGCAGCAGATCCTGCCTGTTAAATTACGATTTTGATGCTGTTCCTCTATGTGAATTAACAGATGTGAGATTTTGTAGTAAATCCACTTTCAAACATTTCCATTAATTACTCAACTCAGTACAGATATCTTTAAAACTCTATATGAAATGCAACTAGTTTAAATTAGCTTCATTCATATTATAGCAGAGCCAGGAGATTGAACCAATTGAACAGATTATAAACACGGACCATTTAATTTACAATAGGTGCTGTAAAGTAATCTGGACATGCCAGGATTCCTTTTTTTGTGTGTCTTTGGGTTCATGAAGTGACTATAGGTGGCTGTTATATTCAATAATGAGCTGGAGAACTGCTGCAATAGCTGTATGTTTCCAGGGGAATTCATTGTGGGTGGGCAGATCAAATGGTTCACAGCTAAATCTCAACACCTGCAAGTCTTGACTATTTGGATCAATGTCAAATTAAAGGGAGGAGTGGTGGAAATGCCTCTTGACGCAGTCATGCAAAGTACTGCTGAGAAAATACTTTCTTCTGAAAGTGTACTGTGATTGAGGTTTATTTTGGACTGGAGTCATGGAGTTTTCAGGTATGTTTATGGGAAGATCAAGAAACAGAAACAACTAAAAGAATTATCTAGATATATCAGGCCCATCTTGTAGGGTAAGTGGTGACATGCTCAGATCTAGTAGGGTTGTCGCTGTTCGCCTTTTAAAACTTCACTTCTAAAACTTCACTTCTAAAACTTCACTGAAAAAAAGAGTGTAGGTGTTTGGGTTTTTTTTTAAATACATGAAGCTTACCGAAATAATAGACAAAGGCTGTCAGTTTAATTGAATCCAGTTCCATTTTGCTGATTCGGTGTATTGTTCAGCACAGAAATGATCGTAAATTAAATTTATTTTCAGAGAAGCAGAATCCCTGGAACTCTACCCTTTCCAAAATCATATGATCTTTTCAGAAGTTGATTGTACACAGGATAACAACTAGGAAAAAAAATTCCACAGGTGACTGAAATGTTACTTTCTTTTATTTTAAAAAATTATTCAGTAGCAAAGCCTTTTATGAACCCAACATGACTGACATATTAAGGCCAGTAGGGATTCAAAATGACCTGACAACTCTGATACTATTTTTGAGAGGGATGTGTGGTCTCACTGTCTGAGCATCTTCTTAAAACAATATATTCTAAATGTTGCCAGCATACCTTAAGTATGTTGAGCATTTCAGTTTGTTCCTATTATAACTATTTCATGGAAGATTAAATGCTAGAAATGTCTTTGGGTTTATCTACATTTCAGTGCTCTTAGACAACGTGGATTAACCTTGCTGATTCAGTAGGGTAAGAGTTGACATTTCATACGGGTGATTCTGGTGCAATTATTGAAGTTCATTATTATAGATATGTATAAATCTAAACAACATTACAGTAATAAGGAGAAATAGCTGACATCATAAATGTGGCTGGAGTTTGAAATATATTCTTTAGAAAAAGAAAGGCTTTAAAGAAACAGAAATGTCACCTGAAAAAGTGCAAATGCTTTCAATAGCTAATAAATGTCTAGTTTAAAAGATAAGGCAAATTTTTTGTCTTATTTTTTTAGTTATACTTCAAGAGGAGTATGTCTCTAAAGAAAACTTGTCATTCAGTAAAATCCTTCAGAAATTCAAGATGAAAATCTGGAAAAGGGAGAGATGATATACATGGGACAAAAATGGAGATTTTTCTCTCATCATCTAGCTTATGCTAAGAACATTTATGTAGGAGAGGAGAGACTGTGTCTGGCTTCTTCTCCAATCCAAGCACAGAGGTGGCAGGATGCTGGTTCCCTCACCTCTGCGGAATGTACAAGCAGTCTTGAAACAGATCTGCCTCTTCCAATCTTTTAGAACAATATAGCACACACCCCCCCCCCCCCCCCCCCCCCCCCAATCTTAACATTTAGCCTGATGGAAAGCAAGAAATATTTTGAAATATCAGTGATACAGAACAGGGAAAACATATTTTCTGCTCACCTTTGGCTCTAAACATGCTTGAGGTTGTAGGGTCAGAACAACACTGCTGTTCCTTTCCATCCTCACTGCCATTAACTATTATAAGTGCTCCTCTGTGTTGAATGTTATGAGTGTGAAAGATCTACATGTTCCTTTCACTTCATCTGGAGATATAAGCACTCAGTGTCTTTCCAAATTCCACTTCATATTACTGCCTGGTAGTTCTTGGTGCCAGTACAAAGGTTGGTAGAATACCAGAAAGTGCAGATGAACTCAGTTTTAAGTGCTTTGAAGGTTCTTAAACCAAAATAGATTATCCTGTAATGCTAGAATATATTACTTGGATGCTTCTAGACATAGGAACTTAATTGACATGGACATAATTAAAGGCTAAATTCCAAGTCACCAGAGCTCCTGTTTATTATTGAAGCAATGAGTTTGTGAGTTTATAAATATATTTTTTCAAGTAAAAACACTAAAGATTTTTTAATGTGCTTAAAGTTTTACTGTGCATTAAAGTCTGAAAATTTCAGAAGGTTCCTACTTCTGTCCTTGAGCAAATATGAGCCATATTAAAAGAAAAAATGTTGAATTCAAGCAGTTGTAAATGTCATTTAACAAGGCACAGTTCTTTGCAGGCTTAGCAGTATAAATGTTGTATGCTGAGGAATGAATCTGAACAAGGGTCTGCTCAACAAAACTAGATTGAGTGGAGACAACATTTCCAAGCGCTGATGCCTGAGGAGCTGCTTCATTTTTAGCTAATCTAAACCTTGCCATGGTGAAAGACAAGTTTGATACTTGCATGTGCCACAGGGAAACAAGGAAGTTAAGGTATCAATACATTAAAATAGCTAATTTCTCTGGTAAACTGTTTCATCAAGAACCACACAGTCAAATTTTCCAAAAGTATACTTGTTCAATATTTGTTCATTAGTCTTGTTCCCATCCATGAATTTACAGAATAGATATATTTAGAATCATATTCCAGTCCAATGGGATTTTTTAGTTGAGTCCTTATTTACAGCTTTATATCATGACTATATGACCCTGACAGTAAAAATAACTGATACCCATACCAATTTTCTGAAGCATTATCTGAACTTGAACTTTCATGCCAATGTTTTACTGAGCAATTGGAGCAGGTGTATTGCTGCTCCTGGCTGAAAAGAATGGCAGCATTCACAGACTGTTTGGTCTCACCTTCACCATGCTTAAAAGCACCTGAAACAGTAAGGTGCCTAAGTCCATGTGGAAGCCAATGTACTCTATCAGCCTCTTCAGCTTCCCATTCTGTGTGCGTGTCATCTGTGGGGCAATTGATTTATACATTTTTGCTTTATGCTTTCTCTTCCTGCTCCCTTTTGCTGAGTTTGGAGATTAAAAGGAAAAGTTTCTAGGGCTATGCCTTCTGAGGGAATATTCCCTATCAACTTCAGTAGGCAGCTTTATAATGCCTGATTCAAACTCCTTTTTATCATCTTTGTTATGAAGCTAACATGATTTTTCTTTTTCCTCTTTCAATGTGAGTTTGGTCAAGATTTCATTAGAGATGCACTACCTGGGAAATAAAGCTACTATAAAAGTAGTTAAATGTGGTCTGATACATAATGAAGTGGTCTGTAACTATAGAAACATTTTTTTTCCTTTCAAACTGCATAATTCAAACTGTTTGTTTTGCACCAAGATCTAATTGGTAATGTTTCTTATATCCACGGATACTCATTAAGGTTTTTGCAGCAGTGACTCTCCTGGTGTAAATTAAACTTTGGGTTTAGAAAGGTTTTAGTGAGATGTATAGAACAAAATGTATAGACATGCCAAGACAACATTAATAATCTTCAAAATCCATTGTATAACAAGGCTCCTTTGATGCTTTCCTGAAGTGAGGAATGGGGACAGGAGAAGAGAACTGTGTTGGTTTTGATTGCTGAGATTCTTTATTTTCCTTTCTACAGCTACCCCAAGGGGGAAAAAAAAAAAAACAAACCAACAAACCCCCCAAAAACCCAAACCCTTTTTAATCAATCTATTTATTTGCATACTTTGCCTTGCATGCAGCTTTACTATGAAATTTCTGTATTACATATTCAGAACATAGTAATGTTCTGAGAATTAATCCTAAATTATGATGACTTAATACAATCAAATTAAGAAACATCTGAACATCTAAAATGTAAGGATCATATACAAACATGGAGTGGAGGAAAAAAATAAAACTACGTGGAAGAAAAATGAAACCACAAGTTTTTTGTCAGATTAGTGCCCAATCAGTCATAATACAGAAAACATATTAAAAATCATGTTGTTACATGGTTATTTCTTTTATTTTGTGATATTACTAGTGCTTATGTTCTCAAACTCAGATTTAAACACCAATATGTGTTTGGGGGTGTCCTGGGTTTCGATGCAAAAAAGTATTTATTAACGTCAGGTTTTAAATTCAGCTTTCTTTAGCTGTAAGTCTTTCTCATTCTTCAGCATAATCATAATTTGAGTTTACTCTAGTGCTGAATATTTTTTAAACCTGTTCTTTTTTCTTGATCCTTACTTCCTACCACATTTATTTTCCAGGAGTATCTGTTATCCAGTAAAGCAGCCTATGAAGTTTTGTGTTCAGAAGCATGCTACCTCAAAAGAAATGCTGTGCTTATTTCTGTATGTTTTCATCAAATGCTCTTACAGTATTATTTTATAATTGTATGTGGAGAGAGGAGGATTCCCTCTTTGTCTTTTTATTTCAGTTTGTTGCAAAATTGAACACAGTTACCATGGAATAGCTATAGGTGTTAAAAACTAGAAAATGTGTAAATTTAGGCTGATTCAGTATGGTGTGGGTCAGAACTGCTGAAGGGCTTCACCTTGGAATTACATCTGATCCATGTATATGTACCATCTTAAGCTGCTCAGACATCCTTGGCTTTATGGGATGTGGTTTTGTCGCACACACTGAAAACTTGGGAGCTTAGCTTCTCCAGCCTCTATCAAAACTATTCACCACCACAGAGATAGGTGACACCATTGTATCAAAGAGAAATGTAGTTAAGTCTAATGGAGTGGAAATTCACTTCAGCAGGTTTAAGACCAAGTGTCAGATTGTCTGAAAATGTGTTTCAGGACTTGGCTCTGTTAAGTGTTTATCTACTGACAGTGTTGCTAAGGATACAGCCATCCCCTCTGCTTATTGCCTCAGCTACCAAATACTTGTCTTTTCCTTTCATAAAGTTTCTATGGGAGCTTTAGACTGCATAACAAGACCTAAAAATTTGTGGTCGCATTGAAGTTACAGTAATTATAGTAATTATGTAGGCTATTTCAGATCAGGGAGTGAGGTACAGCTGGGTTCTTGTTTGTTTGTTTGAGGGATTTTTTGTGTGTGTGTTGCTGTTGTTCATTTTTTTTTGTTTGTTTGTTTGCCATTATACACATTAAATGAATATTTAATCTGGATTAGTGTTCTTCCTTGGTATTTCTAGAGTGATTGTCAAAACTATAGTAATGACTGTCACCTAGTAATGTGTTAAGGACAGAGCTGTAAACACTCACTAAAAATTGGTTTGCATCCACCAATTTAATCTCACAAAAATTTCCATTTCATACTACACTGAGTGATACATTGAGGAAAACCCCACCATCTTCATTTCTCTTGTACAAGCTGATGTAGGATGCAAGTTTTGATTCCAGACTATTTAGAATGAGATAACAATCCATCCCATACACACAGTTCAAAATAATCTGTGGTTTGGACTATAACTTTATAAATGACAGTTCTGCAAATTAGACTTGAAAGGACATGCTGAGCAGAGGCTTTTAGAACTTGCCTGTAAAATTCAGAACAATTTGTACAGGAAAGAGTTTGGCTGCTTATAACTGCATAAATCCCAGAGATGCCTGCAACCAAAAGGAATGAAAATACTTCTGTCATCTTCTCACTTTTTAACCTTTTTTTTGGTCACCAGTGATTTATTGCTACCCCATTCTGAGCACAGTATCCATCTATTTCTGGTTATCAGAACTTTCTTAGACAATAATATTTCAGGAAGCTAGTGTAAAGCAGCTGGTAGGAGACTACCTTTATAAATCTCTAACTTTGAAATGGATAAGCCTGAACGTTTCTGTCTGGAAGATTACTTCCAAATATCTTCTAATGTCACATTTAAATTGTTGACTACAATCTTTATCATGTGAAAACATTTAAGATTGTTTGTCTTGTATATAGATGCATACAGACACATACGACTCCAGCCTTCGTAGTTTCAACAGCCTTATCAACATGCACTTGTATCTTGTGGTCCACTCGCCACTGGATGTAAAAGATTAAGTGTTGACTGGATCACATCTTAGTTTTTAAATGCTCTACTGCACCTAAATCTTTCTGTTTGGTATTTTATGTTTTATTCTGTCCAAACTTTCTCTAGCAAAGCACCACCTGTTTTACTAGAGCTGGTCTTCATCATTACATATTTTACTTTCCTATTTCAGCCTCTTAGTAAAAGCCCAGATATTTTTTTGAGCAGTAAGTCTTGGGTGTCCAGTCTCTTCTACTCCAGTTTGATGCACACACCCAAGATGCTTCTAACTTGCAGCTGCATTTCTTCCTTGCTCCAGATATTTTCCTAATCAGAACTGGCTTCTCACCAAACGTTACTCTGCACAATCAGTTCCTTCTTTTCAACCACCAGTCTCCCTGTTCACAGATTTCAAGGAGGTCTGCTTTTTTCTCTCCTCCTCAACAGTTGCAGTTCTTCTCTGCCCTCTCTATTTCTGCTCTTCTTGTTTCCAGTTCACTGTTCTACCCTGTTGGATCCCAGGACTTCTTTAAGCTCTTCTCCCTCCAGGTGTTGATACATTACTACTTAGTAGCTTCTCACAAAATGATTGAAAAATAAAGAGTATAAAACAAGCAATACTATACTCATTGCTATTTTTTAATCTTATAATTCAAATAATATTAGTCAAAACCATATATTTTTTTCTTATTTGGGGATTGGAGAATGCATATTAAAATGAGACACTGTCCAACCTAGTGCAAGTGGTTTGTCAGGAGCTCAAATCTGAGCAAATCTTTGCTATTTTAGGAGAAAAACACTGAAACACACAAAAAACCCCACCCAGGAGTAACAATATTTCCAAATGTAATATATTCTCTGTGCTCAAAATTTCTGAGTTTAACATATTGTATAACTTATTGCATAGCTTTATAGAAAGCTATAGACATTCTTCTGTTTAAAAATAAATAAATCCATTTTTATTTGATTTTACTGTAACTCTATACATTTAAAACTGAAGGCTCACTTATCTACATTTTGAATTTAGAATTTTAGAAAACTCAGAGAAGAATGGACTGTTTCTTATAAACATACACTGAGGTTTGCAAAAACACCTTCAATTTGAAGATTTAGGACAGAGATTTTTTAAGGTGCTGATTAGGAGCTGTAACTGATTTGTTATTGGGAAGCATATCCTCATTTGTCTGTTCCTGAAGCTGAACTGAACGAGTGGTGAAGCTACAGTTGTTTTAAAATGCTGTTTTAAAATATAAACCTTTCAATGGGATTATGCAGTTTGCTGCCTTTGCCAGCATTTAGACTTTGATTTACAAACATAATACCCTTCACTCAAAGGAAGCAGGCATAAAAGATCTTCTGTATATACTTAATCTCCTTATCGTTATCAGACATGAGCATATCTGAAGTAAACACATCTATTTTAAATTTTCCCTGAAGAAAGATCCTCTGGTGCCATTTCATGAAAAAGACTCTTACCTTTTTTCTCTGCTGATCTTTTCTCTGTCATATCACTGCAGAGAGTGGAAGCTATGAATTTCACAAGAAGAATCTAAACACAATACTTTAACTAAAGAAGAATCTATAGCACCAGCCACAAATTCTCTTTCAAAGGGAAAACTGATTTAAACAACCAAAAGTGTCATTTCAGAGCTGTAAATTGTTCTGTTAGATGGTTGCTGATATTCTTCCTTTCAAAGAAAGATTTCTAAAAGGCTCTTATCTTGGTCAGCATATTTGAAAGTATAAAAATTTCCACTTAATTTCTAAAAATAGTCTGATCTACTAAAGCAGCCTCTCTGAAAGCTATGAGCTACAATGTTGCTTCTTTTTTTGTAAAAATGAAAAATATCTTCAGTTAGGAAGAGATCTTAGGAGATTTGCAATGCAATTATTCACTAAACTTTTTAGGAGGCCACATAGTAATAAAATTTTCACTGGTTGTTCTTAAGCCATTTAAGTAGACTATCTCAACATCTGTGTATGCATATACCAGTTTATTTATTGATTGCATTTGATTTTCAGAAGCTTTCTCTTCCTTGCTCAAAAATGGATAAGAAACATATCCAAACATATCCAGAAAAGTAACTGTTCAGTTAGCTAGTGCCATGGAGTTATGGCAATTGGATTTAATGAATGGAGGGGTGAAAAGAAAAGCAGCACTTAAAATTATCCAAACCTTCAGTTCTTGCATAAGCTCCAAGTGGCATTTTCTCTTAGCATTAATTTATCACTAAAGCTTCTGTCATAGAATAGAATAGAATAGAATAGAATAGAATAGAATAGAATAGAATAGAATAGAATAGAATAGAATAGAATAGAATAGAATAGAATGGAGCAGACCAGGTTGGAAGAGACCTTCAAGATCATCATGTCCAACCCATCAACCAATCCAACCCACCTAAACTAAACCATGGCACCAAGCACCCCATCAAGTCTCCTCCTGAACACCTCCAATGATGGTGCCTCCATCACCTCCACAGGCAGCCCATTCCAATGGGCAATCACTCTCTCTGTATAGAACTTCTTCCTAACATCCAGCCTAAACCTGCCCTGGTGCAGCCTGAGACTGTGTCCTTGTGTTCTGGTGCTGGCTGCCTGGGAGAAGAGACCAACATCTGCCTGTCTACAACTTCCCTTCAGGTAGTTGTAGAGAGCAATAAAGTCACCCCTGAGTCTTCTCCTCTCCAGGTTAAGCAACCCCAGCTCCTCAGCCTCTCCTCACAGGGCTTGTGTTCCCAGCCCCTCTCCAACTTTGTTGCCCTTCTCTGGACATGTTCCAGCAAATCAACATCCTTCTTAAACTGAGGGGCCCAGAAGTGGACACAGTACTCAAGATGTGGCCTAAACAGTGCAGCATACAGGGGGAGAATGACCTCCCTGCTCCTGCTGGCCATACTGTTCCTGATGCAGGCCATAGAGAAATTTGGGTCACAATGTTTGAGGAAACATTGGAAGAATTTTTCTTTCTAGTGTTAGCTCACAAATCTAAAAAAAAAAAGAAAAAGAATGGGCTTCCATTTAAAATATTTAAAACCTTAACAAGAGTTTGTATTGACAAACCCCAAATCTGGATGTTGTCTTTCCAAGACCATTGTTTGTTGAATAATGATAATAATAATCATACAACAAAAAACCCTCAAACCTAAACTTTTCAAATAATTCAAATCCCTTAAAAGGGATATTCTTCAGATCAGTTGTTCACTTTGACCTACATTTTCATCCAAGAGGTTTGTTTCTTCCGACTTGTTATGTGTTAATACAGTTTTGATGAATAGTGTTCCAAACCTAAATTAATCTTTATCTCCACTGACATATTTACTTCTATATTTCCCTCTTAAGAAATGTTCTTTCTTTCAGTAAAGAAATATGCCAATTACAGAAGTAGCTCTTATTTTATAACAAACTGCTGCCTTAGTTGTGCTCACAAGAAGCTGTTTGAGGGAAACACAAGGACGGCCTCAACAGAAATAAGAAGGAACTGAATTAGGATGCCAGACTCTGTATTATTACATAAAACAAACATGCACACTGTGAAATATGTAGTTTTACACAACTCTGTCTTGGGATTCTAGTGACAACATAAACCACTTGAGCTTTTGTTGTATGGCTTATGATGTCAGCAGAGCACTCGGTGGAATTCTAGTCTCATAATTCAAAACTGCCCAGTGTACAAAGTGTCTAGACAAGAGAATTAGAAAACAAGATGATATTTCATTTTGTTATTTACCTTAGCAAGACAGAGTGAGCCTCTTCTTTCAGCTTCTTCAATCACCAGAAAAAGAAAAATCTATGGAATTCTTTTACCGAGCCATAGATTAATTTTGCTTTGAAGATGCACAGTTACGGGAAAGATGACCACAGATTTTTTGAAGTAACAAAACAAATGTGACATTGAAGTTTTAAAAGCCCATCCTGAGCAGAGAGATCTAAATATTTAGCAAGACATGATAACTTGAATGGAGTACGTTTGAATCCGAAATTTATTACTCATCTTTCCAGTGTGGCACATGTCAAAGAGAAGACACATCTCAAAGGATGTTTGATGATTTTTACCATCTAGGGAAGTTGTTCTACCTGAGAGAATGGATAGAGGAATTTGTTATAGCAAAAGCAGAATAGTTCTGATTTAAGGCTTTCTATAGTGATCTCCTATTGTCTTCAGTAAGGTTTTAATTTATTCTCCAATACAGAAATAGAAAGGCTGGCGCATGCCTCAGTGACTTCTTTTTAATACTTTTTGCTCCAGTGTGATCATATAAATTACTCTTTCCCCATTTCTGGAGAGTAACTACTTTATTATTACTGTTTGAGAAATTCACAAAACACTTCTGTTCTATGAAAATCCAGACTCCCATTCTTTGGTATAACTCCATGAATGAAAGACGTCTTTGGCAGTTCATTGAAGGGGTTTTGCCTACTTAAAGTCACTGAATCCACAGGAAGCTCTAAGCAGCAGGATGTACATAGTTCTGCACTGTCTTTCATACAAAGCAGGGTCTATTGCATACTGTTATTTGCCTAACTGGGCATTATTAAATATAACTTGGGGTCATTTGTTTGATTCTGCTTTCGGTCCTGCCTAATGGAGATTTGGTCTGTCTTCATTATTCACCTCTAATCAGCTTTTCTCCATCCCACAGATATCTGTGGATAAATCTCCAGACAGGAACTAACAGCTGGCAAATGGCAACCAGTCTCTGAATTTAAGCAGATTTTGTAGGGCCTTCAGTAAATGTTTACAGGGCTTACGCTAACTGGAAATAAGATTGGCAGTGCTTGTTTTAACCAATGCCATTCTATGCTTACAAAAGGGAATTATTAGTGTTTCTCAAAACAATAATTCATTCATAAGTTCCTTGAGTACAGACAGAGCCAGTGCTATTTTAAGGAAACACATCAAACTTAGTTTTTATTTCACATCGTATGATGAATTGAAAGGTCACTACCATTAGCTGTATCAGATATAGACATCAAAGCAACAACATTCCACTCGACAGTTGACCTGCAATTCAAATCAAATACTAGTTCTTGCAAAAGAAAGTCTATTACCTCTGAACGAAAAGTACTAATTCCTTAAGTTTTTCATTTATTAGGAAACTCAGTGCTTTAAGCACTTCAAAATTATTGAAGTATAGTAGTAACTGCTTGGCAATAATAAAGGCAGTTGTCTGTGTTAATTTGATAAGGACAGGAAAAGAAAGAAAAATATTCCTAGGAAATTAATTCTCAAGTCTCTAATCATTTATTTTATGCCCTGCCTTATGGTCATTTCCATAAATCTCTCTGCATCATTAGTAGGCTGGAGAAAACAATTCTTTATATAAGTGTAAAGCCCTTCTTTCCTGGGAACCAAAGCAGAATTGTTATTCTGCTTATTATTTTATTTCCTTAAAAATTTAAACCAGTTCTCCTTTCTTCTTGCTCATCCTAAATAGGTGCATAATGTCACTGTGGTATTTCAGATGTTTTATGAAGAAATCATGTAGTATTTCTTATGTACTCTATACTCACACATCCCTCATGAGACTGTATGTGGCTTACTGTGCTAAACCATTTCTTTTTAATATTTTGGAGCAGTTGTTCAGTGGAAAGTAAATAAATAAGACTGGCTCCATTTACTGCATAAAATGTTTTTATGAAAGTCACTTAGAAGCACTGCTGAAGATGGTTTCTTTATATTAAAGGAGATAGGATGGGTTTTTTAGACTTCTGCTAAAAATATTAACTAGCATGAAAATAAGCTGATTAAAAGGAAGTCAGTGCCCATAGTGAATGCTGCAGCAATGAGTAACAATTACTTCTTAATACCTCACTTAGACAGTAGACAGGCCTTTTCAGAACAGCAGCAGACTTATTTAAGTGACCTGATTTAAAAGCTGTGGAGCATCTGGAGATTTCCCCAGTACAGATTATATTATACTCACAGACACCTTTGCTGGCATGAGGAACACACAGCTTACTGACAAATAAGTGCTAACCTTCACTATGCCCTGTTCTATTCCATCGTTTCCTTTTGTTGTTTTTAGGTCCAGAAGCGAGCAGGGATTGCCCCCATATTAATGAACTAGAGCTGGTTAAGGAGAGCAGAAGTGAAGATATATGTGTTGGCCTCACTGAATTGGAAATAGAGGACTATGTGGTTACTGCTACTCCTTGCTTTTCCTGATTTGTTTGAATTCTATCCATACCGACAAGGTGATGACAAGAAGAAAAGCAATGACAGTTTCAATAAATATCTTGGATTTCTGTAAGAGGATTTTAGATATTTGCAGGACTTTACACATTCTACGGCAGTATATATAATCTTGAACTAGCTCACATAAGAATGTAGCAAACAGTGGTAATTATGAGATCTTTTAAAAACCAACTTACAACCAGTTCTTTTGTTCTGTGGTTCCAAACATGGCCACCCAACTTAAACAAAAGATGGAACTGATAATTGGTAGGGTACACTGATATAATCTTTGATGTTCAGCCAGAAAATTCTTCCCAGGTAAAACCACTTATTATGGTACATCCTTGAATGTAACTAAACACATTCCTCAGCCTCTTAGATTTTCCTTCCTACAAACAAATAACTTTATATCTGTCCTGATGTGCATACTTGACTCATCTTGGCCCAGACCTTACTTATTTCTGTGCTTACATATGGAATCTGAAAAAATATAAGGTAAATTACTAATATGCTGTTAAATAGAGTAAAATCCAAAGCACTGCATAAGAATGATTTCAAAAGAAAATGCATGTAGAAAGAGGAAGAGCATGAAAATAGGGCAGACTTCTAATTTTCCAACTAACTTAATTGAACCCACAGTGAATGTTTTCCTCTGTGACCCTTAATAAAGTCTTACTAACATGGAATAGTCTTTATTTTGAAGGCCTAAGAACATCCACTGTAAAAGCAGGAGAAGATATCCTCTGCCTAACTGGATGATAATTATGATATTGCAACTGTGCTTTGACATGCTCAGGATTACAGCATGGTACTAGTTATGTATTCTAAAGTCAAAGATGTTCCCCTGAGACAATGTAGAAAACATTTTTCATTAAAGAAATAAATTATTATTTTCTTTCTTATTAACAATATTACAGTTATACCTTTGACTGTCTGGATAGGAGAGGAAATAAATATATTTCTAGCTTCTCAGATAATACTTGGCTGTCATTTTATGATGTACAATAATATTTGATTCTGGCAGTTGAAAGACAGCTTGCTAGCACACCCTCCTGACTAAATGCAAACGACGTTTGTCTCAGAGGGAGTTTATTACATGAACAATACAGAGGAGAAGCAAGATAAAATAGCAAAATTGAAAAGTCAATATAGAATAATGCTTCTACTGTTACAATCATGGCACACAACAGATGTGTCATTGCTACCAGATTAAGAAAAAAAAATGAAAATTGGTTTGCTACAGACATAAACCACCTTTTCCATTTACAATAATGTCTTGTTATGACTGGCTTTGGCACCGTAGTACATTTGGCACAAGTGAGAACACCTGTGGTGTGCTACCAAGTTTAGAATTCTTTCCCATGATGGATAACATCCCAGAAAAAAAAAATAAGGAAAAAAAGAATTGATCATTATGCTATAACAAACAGGCACTTAAGCAGATGTTTTATCTGAACAAAGTGGTACAGAAACCTAAAGACTGCAGGTTTGCTTCCGCCTCTCTGTTGTTATTTGGTATTCATTTCTTTTAGGAAACATCTTGGAGGAATCTTTGTAAGAATATGTATAAACCAAAACTAGGTTAAAAATTCTTGTTCTCAGAGAGAAAGTGGGTTTCTAGCCTTCTGACACATTCAGTTCCTTTTGCAGCTGATGTACTACCAGACACAGATCTGTTCAAATTTGGAGAGAAACACAGTGAAGAGAACTACTCTTGGCAAGGCTAGTTCGTCATTGCTGGAGGAAGCAATGTGGGTCATGCTCATAGCAGCCATCTCAGCTTAACTCAGCCAAGTGTCACTGTAGAAGGAAAAGCATGGGAAAGCCTGAGCTGTTAGCTGGCAGCATGCTACTCCATTATGCTGCTTTCCATTCAAAACCATACTGAGTTGCCTCAGTTAGACCAGTTCCAGATAATCTTGAATCAAGAAAATACAAGCAGACTTTCACTCTTTCCATACCTTTCTTGCAGATTCTGACAATGACCTTGCATGGCTTGTAGATGTGTGTCTATCACAGTCAAATTCCAATTTAGATAGCTATGGTCTGCCTGCCAATTATCCTGTAATACTGAATTTTAAATGCTGTTTGTTACCTTCAGCCCTAATTTCCTAGCTGATCATACTACACAGTGAAAGAGTACACTTTCCTGTGCTTTACTGATAATTGAACTGATTTCCTCATGTATGGTAAATAAATTACCACATCTTTTGTGATGAAACTGTGAAAACTTTTGAATTTTGGAGCAGCTGAGTCAGTAGCATATCTAGATCCTTGCTCAGTTCCAATTATCCTGATAATTATGACTCAGACTTGGGAAAAGTTCTGCTTTGTGGTTTCATTGGTTAACTGGGTATAATCAAGCTGCCAACTTGAATATGACAGTAGAGTGGGTGGTTGCTGTAATTGCCTACATTCAGTAACTAACAGTATAGATGAGTAGCCAACTGCTTCACTTCTAGCTAGCATATTAGTGAGTGAGGAATGGAGGAACTGACTTCTTGCAGTTCAGACACTCCAGTGTAATGCTGGCAGTAGGACTGCTCGTTAAGTTATGAACCAGCCCCAACTGTACCTTTGTGCTTATGATAAAGTAAAGAATTTGAAGATAATAAGTGCTGGATCACAGCTATAAATAAAGGACTCCTCTTAATTATGCTGTTAATGTTCCACCAAACAAGGTAGTGAGAGCTTAACTAAACCATTAGTTATGAACAATATAAGTGTCTTGATTTCATGACGGCACTAACAATCTCAGAGAATTAGGCTGTGTTCTCTTAATTTGACTCTTCAAAATCTATGCAGTTTGCCATGACACCTGAATTGACCTGTCCATTTTACAGCTACCAGTTCAAAAATGCACATCTATGAATAAAAAAAGGGCAATATTTCAGAAGTTAACCAGCAAGCTGAGAAACGTTCAATCTTAAAAGCCCAAGCCTTTATCACACAAGAACTAATTTATCTTCTTTTTTTTTACTTACCCCTAACCCCTCACTTTAAATATGTGCTTACAGCTTCTAAATGCAACTATTAAAAGACTCCATTATGGAAGAAAGGAAGGGGTGGGGGTGGGGGAGAGGGGGAGGAAAAATGTGTAACCTTCCAGAAGAGGTCATTGGAAACTAAGGCAGTTCAAATGCTTTTGTAGCCAAAGCCCTGGCTAAGAGTCAGACAGTGAGGGTTTAGGACCTGACACAATATTTCTGTGTCAGATTTTTCTGAAAAGCAATTTCAGGTTAAACTAAACTATGATACTTTTCTTTACCAGTAGTGAGCTAGAGCATGCTCCTCCATAATTCAGTTGGAACTACTTGTGGAGCAGTGCATCTTACCTCTTTGTGAAAGTGGTAGAAATCTGATCTTCAGTCTCCTCTTCCCTTGTTCTTGGGTCAATGGAATGGTAGTATAAATAGTGACCTACCTCAACGAAATGTTCATTTATTTATTGCCTTGCTTATGCTGTTCAGATATTTCAGTGATGGCAATAATGATCTTAGTCCAGAAAAGTATATAAACATGTTTCTGGCCTTAAACAAAAACACTACTATTAAACTTTATGGTTCACTTAAGTATGAGACCATTAAATCATGGACAAGTCTAGGTGAAATTTGATTGCCATACTTGGCACCTCTGAAATGTGGAGCTTTGGAAATACCTACAGCAGTGCTGGAAGAGCAATAGTCTTGGCCTCACTTCTAGTGGAAATACTCCCAGTGTAAGGAGATCATTTAGACTTGCTGATTGATGAAGATTGTCCCTAAAATATTATGGGTGATACCTATAATAAATCTTACGTGAATAAATCTCAATATGCTGGTTTAAAGAATTTCTATCAGCTGCTTTCTAATTATGTCATTTTGGTTTATAACTATGTTTATCCACATAAGTAATAAATCACATATAATGGTAGTTATATATCCCACATTATATACCTCGCATATTTTATTGCTCATTGCTTTCTCACTGTTCAGAGATATTACAGAGTATTCAAGAATTGCAATTAATATCTCCTATGAAGAAGTTTTTAGAATATTATTTAGTTTGAACCAAACATCAAATGTCTATCCTCTTCCTACTGGGATGTTCCAAATCCACATCTAAACTTTGATATTTAAACCGACTATTATACTTTGCCCATTCCTTTGGCCAGCTTCTTACTTAGCAGCTCTTATTTTCAAATGGCACCCCAAACAGATGAAAGTAAAATGTGATATGTAACCCAAAACAATTTGTCAAGCTCTCTACAACTACCTGAAGGGAGGTTGTAGACAGATGGGGGCTGGTCTCTTCTCCCAGGCAACCAGCACCAGAGCAAGAGGACACAGTCTCAAGCTGCGCCAGAGGAGGTTTAGGCTGGATGTTAGGAAGAAGTTCTTCATAGAGAGTGATTGGCCATTGGAATGGGCTGCCCAGGGACATGGTGGAGTCGCCATTACTGGAGGTGTTTAGGAAGAGACTTGATGGGGTGCTTGGTGCCATGGTTTAGTTGATTAGATGGTGTTGGACCATGGGTTGGACGTGATGATCTAGAAGGTGGTCTATTCTATTCTATTCTATTCTATTCTATTCTATTCTATTCTATTCTATTCTATTCTATTCTATTCTATCTGACTTACTGGTATTTATAAAATTTCATCTTGCATGAAAAAGTATTCTGAATAAGAAATGTGTCAGCTTTTCTAGGGTTATACTATCAGCATTAAACATGGATTTGTAGGGTTCTGATCTGCACTAAGTGTTCTGCCGGTTGAAATACACTTCAGTACATAACTTACGCAGTATAATCTGACATAACCGCAGGCAGCTCACACAAGAGTTCAAGACCAATTTGCTTTTTAAATTAGCTAAAAATATTGCATCAATATTTGATTAATTAGTCTTCCAATTTATTAGAGATATTTACATGGAAATTGAGAAGTAGAGACTGCTGTTTATTATACATAATTAGTATACTTCAAATTAGCTTGCAGTTAATTTTGAATAGATATCATGTACTCAGTATCACCATGTATCCACATTTTTGTCAGATTCAGAACTCACAGCTGTATTTTTCCATCATCAGATTTGTATAGATTAGCTCACACATGAAATTATTCCCCTATTTAAGAGACAACCATTTTTACTGAATGGTCAATTGCATTTCAAGTCCTGATCAGATGTGTGGATCCAAACTGTTTTCCTAAGATTTTCTTTGTAATTCTAAAGTGACCTTTTGCATAAGATTCTGACTTCTGCTTTTCTATCTCCCCCACTAAAACTTCTGCTGGAATGTCATATTGAGGTCAGTGGCCCTCTGTAAGAGAGACATTAAAAATATATATGGAATGGAGCTGGAGAACAATGACATAATGGCAAACTGATGCCCTGATACTGCATTGCTGTGCTGTCTCACAGCTTTGTCACAACACTCAGAAGGAAATGAAAGCATCTCTTGAAGTTGCACCACAAGGCAAACAACACAATGTGATATAAGAATGTCACTCTGCAGTTATTTCTCAGGTCTCAGTGCTTCTGTTCAATGGAAGTACTTGCTTTCCTCTCCCAGAGGCTCAACAGCTGCCAAGAGAGCTGTTTCTCCTTCCTATAGCAATACCTTACAATCCTAACCATCACATACCCATGAAAAGTAATCAACGGTTCACTGGCATACTTGCAGAGGTCCGAAGCTTTCTGGGCTCTGAATATACCTGAGAAATGCATATCTGAAATTATATTAATACCATAACCCTACAAATAATAAAGGAACACCACATATTAACTCACTACTCCTCCTCATTGTACATGACTTTTGGATAGCTCTTCCCCGTCTGCTTTCCCTGGATTTTGAGACAATTGAGAAAACAAAGCAAAGCAAACCAAAACAAAATCTATTTATTTTCTGATGCTATGGTTAAAAAACAGTCTGCAGTCTTTCAGAGCAGCGTGTTTGCATTCTAAAATAAGTAATCAAATTTTCATTACTTCAGGCCACTAATCTTTCTTAGGGAACACAAATTGTGAAATGGAGTTTGATTCTAGGCACTTAGCACTTGACTTACATTTCAATAGTATTTCCTCAGCAAAAATGAGGAAACATGCATTACCCAATGGCATTTACATTTTGTCCTAAGCTGAGGAACAGTGACATCTCTAAACTGTTGTGACCTGTGCCTTTACTAGACCTATTAGACCTACTCTGCCTATATGCTCTAGGTATAGAATATAAATCACAACTCAGTTGCTTAAAAGTCAGAGATGACCAGCACAACGCGTTGATCATCTGTTTACAGAGCTATGTCTATTTCTTTGTTGAAACATGCAAAAAATGGTAATCATTTACACACTTCCAAGACTCCACACATCAGATAGTGGATTCATCTTCATTCTACATCAAGGGACCATTGTCTAATTAACTGAAACAAGCAAATGCATTTGCCAGCCTGCATGGTTGTAAAAAAGAGGCACAGTGTGAAGAGTGTTCCCAGTAGGGGACATCATCCTGCTATCTTGATTGCATCCTAAGATATTTTCTGGGTTTACTGAACAAGATTTAAATTTAATGCTGCATCTAATTGACATTTGGGTTAGAAACAGCTACTTCATATCAAAATGAGAGAAGCAATATTTTGTTACGAGAATGACATGGCTGCATTCATTTGTTTAAAATTCTAACTTCTTGGTTTTTTGGGTTTTGTTTTTTTTTTTTAATATCTCATGGATAGACCTCCATCCTGTTCAGGAACTGAAATTTATTTCTCTTAATTTAATTTCATTTCTAACATTTATAGCAGTTAAAATAAATGAAAAGAGCCTGTCTCAAAGTACCTTGTTTCAAGCATCTCCACCCCCTTTCCACACAAAAACTGACAATTAATGAGAGAAAGAGAGATGAGGCTTTGAAAAGCACTGAGACATAACGTTGGCAATTCTAGATCCCTTTTCATCAGACAGAACTTCCCTTATCTACCAGTATGATGGCCTGGTTCAAAGACTAATATACTCAACTATGTAAAGGATGAAAATGAGCCTACAGCTTCAAGGGCCTCTGTTTTTACTTTGTCTAACCCAAACTGATTAATACCTATACATGCTGTTATAAAAGAACCAACACCTGAAAAAAATGTGACAAACTGTAAATTAGAGATTTTCAAAAGCCTCATTCAGGCTTACCACACTATCAATGCTGTCTAATACAGAGTAATCCCCACAGCTGCTTCCTTAGCCAAATCTACAGGGGATCCAGGACAAATTTTAATTTCATTTTAACCATGAATAATGAAAGATAAGGCCCAGGGATAGTAATGAACCATACTGATAGCACGAATTTCTTTAAAATACCCCTGATATTTTCTGGAAAATATATTGCTTCAATAGTATTGCTGATGGCTTTCTTGATGAATGTGGACTAATGTGCAGTTCTTCTGTTTTAATATATCATTTCATAGCATTTCCTCTGTGTCTTAGTTCATGAACAAATTATTTTCAAATTTCCTAATCTTCTTAATTGTTTTGTCCAGGAAACTCAGAGACACAATGATGACCTTGCCCCAGATTTGACAGAACCACATAGAATCCTAGTTGCATATGAATGTGTAGCTCAAAAAGAGGCAATTTTTTCACTTACCTAATAACTGTAGGGCACATAGACACAGAGAATAAAAAAGATAATTCCAGAGAAACACAGAAGGATAAATTACTTGCTGTTCATAGCCAGGGTGGGAGCAGAAGAGCTGACAACTGAACACAGGCTCTTCTTAGCTTCTGTTCAATGACTTATCAGGAAACCATCTACTGACTTGTAGCATATAATCAAACCAAAACTAATTGGGACTTTTTATGACTCCTTTTATTCTATTTGTAATTCAGAGCCTTCTTCATCTCTTGAGCTTTCAGAGATCACAATATTGTGATCTTTGTTCCTCCTAAATCATTCTACTTTGTTTCCTCCTAAATCATTCTACTCACTATAAGCTTATTATATACATTTCTGTTATTGCTCAGCTTCAATGCCTGTTTCTTTCTGAACTGTAGTTTAGGCACTCCATGTCTCACCTGTTTAGTTCTCCAGCCATCTGTATTCACTTCATTATCTTACAGGTTTCTATTTCTTCCTTCTATGTGTGGGGGTTTACCAGTCATTTCTATCTTTAAGATGTTTTAAATAAATATTATGAGCACTTGGGATGGATCTAGAAGCTAGATAAGGCTTTACATTTCAGCAGCCTGTATGGATCCTCTAAATATAGAGATTCTAGTATAGAGCCTTCGGTTCTCTAGACCAGTTTCAAGCCCAAAAACTTCACTTAATATTTTCTTTTGGCTCTAACATTGATTAGCTTCCTGCCTAACAGTAAGATGTACCATACCAGGCATGTATGACAAAACTGCTATTTCTTTCTATGTCGTGATTCTCCCAATTTGCTGTTCTAGAACTAAATTTAAATATACCCTATGTATTCATCTATCTATCTGAGAAGCTTGTGCTTTGGCCTCCATGTCTTCAGGAGAAAAAGATAGCAGGTAAAAGGCTACCCGCAAACAGATTCTCCAACCTCTCTGAAGAATCTGAAAGACTCTGAAAGAGTAGGATTAAGGAAAATTACAGGTGAATCTCTGTCACTAACACTTTTGATGCTCTCATTTATTGGTCTTTCAAATTGTTTTTGTCCTTAGAACTTCTTGTCCTCTAAAATCTCAAGTGCATACGAGTGAGAACATCTGAACCAGGAAGTTTATTTAAGCTTCCCACGAACATTGCTTAGAGAAAACACATTCTTTGACTGGTTTTATACTAGGGAGACATGCCTAACCACAGAAAGCAGCAGTGATTTGATAACACTGTTGAATAAACTTTCTATCTAATCTCATGTAAATACAACCACAACTGAAGAGGAGAAGGATCATATATAGTCCATTAACTTTAGGCTGTGTGAATATATGTGACATATAACTGATCAGAAACACTTGCATCTGAACTTGGGAAAGCAAATCATGAGTCTGGTGAAAAATGGAACACCAGGCTGATGTGTTTATATTCTAGTACCTGTTTCACTTGATCCACCACAATTAAAAAGAAAGAAAGAAAGAAAAGTCTTTAATCTGTTTGCAGTAAGCCAGTAGTGATATTTCTGCAGTGAGCAAGCAAACAAAGCTTATGTTACTCAGTTTCAATTTGTTTCTCTTGGTGCTGTCTTGGAAACTTACTAACTGATTTGGATGATTGCCTGAATTTTGCTATTATTTCATAGCAGAATTGAAATGTTGTATTTGTCTTCAAGCATGTTATTTCTGTAGTTAACTGGGAAAAAATTAGCATTTAAATGAAGATGTTAAGTTCTGTCACGGAGAAAATAATGAGAACTATTAGTAGAAAATATGCACAAATTTTTACTCTGTTGAATCATGATATAGATCTAAATTAGACCATATAAACTAGAAACCGAGACTATTGAATCACAACCCAAACTCAGAGAAACAGTTTCTTCTGAGTGCTATTCAAGATGTCACAACATTAAGAGATGAAGGCCGAGCAACTGATGTAATTTACCTGGACCTGAGCAAAGTGAGGTAAAAACACCCTAACATTTGTTCAGCTTATTAAAATACGTGTTACTAAACTCTTGTTATCAAATCAAAGTTGTTTCTAACTAATTTGATTTAGAGAAAAGGGGGAAATACATATTGCAGAACAATCTTTCATCTTAATTGCATGTTCAGAGGCACTAATTAAATTTGAATGTCCAGTTAGAAACCTAATTATGTCTGGCATTCCATCTCAGATTTAAATAAATGACAAAAATCCAAACCCGTCTTGGTTTAATATTAAAATGCTGTTGTCACTAAATTAAAGGTTTTGTGCATGGTTTTCAGTTTCACTGATACTGGAAATACAGCTCATGAATAGAGCTCTTAAACAGGAAGATTCTGAGGAAAGCTTCTATGGAGAAAACTCAAGAATGAATGAAAGGCACATGTTTCTTTTTAAAGATGAGTAGATCAATGTCTCCCTCGCTGCTATTATTGCTATTCAAGCCATTAGCTATAAATTATTGATTTTGGAAGGCAACTATAATATTTGAAACTAGATTTCAGAAGCAATCTGCACAATTTCCATCAGTTTGAATATAAGAGAATCAAGACTTGGAATTTTCTGTAATTTTCCATTACTTTAGTTACACCACTGCTGAATACCACTATACTGTAACTCAGAAACAAACAGTTCAGTCTCTAGAAATTAAGTGCTTGGTCTTAAATTTAAAGGATTTCCCTAAAAGAGTCCTCTAAAAATATTTCCTCTAAAGAAAGGAAATTGTAGCCTCTAAAAGATTACTCTGAAGGAGCTTATTTCCTATGTTTGCATAGCCTTGGCAATATCTTAAATTTCTGGCTAAGATTAAACTGGCAATCCATGTTAAAAGCATTTCTGATAAGGAAATAGACCAGATTGCCAGACAACTAAGTCAATTTACTGTAGTTAATGCTACTTATGTACTTGAGTAACTCTTCTTGGACAATCTGCTCTATATCAATCTGTGTTTTACTCAAGGCAAAAATTGGATTTGGGTCTTTGTGTTGCTTTTGGGGTTGCTTTATTTTCCTGTTTTCTTTTCATTTGACAGATTGCACTCTGTTATTATAGGTAGTAGTGAGTTGGTTGAAGAAACATACATTTACCTGCCTTACACTTAAAGACTGAGAAGGGTGTTTGCAAACATGAATTTTTCCTGAATATACATAGACATATGCTGTTATTATCATATACTAAAGACTTCTTAAAGAAGAAGTCTTATTTACTGTTAGTGGTTGAGTTAGGATGATTTCTGTTAACTTGTAGTATATATGAAAGACAACATTTAGCCAAAGAGCAGCTACATATATCACAGAAATATATGCTTTGTCAGGACTGCTAGGCTGAACAGAAGTCCAAGGAAAAGAGTAAAGTAAATATCTCAGCAGAAACTTACTACTTTTGGGAAACAACAATATGAAATGCTGACTGTTCATAGGGAAGGATATCATACAGATCTTAGGTGCAAGGTTGCCTGTTAATGGTGGTGTACTTTTTTTTTCACCCTAAGGTAAGTAGGGTAAGCCTACACTGTATTGATGGAGATTTGGAGGAAACCATATCTACTGCTTTGAGCTTTTATTTGCTCTCACGCACACAACATTAAAAGGAGCCAAAACATTACAAAGATTTCTGTAGCAGCTGACTGAACTACCAGCCTTTTGAGATAAGACTGCCTGTTTATCTTTGTGTGTTCTTCTTTTTATATACTGCCTGTTTATCTTCGTCTGTGTGTTTTTCTTTTTATATTATGGAAGAGAAAATGAAAGCTTTTGTAGTCTAGATAAATTGATTCTCTCTCAGAGTCCCTGAAATTAAGTTTTAATGTGTTTTCCAAATTTTTAAACACAATTTTGATATTCAATATTTAAATATTTTTGCCTTCTTCCCCTTAGTGTTGCATTGTTTCCCAATTCCCACCTCTCTTTCTGAAATCATGAATCATTTATGCAGAGAAATCTGTATATTCAGTCAAAGGGAACACCTGTTTTCTGTATCGGCCAACTTTGTTTAAGGCAATGAGACTCAAAAAATCATTAAGCATAGCAATTTATGTGTAGCGTTTTTACTTTCATTATACCAAAAGCAGTGTGAAAGGCCTGTGGTGCTGAACATCCTATAAATAAGACACTCTCTGCCTTCCCTCCAATAAAGTAAAAATCATTATGAAATCCATTGCTTTTCCTAAACATGCTGAACTGACACATGAAAGGCAGAGACAGACCTGCAGTATCTATGGATATTAAGTTCCCTCGGCTGAGAGCAGGGGCTGAAATCCCAAGGAAAGTTTAGCACTAAAGGCTGTAGGAAATAACAAACTTTTCTCATGACTGCACCTCAAGGATATCTATATAAGAAGGCATCATGGAACAGGAAATTGGCTGTACAAAACATGTCATCATGCAATTTACTGTACCATGTGAAATTTGCTCTTGATATCCATTTAATTTTTGAAGGATGGTGTCCATTTTATTTCTCCCTGATCCTTCCAAAGATAAGAAGGGGCTATGCAGGACATTTTTTCTCAGAACTTCTACTTTTTAAGAAGTTTTATATCTTGAACTCTATGTAGCACGTTGTAATGTCTTGAAAATCCATGCAGTCTCAATTTTTACCCTTATGACCAACCATAATGCACCTCTGACCAACACTAAAGGATGTGCAACAGATTACATCCTGTTTACTCCCATCCCCAGCGTGAGTGCCAGGCACAAGGAAACTATGTTGCACTTCCCATGTGAGTATCATAGTATCATAGTATCAGTCAGGGTGGAAGGGACCCCAGGATCGTAGTTCCAACCCCCTGCCATGGGCAGGGACACCCCACACTAGATCAGGCTGGCTAGAGACTCATCCAGCCTGGTCTTATGTGCAAAGTGAACTGGCATCATTGTTAATGAACTATCTGACAGTAAATTGAATAATTTATTATTTAGCAAGTAGTTACTTCTTGAGGTGGTATCAATCACTTGCAGAAAATCTACAACCAAAGAACACTGCAGAATTTTAGGAAGTGTAGCACTGATTTTTCTCAAGTAGACAAAAGTAGTATAAAATGTAGGAACTGATTCAACCTTGTTGAATTTTTTCATCTCATCTAGTTACAACAACGGGAAGTGTGCAAAAGAGACTAATTCAATGTTGACTGTTAGAGGTCTTGTGCTTCTTTTCGAGTTTCTGCAACCAAATCCTCAAATCAGTCCTCTTCTGCTCACTTACTTTCAGTAAAGATTCAGAATCAGTGTTTATAACTGTTGACAATATACTGGACTAAATGATGGTTTTGGTCTCATCTGATCTGCTTTGTGTTGATTTGAAATGAATAATGCTGCATTCAACTCTCATTCAACTCAGAAATTTCAAAAGTATACTGTTAAATTTGCTTCTGTGCAAAATTATTACTGCATACAGTTCAGGTAGTAGAAAGATTATATTTTTATTTATATTTACATTACATTTATATGAGTTGAAATACCATTGGCTGTCTAATTAGATTTGTTACAAGAGTTTGAGAGGTCCTAGCATAAACTTGTCAAATATGAAAATAAAATATGTGACCCAATGTAAGTATGCATTTATGAACTTTCTGACTGAAAAGACAAGCCTTTACAGCCAGATAATGTAGAAAACGTTGTTAATGGTGCAGTTTTACTTTAAATGGTGCAATGTAAATGAGGAATGCAGGATAAGACAAAGCTGCAGGAAAGGAAACAGATACAAGCACTGAGTTGTATTGTGAAGGAAAACTGCCTTAAAGAAGTCACAATAAACTTGATTTTGGAGGTTGCTCCTCAGGTTTATATTGATACTTAAAGAATGCAGAAGAGTTCATAGATTAATTCTCCCTCCATAGGAAATGGATACACTGCCACACCTTTTACATTCCAGAGAAGATATGCTAGGGAATGAAAGGACAATACAGGGCTATGGCAAAATCTTTGATGGCTGAATTTACTCTGTCTTAAGCAATCTTCCCATTGGAGCTCTATTTTAGGCAGATGGAAGATATGCAAGACGAATATCAGAGCTATGAGACTAGATAGAACAAAATTGTTTAAATCATTCCAATTTCTCACTTTAGGTGCTGAAGTGGAACACTGTATTCTTAGTTCTGTGCAACAGATGGAATTCTGGTATTCAGTCTGGAAAATATCAGTGCCTATCTGAGACCACTCTGTCCCAGGAAGCCTTTCACCTTTTGCAAAGGCCATGAGGGTAGAGTTCAATGCTGAGCTTCTACTTCTCCATTCCTTTCACGTATTCATAGCACATTATTAACCTTTGTACTGCTTCTCTATTACTTGTTCAGCTTCCAATTCTAGAGGATGCCGCATACAAATATCATTAGACCTTTGATATACCCTTCCAAGCTGACACTACAAATATAGATAAAGGGGTTTTTGCACTTGTGTATTGAGCTGCAAAATACAGACTTGCCCTTCAACGACTCATTCAGCCAGCTGGAATTCTACTTAGTACATGACCAAGTGTATGGAGGCCTCGTTGAGGTTAGCCACCACTGAAAACATGCAGTAGCATTGTAGGAGGAATACTTCCTCTGTCTGACCTATGAGCCATCCTTGAAGAAGCTCTTCTTTGATATCATTAAATCCTGTATATTTTTTTTTTTCCAAAGAAGACAGCGTTGTAATCTCTGATCAAACATAGGAATCATTTCTCCTACAGGAAAGAGCTACAGGCAAAATACAGGTAAAGGCTGATTCAGCCAATCATATTTTCAAAAAATCTAAAATGAAGTGGTGTCTGCTAGCCTCACCTGTACACAGACTACTGGGGTGCACTTCTGTCATTGGATCTCTACACAGAGAGAGAATACATTTCTTTCACTCTTCTTTGCTCTAGATTCTATGGAATATAGATTTCTTTCTTCTTTGCTCTAGATTCTCTGGAATCTAAACAATTAGCTTACACCAGACACATTCTCTGAGAGCCACACAATCTTCATTAATGCTCTATTAAATGTCTCTGTCACAGGCTTTTTGACTTGCATGTGTGAGTTAATCCATCCTCAAAATACACAATTTGGCTTTCAAAAGAAGTGAGAATAAAGGAGTTCTACTTGTTTTGGAGAATGGAGACCATTTTTAAATTATAAACTAGAATCATCACCTCATTACTCATAGCTTCAAAGAAAGAACCATGCTGTATTAATCACAGAGCACAGGCAGTGAAGAGTATAAACTACAGTACCATCCAGCAAACTACCGTGTACTATTTTGTCATCCAAGACATGCAGTTCAATTGCTTTTCTGCTGTGTGAATCACTTTAAAAAAAAATCTTATCTGTACTAGACAGATTTCTTATGTTGTTCTAACATACATAGATCATATTACCAATTTTTAAAAGGAAAATATTATGGTTAAATGGAAGGACAGAATTTATGCTGGAACGTCTCCAGAGAAGGGAACCAAGTTGGTGAGGGGTTTGGAACACAAGCCCTATGAGGAGAGGCTGAGGGAGCTGGGGTTGCTGAGCCTGGAGAGGAGGAGACTCAGGGGTGACCTTATTGCTCTCTACAAGTACTGAAGGGAGGTTGTAGCCAGGCAGAGGTTGGTCTCTTCTCCCAGGCAGCCAGTACCAGAACAAGAGGACAGAGTCTCAGACTGTGCCAGGGCAGGTTTAGGTGGATGTTAGGAGAAGTTCTATACAGAGAGAGTGATTGCCATTGGAATGTGCTGCCCAGGGAGGTGGGGAGTCACCCTTGGAGTGTGGAGGAGTACATGGGAGGGAGTGGAGGTGAGGGGGCTTGGTGCCATGGTGGTTTAGGGGGAGTTGAGAGGGTGTGGGTGTGACGCCTTGTGCGTGTGTTTTGTGGTATTTATGTATTGTATGCAATGTTATGTATGTATTGTATTGTATGTATTGTATTGTATATGTTGTATTGTATGATTGTATGTATTGCATGTGCTGTCTCAGGGGTTGGTCTCTTCTCCCTGGCAACCAGTACCAGAACAAGAGGACACAGTCTCAAGCTGCACAGGAGAGGTTAGGCTGGTTGTTAGGAAGGAGTTCTTCACAGAAAGAGTGATTGGCCATTGGAAGGGGCCCCAGGAAGTAGTGTAGTCACCATCACTGGAAGTGTTTAGGAAGAGACTTGATGGGGTGCTTGGTGCCATGGTTAGTTGATTAGATGGTGTTGGGTGATAGGTGGACGTGATGATCTCAAAGATCTTTCCAACCTGGTTAATTCTTTCTATTCTATTCTATTCTATTCTATTCTATTCTATTCTATTCTATTCTATTCTATTCTATTCTATTCTATTCCATTCCATTCCATTCCATTCCATTCCATTCCATTCTATGTAGCCTCACATCTTTACCATTCTCTGAGCTGTGATGCAGCCAGCAAATTCATCAACACCAAAGCTGTTGGTTGCTATTCCACACACTTTTTACTATGTTCTCACTACATTTTTACTACATCATATAGTCTTTTAAGGGATATGAACTCAAAGTAAGGCACTTATAAAAGACACTGAATAGTTTTTAACAATAATTATATTTCTTCATTAAATGAAATATTTAGTGATGTTTCAGCTTTCTTACCTGCAAACTTTCCCAAGAAGTTGATCTTCACAACATTAATATCAATATAAGGTTGTTGTGTGGTGTATACACTCTAAAATATAGCTAAAATAGCTATACTATAGCAGCAACATTTTATGCTAACTCTAAGATGATAGAAAATACTGATTTTTATTGGTTGCTCTGCACTTTGTCCCAGACCTCTTGCAAGCTCTTCTGAACACTCAGAACCCATGAATTTCTCAGCCACATATTTCATTACTTTCAGGAGTTATTTGCAGAGAGTCTTCAAGAGTGTCACACATCAGAAGTTATACAGTGGATGCTGACTGAATTCTTTATGATTTTTTCAACCCAGGAAAGCAACAGCACAATGGAAAAACAAAACACACACAAGACTCCATAGCCTGTTTGCCCTGTCCATGCTGGGACCTTTTCAGAACTCAAAGTCAGCTGTGTAAAGCAAAGAACACGCTGCTGCATCTATGGCTTAAAAGTTAGTTGGAAAGGTTACAGAGTTATGAGTCCTTGTAGTTTAAAACATTATGGTATTGTCAACAAAGGATATGACTACCACAATGCAGCACAAATCTGCTATGCCCGGTTAGTATTCACCTTTTATTGTGAACCATTTGGAATAGTTTCTGCCTCAGACAATGCCCAGTTCATCCAGAACCAGTTTACATATTTACAATACATACACACCTACAATGATATTTTAATAAACACAGGGGGAAATTACCAAGATGTAATTTGTAGTGGAGTCCACTGTGTGACACTCATTTAGCAAAGTAAAATCTTGTACAGCTACGTGTATTGTTTGTATATATTAAGTGACTTATCTGTGCTTTTGAGCAACATATCACAAGGTTATACTCTCCCTGTTCTTCTAGCAACCATTATGGCAAGAGGATTAAATTCATGTCTGATCTTATGGCAAGAGGATTGAAATCATGTCTGATCTCATTTTCAATGCTGCAGGAAGGGGACAAGGCCATGCAGTAAAGGATGGTGTACTGAGCTCTTCAGGACCATATGGAGAATGTCAGACAACCATTGCAGGGAAAGAGCTCTACTATTAACAGACAGTCTAAGATATGTTTGAGTAATGCTTTAGAATACACTGTCTAAATGACTGAATAATATGTACAATTTGAATAAAAATATGATCAACTATTAAACATGTATCCTTATGGCAGAATTTTCAGGTATAGCATAATGATTACTCTGACACAGCTTTGGATGCAATGTAAAATTAACTCTATTAATGCTTAAACGGGCAATCTGTATGATATCCTTGACAAGTGAACCCATCAGGTAGCCACATGGAAGATGATAATGTCTCAAGCAATTCCAAAGAGCTTTTACTGCTTCTATTTATATAGAAAGTACTGAAAGAAACATCCTCTCTGTCTTAGCATACTGTTTTTTCCAGTTCAACATAATGGTGTAATCAGCCCATTGCATGATTACACATCTAACAATTGTATATATGCCGCTATTTATAAATTATAATACAACAGCTTTCCATTGCACCATAAGATTTCTTTTGTAGTTCTTTCACCTTGACATATTAGGCTGTTCTTGCATTTGTGCAGACTACAACAGTGATAATGATAGCATCATTCTCATAGTGCTAAGGGGAAAAAAAAATCCATGCCTATACAGGGAGTTTGGTTTGTTTCCTCTCAGGACAACTTCACAGGTATTTATGAAGTTATCTACAAGCAGCAGACTATTAATAGCCATTTAATTCCTGTCCTTTGAAAACAAAGAACTGTCCTGGTCTCAAAAATATGTTAGAGACATCCAGACACTACTGAAAAGTGAAGTCTTGTAGAGGTGACTTGATAACATAATAGGTTTGGTCACAATATGCACAAACTGAGGCAGTAACTCCTCTGTGACTAAGACCCAGCTCAGTTGTCTACAAGTTCCCAGTATGGGTTTTCTGCTATCACACTGCTCCATTTGGGTCAAACCTGGTGTTCTTCAGACTCCATAGTCTCAGAGGCAGGGGAAAAGGGTAAAAAAAAAAAAAAAAAGGACAAAAGAAAAGCCATATCTATTGTGGAAACTGAAAAAAATCCCACCCTCTTTTATTACAATTTGCTCCCACTGACACGTTGAGGACAGGGCTCTAGGTAGCATCAAATGCTGTGAAAAAAAAACCATAAAATACAAAGGTTGTTACAGCAACTAACCTAAAATATTCCATTTTAATACAGAAGACAAATACAACTATCAAAATGTATTCCTTAAAACAATTGGTTCTGAGTTGAAGCTATCTGGCAAGTTTCAGCCTAAAGGTCATTTTTTACAGTGTGGTTATAAAACCTTAGAAATAGAAATGCTGACATATCCTTGGCTATAACAGCTTTAACAGTAGTTTCTACAATAGCCTGTGTGAAACCAACTGTTCTATCAAAAGTCCCTGTTAGTTCTTTATGCTGTAAGCTATGACTGCTGTTTATGCCTGAAATATATAAAACTTTGAAGTATACAGGTCCAAGAAAGTAAAGTAGGAGATCTTCAAGGCATTATTCACAACATATTACTTATACATTCATACAGTTCCTTTATGTTAAGAACTCTATATTTCAGTCTATTTAAGACTGTCTTTAAACATAGATATGTCTGTTCCTCCTCTCATGAAGCTTTTTCAAAAAGCCCAATGAATTTTATGTTATTATTTTATCAGACAACACTAAGCCTATAAAAGCATGTGTAAAGATTAGGAGATCTGGCCCTGACCATGCACACACACATTCATGTTTCTAACTTCATCTAAACAGTCATCTTCCAAAGTATTTTATTATTTACAGGTTTTCCACACTCAAGTGCACTTGAGTGCTGGTTTGATTGTCATCTTGTGAGGGTGGTAAAACCTAAGGCAGAAAAACGATGAAGAACATCAGAGGTTTAATGAATATATCTGTTCCATGTGACAACAAAGAGAAAGACAGTTTTGGTAAGGTGTTTTTTTATAACTGTAAACATACAGAAGATAAGGCTTACAATAGAAACAATCCTATTGGATTTAAATGCAAAACAAAACAAAACAAAACAAAACAAAACAAAACAACAAAACAAAACAACATAGAATAGAATCACAGAATTATTTAGGTTGGAAAGAACCTTTAAGATCATTGATTCCAATTGTTAACCTACCACAGCCAGGTCCACCACTAGACCATGTTACTGGTTCACATCTATGTGTCCTATACTGTCCTATACTGTCCACATCTATAAGCACCATATCTATGTGTCTTTTAAATATCTCCAGAGATGGTAAAACACCCACTTCCCTGGGCAGACTCTTCCAATGCGTGACAATCCATTTGGTGAAGAAATTCTTCCTAATATCCAACTTAAACCTCTACTGGTGCAATTTGAGGCCATTTCCTTAAAGAAGTAAGGAAATGATCAATAGGTTGAACCATCTGTGATGCAATCATACAATCTATAAATATTTCAATTAATGCTTTCTCTAAGAAAAAATTGAACCAAAATTAAGAACTAGAGGTAGATTATTTCCTCCACAGAGCACTCCACAGTGTCACAAAAAGGCATAAAAATGTGCTACAAGTTGGTTCCCAGGCCAGTTTTTGGGTAGGAACCATGTATAGTGGGAGCAGTACAGCCCTTTAGCAAGGCATCCTGCTTCAGTCTTTTAACAAAGCAAGCAAAATTCGCATAGATGGGGAGGTGACCAGAATTATCTCATCTCAGAACAGAAATTCAGGTCACAGCACAAAATGCTACTGTACCACGTAGAAGTCCTCATGGTCAAGCAGGTCTCTCTGGGTTAAACGCTCTCTGCTTTCCATATTTTGAAAAATCTGCTGCTTTCATCTGGTCTAAGTGTTCTGTGTCTTGATTTTTAAGTAGTTTTAAATGGCAATAAAGAATGCAAAACCAAGGAATAATTATAATGCAAAATTTTAATCTAGTCCTTGGATTTCTATACCAATGATGATTATTTTCCAAATTATGAATGAATACCAATATAAACATACCAAATATGAACATACACACTTCATTTCACAAGCTTATTAAAAGAATGCAATTTGTGAATGGTTAGGGCTGGACTGGTCACTAGATGAATGACAGACTCTCCCTATTAACCCAACCCCTAACCCAAGGGAAGAGAAAGGAAATAAGGGAGACACACTACAAGCTTCTGTACCTTTTTTGTCCTGTTCTTGTGTGATTATGTTATATGCCTTTCATATTAGTATTTATACAGTTCAAAAGTTGAACAGGAGTACTGAGCTGGGATTATGTTTCCTCTTTTTCAGTCAGCAGGGACTTCACCAGACTGCCGTGACTTTTCAATATAATGGACAGTGGTTTGGCAA
>JAAWVA010001179.1:0-12813 GCA_015227895.2 Colaptes auratus | reverse complement strand
TTTTTTCCATATATATATATAACTTGCCGGGCTACCAGCATTGAACCAGATCAGCAGTCAAAAGTCAAGAGGAAGCCTGCAAGTAAAACTAACAAAATGCTGGCATTTAAAAGCTGTTCGAATGGTGTAGCTGAGGGGGATAACACCCACCCACACACACGGGATCCTGTGTATTGCAGATAGGTGTCTGGGAACTGCCTCACAGGGCACTTCTCTTGTCAGGTCAGGTATCTATTGTAGGCGTAACACAAGAGCGATCTAGCACCGAATCGCTCTTTCCACTCATTTGCCTTCACTATGTTCTGACCGATAAATGCATGCCTCCGCCTCCGTTTGCTGATGGCAACAAACTGCAGATCGTTGGGAAATACCCAAGTGAGAGTGGGAAGAGCTACCAGAGGAACTGCGCGGTGTGCTGCATGAGCTGAACTGTATTTTCCCCTTCCCCTGCGAAATGAATGGCCTCGCATACACCCTCTCGTTCACTTGCAAAGATCTCTGCTTTACAAAGCAGAATGATCACGGGCACAGCTAATGAGGTCGAACATAGAAAACAGACCCTGCCGTCATCCAATTGTGATGCAAAAAATCCAATTAGGAGAGATTAGTTTAATCTGTTAGAGTCGTTTCTGTGTACATGCAGGCAGCAAGGAAAAAAAAATCATGTTCTTAAAATAACTTTGCTTAGGATCTCAGGGCTCAAACCTCTGTTTGCTGAACAAAGCTGTTAAATTGCCGCAAACACCGCTGTAGTCCTTAGACACAGCCTCTAGCCCAGCAGCACCGATTCCTCCGCTTTGCCCTGCCGTCGATCAGAGTGGCCTTGCCGCCGCTGCCTTGTGAAACCCTTTGTTTCTCCATCAAGATTGCAGCGGCCCGAGTTTCAGCTGCGCTGTGAGCGTATGTCCAACGGAAACCAGATCCAAGGTACTTGCGAGAGAGGAGGTCGCTGTCTCATCCTTTGCGAGGCCAGGCTAGAGGCAGGCTGGGCGGCAGACCTGGGCGGGCTGGAAGGCGGCAGTGCGACTGCAGCCTGCCGGGGGTGGAGTCGGGCCGCGCTGCACTGTGGCCTCCTGTGAACCTACTGCTGGTCAAATGCAGCGCAATGCACTTTTGTGGAGGATTCTCAAAGGCCTGTTAAGGAGAAAGAAACAGGCAAACGCTGCCACACCTTTTTTTTTTTTTCCTAATGTGTTTTTAAAGGTTGAAGCCAAATGGTTGCTCGCTTCCCCTTGGGGAGCAGTAGGGCAAGGCAGCAAGGGGAGCAGTGATAATGGTTGGAGGGTTTGCTGCATTGCTCTCTCTGCCAACCCTGACAGATTAAATCTAGAAAGAATTAGGGTTCACTCGGTGCTTTTTTGCTTCTGGACCTGACCACAGTACTTGGGTACTACTTGGATACTACCGTCTGCTGGAGGCACGAAATGAGCAGTGATGCTAATATGTAACTTGATTCAGTAAATATTAATGGAAGTAGGACAGAGCTTGTTGAAGTTCTGTGCTTGCACCTCTGCAGGTCTGAGTCAGACACACAAGGCCACGTTGTATTTAGTGACCTTGCAGCTTGCTGATGTTTTAGAAGTTCTAGAAAATATAACATCTAAGATCACGTGAGAAGAGTCGAATGTTTTCTGCCCTGTAGTGGTGTATATACTCTTGTCTCTTGCTGCCATAGAATCTACAAGGTTGGAAAAGACCTCAAAGATCATCAAGTCCAACCTGTCACCCAACACCTCATGACTACTAAAACCATGGCACCAAGTGCCACGTCCAGTCCCCTCTTGAACACCTCCAGGGATGGTGACTCCACCACCTCCCTGGGCAGCACATTCCAATGGCTCACAACTCTCTCTGGGAAGAACTTTATCCTTGTCTCAAGCCTAAACTTCCCCTTGACCCAGCCCTGAAGGGTCCTACACTAAACCATGTCCCGAAGCACTGGGTCCACAGGCTACTTCAGCAGTATGCTGGTGATAGGACTGAGTTGGTTGTGTTGGCTCTTCCAATCAGCCCCCTGGAAAGAGAACTCAGTTCCTGCAAAAGCAAGAAGGCCAATGGCACCCTGGCCTGCATCAGGAACGGTGTGGCCAGCAGGAGCAGGGAAGTCATTGTGCCCTGTGCTCAGCACTGGTTAGGCCACACCTTGAGTCCTGTGTCCAGTTCTGGGCTCCTCAGTTTAAGAAGGCCATTGAGACACTTGGACGTGTCCAGAGAAGGGCAACGAGGCTGGGAAGGGGTCTGGAGCACAGCCCTGTGAGGAGAGGCTGAGGGAGCTGGGGTTGCTTAGCCTGGAGAAGAGGAGGCTCAGGGGAGACCTCATTACTGTGTACAACTATCTGAAGGGAGGTTGTAGCCAGGTGCCTTCTCCCAGGCAAACCAGCACCAGAGCAAGAGGACACAGTCTCAAGCTGTGCCAGGGGAAGTTTAGGCTGGAGGTGAGGAGAAAGTTCTTCCCTGAGAGAGTTGTTAGCCTTTGGAATGTGCTGCCCAGGGAGGTGGTGGAGTCACCGTCCCTGGAGGTGTTCAAGAGGGGATTGGATGTGGCACTTGGAGCCATGGTCTAGTAGCCATGAGGTGCTGGGTGACAGGTTGGACTTGATGATCTCTGAGGTCTTTTCCAACCTTACTGCTTCGATGATTCTATGATTCTGGGATTAAATTGGTAGAGCCGAGTCATGTCCCGATAGGAAAGGACATCTGGGGACTGGAAGTGTATTACTCCTGATTCATTTTCCACCACTGCAGAATCTGAGGCTCATCTGTCTAATGTCTTCTGATTATATTATTTAAGTTCTTTTTTTCCCTACCCTTTGTCTCCTCCTGACCTGTCTAATCCAGGTTTCTAAGCAGTGTGAAGTTAATGCACTTGAGCACATCTTTGAAGCTCTTCCCTTTAGGAAAGTGAAGTTGTTTTCCTTCTTCCCTTGTAAGTTTTACAACCAGCAGCCTGGGGCATACAAATGATGATAGGTTGGAGTCCATGATCTTGAAGGTCACTTCCAACCTGGTTTATTCTGTTCTATTCTAAATGTAGTCTTGTTCATCCTAGAACTAGAGCTGACTCTAAAGTCTTCCCTGAGCTCAAGGGTATCTTTATTGAACCTTTATATGTTGATTATACTTTGTGTGTTAATGACACAGCTTAAAAGAGTTTTACTTAGGCCAGGGAAAAAACAGTACTGTGAATTCTAACTCATTTAGCAGAATCCTAACCTTGATAATCAATCCAGTAGCCACTTCCTCAGAGTGGCTGGTTTGATGCTTTGTGAATTCTGTTGTGTGTCATTGAGTTATTCCACTTACAAAGAGGGGTGCTGGGGGAGAAGAAGCTCCCCAGGAGCTCTCAGGGTGCACTTGCAGCCCGGAAAGCCAATCAGAGCCTGGGCTGCAGCAGGAGAAGTGTGGCCAGCAGGGCAAGGGAGGTGATTCTCCCCCTCTGCTCAGCCCTGCTGAGACCCCACCTGGAGTACTGCCTCCAGTTCTGGAGCCCCTATTCCAAGAGGGATGTGGAGGTGCTGGAAGGTGTCCAGAGAAGGGCCAGGAGGATGAGCAGAGGGCTGGAGCACCTCTCCTGTGAGGACAGACTGAAGGAGTTGGGGCTGTTCAGTCTGGAGAAGAGAAGGCTCCCAGGTGACCTCATTGTGGCCTTCCAGTATCTGAAGGGGGATACAAGAAGGGCTGGGGAGGGACTTCTCAGGCTATCAGGGAGTGATAGGACTAGGGGGAATGGCATGAAGCTGGAGGTGGGGAGATTCAGGCTAGATGTGAGGAGGAAGTTCTTCCCCATGAGAGTGGTGAGGCCCTGGAATGGGTTGTGCAGGGAGGTGGTTGAGGCCCTGTCCCTGGAGGTGTTTAAGCCCAGGCTGGATGAGGCTGTGGCCAGCCTGATCTAGTGTAGAGTGTCCCTGCCCATGGCAGGGGGGTTGGAACTAGGTGATCCCTGTGGTCCCTTCCAACCCTGACTGAAACTATGAAACTATCTCTCCTCATCACTATCAACAAATGCAACTGATAAGGTTTAGTGTAAACAACCAACCTTAACAGTTAGATACCAAGCACAATGTGGGTAATCTTACTTGCTGCCCATTTCCTCCCCCTCAGATTTATTGGTGCTGGCATCATTACTGCTTACATTTTTTTCTTTTGCTTCAAGAAAATAGGTAGAATTTCCAGAGCAAACACTGACAGCCATTTTATCTGTCAATCCTAGCCCTATTTATAGCCATGCACTACTACTTTTCTTGTTAATAAGAATGAAAGTCTCAGGGTGACTGCAGCTATGTCAGAGCAAGCCAGAAATTTAGGGAGGTGAGCTAAGAATCAGTGCTGCTAAGGAATCTCTTGTTGAGAAAGAAACTCCTAATGGTGGCTGACTCAGTAAGGAGCCAGGAGGAAGAGGAGGGGCCAGGCCATTGCCAAACTGCAGATTTTATGGCCTTACCATCTTTCTGCTCAGAAAGATAACAGCACTCATCTGGGATTTGGAGGAAGGGGAGGGGAGGTCGAACAAACCCAGCTCTTCCTCATACGCTCAGCTGCAGAATCCATTTGTCAGAATGAATTCTTCAGGTTGCTGAGCCTGGAGAAAAGAAGGCTTTGGGAGACCAAGAGCAGCTTCCCAGCAAGTGAAAGGAACCTGCAAGAATGCCCTTTTAAAGTGGGCTTTAAATGCCCTCTTAAAATGGTCTTTAATGCCCTTTTTCACAGTATCACCAGGTTGGAGAGACCTCAAGATCATCGAGTCCAACCTGTCACCACAGACCCCATGACTAGACCATGGCACCAAGTGCCACGTCCAATCCCCTCTTGAACACCTCCAGGGACGGTGACTCCACCACCTCCCTGGGCAGCACATTCCAATGGCTAACAACTCTCTCTGTGAAAAATTTCTTCCTAACATTCAGCCTAAACCTCCCCTGCTACAGCTTGAGACTGTGTCCTCTTGTTCTGGTGCTGGCTGCCTGGGAGAAGAGACCAACCCCCACCTGGCTACAACCTCCCTTCAGGGAGTTGTAGAGAGCAATAAGGTCTCCCCTGAGCCTCCTCTTCTCCAGGCTTAACAACCCCAGCTCCCTCAGCCTCTCCTCACAGGGCTGTGCTCAAGGCCCCTCCTCAGCCTTGTTGCCCTTCTCTGGACACGTTCAAGTGTCTCAATGTCCTTCTTAAACTGAGGGGCCCAGAACTGGACACAGGACTCAAGGTGTGGCCTAACCAGTGCAGAGTACAGGGGCACAATGACTTCCCATTGGCCCTCCTGGCCACCTGGGCACACTGCAGGCTCATGTTCAGCTGTCTGTCAATCAGCACCCCCAGGTCCCTCTCTGTTTGGCAGCTCTCCATCCACTCTGACCCCAGCCTGTAGCTCTGCATGGGGTTGCTGTGGCCAAAGTGCAGCACCTGGCACTTGGATTTGTTGAATGCCATCCTGTTGGACTCTGCCCATCTGTCTAGCTGGTCAAGGTCCCTCTGCTGGGCCCTTCTACACTCTAACAGATCAACATCTGCTCCCTACTTGGTGTCATCTGCAAATTTGCTGATGACTGTCTCAATGCCCTCATCCAGATCATCAATGAAGATATCAAAGAGCATGGGGCCCAGCACTGATCCTTGGGGCACACCACTAGTGCCTGGCTGCCAGCTGGCTGTGGCACCATTCACCACCACTCTCAGGGCTCTGCCCTCAAGCCAGTTCCTAACCCAGCACAGAGTGCTGCTGTCCAA
Source organism: Colaptes auratus (assembly GCA_015227895.2). Classification (NCBI taxonomy): domain Eukaryota; kingdom Metazoa; phylum Chordata; class Aves; order Piciformes; family Picidae; genus Colaptes; species Colaptes auratus. Next base: position 7,092 of record JAAWVA010001179.1, on the reverse strand, counting down.
GCCATGAGCTGCCCACTTGGCCAGCAGTTTGCTGTGGGGCCTGTAGTGGTAGGGTAAAAGGTAATGGCTTCAAACTGTGAGAGAGAAGTTCTTCACTGGTGTGGTGAGGCAGTGGAACACATTTCCCAGAGAGGCTGTGGATGCCCTGTCTGTGGGAAGTATGCCCAGGTTGGATGGGGCTTTGAGCAGTCTGGTCTAGTGGAAGGTGTCCCTGCCCATGGGTCAAAGCAGTTGGTACAAGATGATCTTTTAGGTCCCTTCCAACCCAAACTCTTCTATGGTTCTGTGAATATGTAATGGCTTAAGAAACCATCAAGTGGTACCCATTTACCCTTTATATCAGCAGCAGCTTTTCACAGCCGGTCTCACTTCTTGTGGTGCTCTGTAGCTTGAGCAATTCCACGGGCTAGAGTCATGCTGAAAACCACATCAAACTGTTGCCTTGCCAAGTATGTGAAGTGCTCCTGCTTTTGCCAGAGTCAGATTCGTGTGGATGTGCTTTCTGCTGAGTGGTTGGTTGGTTTGATCTCTGACACGCAGCAGAGTCAATTCTAGCTAAGCTTGGCCTTAAATATCCTGCTCCAGTGTCTTCCTTGCCTGGTGTGTCACAAGAGGTCTGGACGTTCTTCAGGATCCCTTCCTCAGTGCTGGCCACCTCCTCTCTTGCTGAGGTCCAAGTTAATTTGGAAAAGTGGACCTGAGATGATTTTCTGAAATGGTCAAACCATTAAGAGTTTAATCTAGTGCTTTCCAGCAATGCTTTGTTGGCACATCAGGCCAAAACTTTCTGACCTGTTTTCCAAGCCTTGCCTTGCCAAAATCAGACAAAATCTCCACCACCTAAATCATTTTCCACAAACAAAACTCGAGGGGAACAGAGGCAAGAAAGGCTCAACAGCTGCACACCACACTGGTTAGGCCCCACCTTGAGTCCTGTGTCCAGTTCTGAGCCCCTCAGTTTAGGAAAGATGTTGACTTGCTGGAGCGTGTCCAGAGAAGGGCAACAAAGCTGGGGAGGGGTTTGGAGCACAGCCCTGTGAGGAGAGGCTGAGGGAGCTGGGGTTGCTTAGCCTGGAGAAGAGGAGGCTCAGGGCAGACCTTATTGCTCTCTACAACTCCCTGAGGGAGGTTGTAGCCAGGTGGGGGTTGGTCTCTTCTCCCAGGCAACCAGCACCGGAACAAGGGGACACAGTCTCAAACTGTGCCAGGGGAGATTCAGGCTGGAGGTGAGGAGAAAGTTCTTCCAGAGAGAGTTGTTAGCCATTGGAATGTGCTGCCCAGGGAGGTGGTGGAGTCCCCATCCCTGGGGTTCCAGAGGGGACTGGACGTGGCACTTGGTGCCATGGGTTAGTAGTCATGAGGTGTTGGGTGACAGGTTGGACTTGATGATGTTTGAGGTCTTTTCCAACCTCGTTGATTCCATGATTCCTCTACCACAGGTTAGCCAGCAGTGTGATGCGAAGAATGAGCTGCTTCAGGCAAGTCAGACTTCTGCTTTGGAAGACTGGATCCTCCGGAAGAGGCAAAAGGTAGAGCACTGCCCTTTGGGTTTCACCTTTAGATCATGCACTTCCTGCATGAAGTGACTGCCACAGGCATCAGCACGTACAAACCCTGAATTCCTTGTGCAGGCCTGCTGTCTGGCACCTTGGCTGGTGTGCTTTGCAAACCCACTCTTCACAGCCTGAACAGAGTGCTTGCCTTGGGGCTTGCCTGACAAGCAGTGTTGTGTACCAAGAGCTGAGTGGTAGGAAGTCAGTTTTACATTTTCCTGTAAAAGGCTCTGGTGTTAGAAAGCATAATGAGCACTTCTCAGCTCAGGGTGGTTTGGCTGTTGAAGTTCAGAATGCAGGTTTTGCTCCTCGCATCCAGCTGCTCCTAGGCAGGAATGCAGTTAGGGCCCTGAATCCACGCACATTGGATGTGTTTTTAGTATGGCTGAATGGCACAGGTGGAGTGAACATCAGAGAAGTATTGTAATCCTCCTGTTCAATATCTTTATTGATGATCTGGATGAGGAGATTGAGTCAGTCAGCAGTAAATTTGCAGATGACACCAAGTTGGGAGCAGATGTTGATTTGCTAGAGTGTAGAAGGGCTCTCCACAGGGTCCTTGACAGGCTGGACAGATGGGCAGAGGCCACAGGATGGCATTCAAACAATCCAAGTGCGGTGGCTGCACTTGGCCACAACAACCCCATGCAGAGCTACAGGCTGAGGTCAGAGTGGGTGAAGAGTAGCCAGGCAGAAAGGGACCTGGGGGTGACCACAGCTGAACAGGAGCCAGCAGTGTGCCTAGGGGGCCAAGAAGGCTAATGGCATCCTGGCCTGTATCAGGAACAGTGTGGTCAGCAGAAGCAGGGAGGTCATTGTGCCCTGTACTCAGCACTGGTTAGGCCACACCTGGAGTCCTGTGTCCAGTTCTGGGCCCCTCAGTTTAAGAAGGACATTGAGACACTTGAATGTGTCCAGAGAAGGGCAACAAGGCTGGGAAGGGGTCTGGAGCACAGCCCTGTGAGGAGAGGCTGATGGAGCTGGGGTTGCTTAGCCTGGAGAAGAGGAGCTCAGGGAGACCTTCTTGCTGTCTACAACTCCCTGAAGGGAGGTTGTAGCCAGGTGGGGGTTGGTCTCTTCTCCCAGGCAACCAGCACCAGAACAAGAGGACACAGTCTCAAGCTGTGTCAGGGGAAGTTTAGGCTGGAGGTGAGGAGAAAGTTCTTCCCAGAGAGAGCTGTTAGCCATTGGAGTGTGCTGCCCAGGGAGGTGGTGGAGTCACTGTCCCTGGAGGGGTTCAAGAAGGGACTGGACGTGGCACTTGGTGCCAAGGTTTAGTATTCGTGAGGTGTTGGGTGACAGGTTGGACTTGATGACGTTTGAGGTCTTTTCCAACCTCATTGATTCCATGATCCTATGTTGCTTCTGGGTCTTGGGTGTTGGCTTTTTTTCCACAGGGATGGCAGCGAGCAGGGTAGCTGCTGGCTTCGGGGTTCTGGTTTATGCTGTTTTTTCCTGTATTTCACTGTGCTGCTTCTGCACATAGCCTAAGCTAAGGTAATTATGCACTGTATTATTAGATTAATTAGTTTATTAGCTAAGGTCATTATGCATTGTGGTTATGGTATCTCATGTTGTATTAAATTCTTATCTCCTTACCTCAGCCCTGAGTTGTGTGTGTCACTTTTCCCCTCACTTCTGTGCTGGGGGAGCAGGCAGCTGAACCCCTGCACTGAACCATTGCAAATGGTTTACTTCTCAAGTTCAGGGGAGGGGGGGAAGGGAAGCAAACCAGCAAGCAGAAAATCCACATCTTTCTGATCTCTGAATGCATATGCCTGGGAGAATTGGAAGCCACTGTGGTTCTAATTTTAGCAAATGGATCTGTGTGTTCTGTATTTTCAGTGTATGAATTACTGTTTTGTTTGGGCAAATCTGCTCAGGCATATGGGTGGCAGGATGATTTTTGTCTTGTTTATGCTGTTTTCTATAGCATTTTCCAACCTGCTAACTTGGTGTATCCTGGTGTTGCCAGGGATCCCCCTTCGTGGAGGATCACTCCTGTATTGCAACCCAGTGGTTAATCCACAACAGGGAAATGTTTTGTCCACTCTGAAAAAGCATTTTAGAACAAGATATTAAAGAGAAAATCCCCCCCCCCCCCCCCCAAATATATAAACCTTCCTGCTTCTTGGAAGCAAAGAGAGAAGCAAAGCAGTCAAACCAAGCATCCACATTGTGCAAAGCAGCCCTGCAGGATGTTTGGGGAATCAGCCTGCTTTTGTTTAACCATCATGCAGTACAGTAAATGGAGGCACAGCCAATCTTCTACTCAAGTTCATCACTTGGTCTAATCTATTCACGAGAGGAAACCTCTCCTTACAGAGTTAACAGCTGATCTGTTGCCCCATTAAGCTTGCCACGGTACGGTCGTCTGCCTGGTATTGCATTTCCCTGTGCCTGTTGCTGGGCTTTCCTGGCTGTTTGTCTTGTGGTTCTGCAGGTTTAAGGGCTGCTTTCTGATCTCTCTAGGGAGTTCTGAGATGCCTGCATGTCCTTAGGAAAGGGAGCACAGGAAAAATCACACTTGGTCCTCTCTGTTGTATGATACTTTGTGTAGCAGCTTGAAAGAAGGCTTCCTGTGCTTTAGGTCTTCAATCCCCTCCAAAGCAGTTAGCTCAGAGAGGAAGTGCTGAGTTCAAGTCTGAGGATTTTGTATTTTCTGGGAATGAGGTAAGAATCACATCTGAGCATAACCCAGAGGAACTCTGCAGCAAAAATGAGAGCAAGGAAACTCCTCAATTCTCGGTGTTGTCTCTAGGCACATCGGGATAAGAAGATTATTGGGAGCAGTCACATGGCCACTAAGGGGAAGTCTGTCTGACCACCTGATAGCCTTTGATGAGGACATAACCAGGTGGATGGATGTGTAGAGCAGTGGATGGGTTTATCTTGATTCCAGTAAAGCTTTTGACACCCATCTGCCACAGCATCCTTGCAGCTAAGCTGAGGCAGCGTGGTCTGGGTGACTGGGGACCAGGGTGGATGGGAACTGATTGAAGGGAAGAAGTCAGAGAGTTGTGTCAATGGATGGCGTCTAGCTGAGGCCTGTGTCTAGGAGTCCCTCGGGGTCAGTACTGGACCAGTCTGTTCACTATATTCATCAACAGCCTGGCTGAGGGCACAGAGGGCACTGTCACAAGTTTGCCAAGGACACCAAACTGGAGGAGTGGCTGACACCCCTCAGGCTGTGCTGCCATTCAGTGAGACTTAACAGTCTGTGAGTTGGGCCCGAAGAAACTCAGTGAAGTTCACAAGGGCAAGTGTAGAGTCTGGATCTGGGAAAAAAACACCCCATGGGCAGATAGGTTTGGAGAGCAGTGCAAGCACAAAGGGAGCTGGGGGTCCTGGTGGACAGCAGATGACCGTGAGCCTGCGATGTACTCTTGCAGCAATGCCAACGCATCCTGAGTGTATTGAAGGGGGTGGTGAGCAAGTGGAGAGAGGTTCTGCTCTCCCTCTACTCTGCCCGGGTGAGGCCACATCTGAAATACCGTGTCCAGTTCTGGGCCTCTCATTCAAGGACAGGGAACTGCTTTGAAAGAGTCCAGCATAGATCCACAAAGCTGCTGAAGGCAGTGGAACCTCTTCCTGCTGAGAATATGCTTTGGAGCTGGGTCCCTTCAGCTTGGAGGAGTCTGCAGGGTGCCCTCATTCCTCTTGATAAAGATGTGCAGGGCAGTGTCAGAGAAGGGAGCCAGGCTCTGCTCAGGGATGTCCAAGGACAGGCACAGTGGGCACTGGAAGCAAGCTGGAGCAGAGGAGATGCCATTGGAATGGAAGGGAACACTTTGTCACTGTGTGGGTGCTGGAGGCCTTGGGCAGGCTGCCTAAGGGGTTTGGAGTTTCCCTCTATGGATACATTTGAGACCCACCTGGATGTGTTCCTGTGTGATCTACTCTAGGTGATCCTGTTCTTGGCAGCAGGGTGGACTAGAAGGATCTTCCAGGTCCCTTCCAGCCCCCACCTTCCCTGATTCTATGATTTCTTACTCCTCTGGGTGTACAGCTGCTACAGAGAAAGCTGTACAATGTGAAGTTTTCCTCCTCTAATCATCCTGCCATTTGCTCTTTGCTGCTTTAAAAATACCAGGCACAGATAACTTCTGGGGCAGCAGGAAGGAGTTGTTCTGTTTTGGAAAGGGAAGCTGTAGGAGAAAAAGTGTGAAATAGGAAATGGCTGCCTCAGGAAAACCTTTCTGCCTTTTTGCTGTAAGCAAAAGCTGCACTCACCTAAACCTGTTAGACAAAGTTATAGTGCCAAAAACCCAGGTAGCTCAAAAGCCTGTTCCTAAGCACGCTCGAAGGGTCTTTTCCTTGTTGGTTCAGTTTGAAAAACAATGAAGCAATGACAACAAAAGAACACCACCCCCACCCCCCCAAAGCAACTGAGCATTGACAGGTGACTCATTTTGTCTCTGTCTCTGCTGTGGTAGGGTCGGTGCCTGTTAGGGGAGGTGAGAGCAAGGGGAAGGAGGCAAGAGGGCTTTCCTGTGCATGTGCTGCAGCCTCCTGGCTTTTTGCAGGGAGGAAGAAAGAACTGCCACGTGGCTGGGCACAAAAATCCCACAGCTGGCCCCCGGAGCCCAAACCCTGTGTCCACGGGATCAAAGGGTTGTAGTTTCAAACCTCTGCCAAGAGACACAAAGGCAGTAAAAGCAAACTGAAACACAAGTGGAGGAAGCAGACTGCAAAGCAGGCAGGATGTTGCTCTGTGGTACAGCGTGCCCTTGGTTGTCCTGTCGTGCTTGGAAGCTGGTGACTGCTCAAGTGTATTGAAAGATTTGGGCAATGAAGTGGCCTTTGATTGGGTTTTCTGTGTCATTGACTAAGGTGTTGGAGCTTAATTTATGCCTTCTCCCGAATTAGAAAAATGAATGACCTGAAATGAATTCTTACAGAAAGGAGCAAAAGTCAAGGTCAAAGAGTGTAAGCCTATACTTAAGCCTTTTAACTTTAGGTAGCCTAGTGCACTGCTGGCCTGCGATGAGCCTGGAATTGCAAGGTGTGGATAAAAACATCCCCACACTTGTTCTCTCTTGCCACCAAGCCGTTATGTCTGTTTTGTTGTAGAGTTTCATCCACTTTGTGTCACAACTGTTCAGAATTGTATCTGTTCTGGCTGGCATTTTAGTGCTGTCTCCTGCCTCTCTCTGCCTCAGTCAGGATGCTTAAACATTTAGTTGGAAGAGGCGAGATACACTGAGTTAATGGTGCTGATGAAACCCTTGGTATTTCTGGGTGTCCTTTCCAAGTGGTGAAACAGGCGAGGGGGAAGCAGGGGCACAGGCTTCCCTGTGTAGTGCTGCTGCGAGAAAGGGCCTCACCCTTCAGTCAATCACTGACTGTAGTCATGGCTCATGTGTAAAATTTGGTTTTAGTGGAGTTTCTTTCTTATCTTTCTTTTTTTTTTTTTCCCCCCCCCAGCTTCGTTTCCTGGTGGAGCTTGTGTGGCCTCTGTCGTTATTTCTTGTCCTTGTCTGGCTGAGGAAAGTTAATCCACTGTATCACCAGCACGAATGTAAGAGCACGTCAGATG
>JAAWVA010001178.1:0-12814 GCA_015227895.2 Colaptes auratus | reverse complement strand
CTGGAACAGGAGTTGTTGAGCTGAGCAGCTTGCATGGGCATGGTGATGCTGAACTGGAAGCTCAGGGATAAAATAGCTGAGCTGAGCTCCCTGGCAGACTTGCTGGGAGAGCACCAGGGAGACCTGAAGGGTGAAGCTCCAGCTCAGTGTGCTGAGGCTGGCTCAGGATCCACAGCAGGGGTCTGAGTGCAGGGACAGATGGGAGCACAGAGACACCTGAATTCACAAACCACAGGGAAGAGGTCATCTTGTCCAACCCCTCTGCAAGCAGCAGAGACATCTCCAGCTAGAGCAGGCCTGCTAGAGCCACACTGAGTCTCATCTTGAATGTCTCCAAGGAGGGGCCTCAACCACCTCCCTGGGCAGCCTGTTCCAGGGTCTCCCCAGCCTCACTGTGCAGAACTTCCTCCTGATGTCCAACCTAACTCTGCCCTGCCCAGTTTCAAAGCATGCCTCTGATGCTATCCCCTCACAGCCCCTTCTGAACAGTCCCTCCCCAGCCTGCCTGCGGTCCCCTGCAGATACTGAAATGCAGCTCTGAGGTCTCCCTGGAGCTTCTCTTCTCCAGGCTGAACATCCCCAGCTCTCCCAGCCTGTCCTCTTAGCAGAGGTGCTGCAGCCCTCTGGGTCATCTCACGGCCTCCTCTGGACCTCATGACCCTTCTTGTGCTGAATTTCATTCTGCTTTTGAGGATACTTTTGTGACGAGGGGACAGAGCAGCAGGTGAGACCATGCAGGCACTGGTGCTGCTGGCTTTCACCAAGGTGTTCCACAGTTCTGTTTTGGGGGCTAAAGGCTATCATTGACTTCTCAGGATTTTAAAGGACAACCTGCAGCCCTGGTGTGAGGTGTGGGCTTATTTTCAGCATATTTTAGCTGTCATTGTCATATTTCCAGCCAGTTTTTTCTGGTAAGCTATTTAGAGAACCCATCCTGGTTTATTTAGCCTTCCTTAGCTGAGGAACTGTTTCCAATCATTCTCATTAAACCAGGGAATTACCAAGTTACTCTCTCAGATTACCACCTGTGCAACAAGAACAAAGACGAGTTTGCATTACCTGCTACTCTGGATCATAGAGTCCCAGACTGGCTTTGGTGGGAGGACCTTCCAGGCTCACCAGCCCAACCCCTGCAGCCAGCAGGGACATCCCCAACCAGAGCAGGTTGCTCACAGCCCCCACAAAACCTGAGCTGCACCTGCTGCCAGCCATGGGCGCTCTCTGGGCAGCCTGGGCCAGGCTCTCCCCAGCCTCAGTGTCAAACATTTCTCTCTCTCCACTCTCCATCTCCCTCTCTCAGTTCAAACCATCCCCCCTTGGCCTGGCAACCACAGGCCCCGCTCCAAACTCTGTCCCCAGCTTTCTGATCTCCCCTTGAGGCACTGCAAGGCCACCAGCAGCTCTCCCTGGAGCCTTCTCCTCTGCAGGCTGCCCAAGGCCAACTCTCTCAGCCTGGCTCCCGCAGAGGGCTTCCAGCCCTGCCAGCACTGCTGTGGCCTCCTCTGGCCTGCTCCCCCAGGTCCCTGTCTGTGCTGAGGACTCCAGAGCTGCCCCAGCACTGCAGGGAGGACTCAGCAGAGCACAGCAGAGGGGCAGAGTCCCCTCCCTCTGTTCTATCTATTTGTGACTGTCACCATACATGGAGAGTTTGTGCCTTAATGAACATCTGACAGGGGAATCGAGGTCCTTGGTTAGAGGCCCACACCCTGTGAGACAGCAGATGAGGATGATCCCATTGCTCCACATTGATCAGCTCAGGAGGCAGACTCCAGCGCCCCTCTGCTGCTGGCAGCGCGGCAGTGCAGGCGGCAGCGCAGCAGTGCAGACGGCAGCGCGGCAGTGCAGGCGGCAGCGCGGCAGTGCAGGCGGCAGCGCGGCAGTGCAGGCGGCAGCGCGCAGTGCAGGCGGCAGCGCGGCAGTGCAGGCGGCAGCGGGGCAGTGCAGACAGCAGCGCGGCAGTGCAGGCAGCAGCGCGGCAGTGCAGGCGGCAGTGCGGCAGTGCAGGCGGCAGCGCGGCAGTGCAGGCGGCAGCGCGGCAGTGCAGGCGGCAGCGGGGCAGTGCAGGCGGCAGCGGGGCAGTGCAGGCAGCAGCGCGGCAGTGCAGGCGGCAGCGGGGCAGTGCAGACAGCAGCGCGGCAGTGCAGGCAGCAGCGCGGCAGTGCAGGCGGCAGCGCGGCAGTGCAGGCGGCAGCGCGGCAGTGCAGGCGGCAGCACGGCAGCCATGGCATCGAGTGCCGCGCCAGTGCCTGCCTGGCAGGCACACAGGGGCAGGGCTGCTCCAGTGATCAGCCGCTCGGCACCCAGGCTCCAGCAGCGCTCTGCCGATCGCTCAGCACCACCCGAGCCTCCAGAGCTGCCTTGCAGGCCCGGGAGGCTCCAGGAGATGTTCAGCTGGAGGGGAGCCCTGCCCCGAGATGGTGTGCAGGCAGCTCCCAGAGCCGTAGAATCACCTGGCTGGAAGAGTCCTTCTCCCTGTGCACCACTGACACCATCACGGGGGAGTGCAATCAGCACGGAATCAGAGGGGCACAGAATGGGTTGGGTTGGAAGAGACCTTAAAGCTCATCCACTTCCAACCCCCTGCCATGGGCAGGGACACCTCCCACCAGCACAGGCTGCTCAGGGCCTCATCCAGCCTGGTCTTGAACACCTCCAGGCAGGAGGCAGCCACAGCCTCCCTGGGCAGCCTGTGCCAGAGTCTCCCCAGCCTCACTGCCATCAATTTCTTCCTCATTTCCAGTCTCTATCTCTCCTCTCCCAGCTTCAACCCATTGTCCATCATTCTGTCACCCCCACCCTTGTCCAAAGTCCCTCCCCAGCCCTCCTGGAGCCCCTTCAGTTACTGGAAGACTTCTCTGAGGTCTCCCTGGAGCCTTCTCTTCTCCAGGCTGAACCGCCCCAGCTCTCTCAGCCTGTCCCCACAGGGGAGGTTCTGCAGCCCTCTGAGAATCTCTGGGTCTCTCCTCTGGATCCTCTCCAGCTGGGGAGGTCCTGTCCCAAGATTGTGTTCAGACTGTTCATAATAGAGTGACTGAATCACCTGGTTGGAAAAGACCTTAAGATCATCAAGTCCAACCAAAGCTAACATCTCCCTGTACACAACTACTGGGTCCTCCATGATTTATTTGCTTTCCCAACTGATTTCTGTGTACTTGCAGGGATTTCTGTTCCCCTCCACGAACAGACAAGAGCAAGGATTTAGTACTAATGGGAATAAAACAGTGTCTGATGTGAGGGGCCACAAGGGTGAGCAGGGGACAGGCTGGGAGAGTTGGGGCTGTGTGGCCTGGAGAAGAGAAGGCCCCAGGGAGACCTCAGAGCAGCCTTCTATTACCTGAAGGGCTCCAGAAGAGCTGGGGAGGGACTTTGATCAAGGGCTGGGAGTGCCAAGATGAGGGACAATGGCTTTGAGCTGGGAGAGGAGAGATTGAGACTGGAGATGAGGAAGAAATTCTTTGCAGTGAGCTGGGAAGACTCTGGCACAGGCTGCCCAGGGAGGCTGTGGCTGCCTCCTGCCTGGAGGTGTTCAAGGCCAGGCTGGATGAGGCCTTGAGCAGCCTGTGCTGGTGGGAGGTGTCTCTGCCTGTGGCAGGGGGTTTGGAACTGGGTGAGCTTTAAGGTCCCTTCCAACCCAACCCATTCTGTGATTCTTTAACATTTCCACTGCTGAGGGTGAGGTGGGAAGGAAGCTGCTCTGAACACAGCCAGAACCTGCTGCTGGTGTTTCAGCAGAGGACTGCCTAGAAGCTGAGCTCCTTTCCCCTGGCTGATTGCTCCTGAGGGGCAGAAGCCTGCTGCTGGGAGGGGCAGGCAGTGGAAGGAACCTGGCATGTCAGGGGGGCTGACACAAACTCATTTTCACTCTGTGCCACTGGCAAGAATAGCTGAAGGTGTTGCTGTGTCAGATCCCACGGTGCCCAGTCCTGCACATCCTGGCTGACCCTCCTGGCTGTGCATCTCCTGCTGGGGTGGGGTGGGGGGAGGGCAGGGGTGCCACCTCCTGTAGGGTTTTTACTTTTTATTGTGGTTTTCTTCTCTTTACCCAGGAGTGACTGTTCCTGAGCTCAGCAAAACATGCACACACAGCACAGGGAAGTCCAAACTCTGTGTGAGGCACAGCCACCAAACCCAGCCCCTTACCTTCTCCTGGGGTGAACACTGATGAACACCCTGCACAGGGGAATTCAGACACCTGGCTTCACCTGGGGTTGAGGTTTTTCCCTCTTCTCTTGTATTTTGGAAGAAGTTCTCTACTCTGAGGTTGATGAGACACTGGCACAGGTTGCCCAGAGTTGTGGATGCCTCATTCCTGGAAGTGTTTGAGACCAGGATGGATGAGGCTTTGAGCAACCCTGCTCTAGTGGAAGGTGTCCCTGCCCATGGGGGGTTAGAACTTGATGATCACAGCTCACAGGATGTTAGGGGTTGGAAGGGACCTCTGGAGATCACTGAGTCCAACCCCCTGCCAGAGCAGGAGCAGAGAATCCAGCACAGGTCACACAGGAACACATCCAGATGGGGCTGGAAAGGCTCCAGAGAAGCAGACTCCACAACCTCTCTGGGCAGCCTGCTCCAGGGCTCTGTCACCCTTACAGTGAAGAAGTTCCTCCTCATATTCAGGTGGAACCTCCTGTGCTGCAGTTTCCACCCATTGCTCCTTGTCCTGTCCCAGGGCACAAGTGAGCAGAGCCTGTCCCTGTCCCTTCCTTCCTGACCCCAGCCTCAGCTATTGATAGACATTGATCAGATCCCTCTCACCTCCTCTCTTCAGACTAACCACCCCCAGGGCTCTCAGCCTCTCCTCCCCAGGCAGTGCTGCAGTCCCTTCAGCATCCTTGGAGCCCTCCCTTGGACTCTCTCCAGCAGATCCCTGTCCCTCCTGAGCTGGGGAGCCCAGAGCTGGATGCAAGCTTCCAGGTGAGGTCTCACTGACCTTTAAGGTCCTTTCATGCCATTCTACAATTGCACCCCATAATTTTGATGCCTTTTCTCCCCCCTTTAACCCCAGGACAGTTCAAATGTATTAATTACTGCAAGGTAAAGCAGACCTCTTTTAATGTGAAGGCTACCCCTGCATATGTGAAATGCTTTAACACTTGCTGTGCTGAGACTTGCTCTTCAAAGTGTTTTTTGTTAGCTTCAGGGGTAAATAATGTTTGGCAAGGATGATTTCACAGGCAGCAGAGAGAAGGAAATCACCCAAACACCCTTCCCGTTTGGAAACTGATCTCAGTGCACACTCTGCATCTGGTTCTACCTTGCTGCTGCAGCACAGCAAGTGCAAGGTGGGGGCAGACACCTTGCTCCATGGTGAGAAGCTCATTTTGCCTTGCACACTTCATTAGCATCCTTTAATAGGAAAGAAAATATTCTCTTAGCATTTCCAGAAGGAAACCCACACCAAGGGCTGTGGTGAGTAGGTTGAGAGAGGTTCTCCTCCCCCTCTCTGCTCTGCCCTGCTGAGGCCACAGCTGGAGTATTGTGTCCAGTTCTGGGCCTCTCAGCTCAAGGAGGACCTCAGGGAACTGCTTGAGAGAGTCCAGCACAGAGCCACAGAGCTGCTGCAGGCAGTGGAACATCTCCCTGTGAGGCCAGGCTGAGGCAGCTGGGGCTTGGAGCCTGGAGCAGAGGAGCCTGAGGGCTGTCCTCATTGCTGGGGATAAAGATGTGCAGGGCTGGAGCCAGGCTCTGCTCAGGGATGGCCAAGGACAGCACAAGGGGCACTGGGGCAAGCTGGAGCAGAGGAGGTGCCAGGGGAACTGGAGGGAAAACTTCGTCCTTGTGAGGGTGCTGGAGGCCTGCAGCAGGCTCCCCAGAGAGGTTGTGGAGTCTCCTGCTCTGGAGACTTTCCAACCCCACCTGGATGTGTTCCTGTGTGCCCTGCCCTGGGTGCCCCTGCTCTGAGGGGGATTGGACTGGGTGATCTTTTGAGGTCCATTCCAAGCCCTCACCTTCTGTGATTCTGTGTGATCAGAGTGTAGCTGTATGATCTGGGACATGCAAATGCTGACATCCCTGAGGTTTCCTTTGCAAAACTAATTCCTGGCCAGTCTGGCTGTGTGGTGATGCTGCCCCTGCACTGAATCATTGAATCATAGAGTCATAGGCTTGGATGGGACCTCGAGCACCAACCCCCTGCCATGGGCAGGGACACCTCACACTGCAGCAGGTTGCTCACAGCCACCTCCAGCCTGGCTGCAAACACCTCCAGGCAGGAGGCTGCCACCACCTCCCTGGGCAGCCTGTGCCAGGCTCTCACCACCCTCCTGGGCAACAACTTCTTCCTCACAGCCAATCTACATCTCCCCATTTCTACTTTTTTTTTTCCATCCCCCCCAGTCCTATCCCTCCCTGACACCTTCAAAAGTCCCTCCCCAGCTTTCTTGGAGCCCCCTTTAGGTCTTCTGGGAGCCTTCTCCTCTCCAGCCTGCACAGCCCCAACTCCCTCAGGCTGTCCTCACAGCAGAGCAGCTCCAGCCCTCTGCTCCTCCTCGTGGCCCTTCTCTGGACACCTTCCAGCCCCTCCAGAGCCTTCCTGGCACAGAGGCTCCAGAACTGGACCCAGAGCTGCAGCTGTGCTCTCAGCAGAGTGGAGCAGAGGGGCAGAATCCCCTCCCTGCCCTGCTGGCCACACTTCTCTTGCTGCAGCCCAGGCTCTGCTTGGCTCTCTGGGCTGCAAGTGCTCCCTGCTGGCTCCTGCTGAGCTTCTCCTCCCCCAGCACCCCCAAGGCCTTTTCTCCAGGGCTGCTCTCACTGAAGCTCAGTGGAAAACTTTAGTCTGCTGGATGAAATGCTGAATTCAGCACACAGAGGTCTTGTGAATTGTGGTGGAGCCTCAAAGCTGAATAGGAAAAGAAAAGGAAAAGAAAAGCAAGAAGCAGTGTCCTGAGAAGGCAGAGAGCTCAAATGAAGCTCAAAACCAAATTCATTTCCAGGGGGAGGCTGATTGCTGGTTCCCAAACAGAGCTTTAGTTAGTTTGTTTGTCTGTTTTTCGTGGTCCAGACATTCAAATGCCGAAAATGCTCAGAGCTTTGGCCAAGACACCTTTGCTTGGTTTGATTGTTTGCTTGTTTGTTTGTTTGTTTGAGGCATTTGGATTTTTCAGGGGCAAACAGGGCAAGCATTTTCCACACAACCAGCAGGGGTTTTGACAGCCTCTCCTCTCCCCTTTCCTTGGAACTTGTCCTTCTCATTTTGTTCTTGGCCTCCAGCTTCCCCAGGGGGAAGGATCCACAGCCTGCCTGAGTGACAGCCTCAAGATCAGCCTAAGCCAAGCCCACTCCACCTGACCACAGTGTCACAGTGTCACAGAATCACCAAGGCTGGAAGAGACCTCAAAGATCATCGAGTCCAAGCTGTCACCACAGAGCCCATGGCCAGACCATGGCACCAAGTGCCACATCCAATCCCCTCTGGAACACCTCCAGGGACGGTGACTCCACCACCTCCCTGGGCAGATGAATGACTTTCTCAGTGAAGAATTTTCTCCTCACCTCCAGCCTAAACCTCCCCTGGCACAGCTTGAGACTGTGTCCTCTTGTTCTGGTTGCTAGAGAGAAGAGGCCAACCCCTTCCTGGCTACAACCACCTTTCAGGTAGTTGTAGAGAGCAATGAGGTCTCCCCTGAGCCTCCTCTTCTCCAGGCTAAGCAACCCCAGCTCCCTCAGCCTCTCCTCACAGGGCTGTGCTCAAGGCCTCTCCCCAGCCTTGTTGCCCTTCTCTGGACACCTTCAAGTGTCTCAATGTCCTTCCTAAACTGAGGGGCCCAGAACTGGACACAGTACCACGGCTCTGTGGGCAGAGCAGGGATATTCCTGTGCTCCCTCAGCCCTTCTTTCACAGACTCACAGAATGTTACAGGTTGGAAGGGACCTCCAGAGATCATCCAGCCCAAGCTCCCTGCTGGAGCAGCATCCCCCAGGGTAGTTCACACAGAAATGCATCCAGGTGGGTATAGAAACTCTCCACACAAGGAGACTCCACAGCCTCTCTGGGCAGCCTGCTCCAGGCCTCCAGCACCCTCACTGTAAAGAAGTTCCTCCTCATGTTGAGCTGAAACCTTCTCTGGTCAAGTTTGTGTCCATTGTTCCTTGGCTGATTACTGTGCACCCCCCCAAAGAGCTTGGCCCCCTCCCCACCTCCCCCCCCCCCCCAGCTATTGATAGACATTGATCAGATCCCTCTCAGCCTTCTCTCCAGACTCAACAGCCCCAGGGCTCTCAGTCTCTCTTCACAGGGCAGATGCTCAAGTCCCCTAAGCATCCTCCTGGCTCTCCCTTGGACTCTCCCCAGCAGGTCTCTGTCTCTCCAACTGGGGAGCCCAGAACTGGACACAGGACTGCAGGTGGGCAGAGCAGAGTAGGAGAAGCAAATGGTTTCTCCTGCATCATTCTGTGCAGCATTCCCAGAGCAAGAGCTTCCTTCACTTGCTATGTACATTGCTTGATAAATTGATCAGTTTGAGCCTTGAACTGTTAAACTGCACCTCCAGCATCTTTACCATGAGCCATCTGCAGCCATGACTAACAAACTTCTCACAGCTCAAATTTACTTTCCACTCAAATTTACTTTCCCTCAGCCTTTGCTTCAGCTCAGCTCTGCTCAAGGTTCTGCAGCTACCAGGCAATGGTGTCTGGGGAACATCTGCTGAGTGCTGGATGTGGCTTGCTCTTCACTGAGCCAAGCACAGAAGGCTTTTGCTAGGAAGCTTCCTCCTTAGCTGTCTCAGGCTTGGAGGTGCACCTCAAGGGCTTCTCAGTGAGCCTCTGAGGAAAGGTTCCTCTCTTAGTCACATCCCCCAGGGCAAGGCTGCCCAGGTCAGTGAGCATTCAGATGTCCAAAAGCATGGCTTTGAGTTTCTGGAAGCTGGAGGTTAAGAAGGAGCCAGGAATGAGTGAGAAGAGAGGATGGCTGTTCTGCTGCAGGGAAAAAAGGTGACAGGCCCCAAAGCTTCAAATCTGAGGTTTTCCTACAGAGAGCTGGAGCAGATCCAGAGAAGGCCACAAAAAATGATCAAGGGGCTTGAACCTCTCTGCTGTGAGGCCAGGCTGGGAGAGTTGGGGTTGTTCAGCCTGGAAGAGAGAAGGCTCCAGGGAGAACTTCTGGTGGCCTTTTAGGGCTGAAAGAGGAGATCAGAAAGCTGGGGGCAGACTTTTTCTCAGGGCCTGTTGGGACAGGCCAAGGGGGGATGGTTTGAACTGAAAGAGGGAGATTGAGAGTGGAGAGAAGGAGAAATGTTTGACACTGAGGGTGGGGAGAGCCTGGCCCAGGCTGCCCAGAGAGCTGGGAGAGGTCCCCTCCCTGGCACCAGTGCAGCTCAGGTTGTCTGGGGCTGTGAGCAACCTGCTGGCTCACTGGAGAGGTCCCAGAAGACTGGTAGCTGCCAACGTGGTGCCCAGCCACAAGAAGGGCCAGTTGGAAGAGCCAGGGAATGATAGGCCTGTCAGCCTGACCTCAGTGCCAGGCAAGGCTATGGAGCAGCTCATCTGGAGTGCAACCACACAGCACTGACAGGATGGCCAAGGGCTCAGGCCCAGCCAGCAGGGATTTAGGCAGGGCAGGTCCTGCCTGACCAACCTGAGCTCCTGCCATGCCCAGGTGACTGCCTGGTGGCTGTGGGGCAGGCTGTGGATGTGGTCTGCCTGGACCTCAGCAAGGCCTTTGACACCATCCCCCCACAGCAACCCCTGGCCAAGCTGTCAGCCCCTGGCTGGGACAGCAGCACTCTGAGCTGGGTGAGGAACTGGCTGGAGGCTGAGCCCAGAGAGTGGTGGTGAATGGTGCCACAGCCAGCTGGCAGCCAGGCACCAGTGGTGTGCCCCAGGGAGCAGTGCTGGGCGTCCATCGTCAGTAAATTTGCAGATGACAGCAAGCTGGGGGCAGGAGTTGATCTGCTGGAGGGCAGAGAGGCTCTGCAGAGGGACCTGGACAGGCTGGACAGATGGGCAGAGGCCAAGGGCAGGAGATTGAACACATCCAAGTGCCAGGAGCTGCACATTGGCCACAGCAACCCCAGGCAGTGCTACAGGCTGGGGGCAGAGTGGCTGAGAGCAGCCAGGCAGAGAGGGACCTGGGGGTGCTGGTTGATGGGAGGCTGAACATGAGCCAGCAGTGTGCCCAGGCCCCAAGAGGGCCAATGGCATCCTGGCCTGCATCAGGAACAGTGTGGCCAGCAGGAGCAGGGAGGTCATTCTGCCCTGTACACTGCACTGGTTAGGCCCCCCCTTGAGTCCTGTCCAGCTCTGGGCCCCTCAGTCAGGAAGGAGGTTGACTTGCTGGAGGTGTCCAGAGTAGGGCAACAAGGCTGTGGAGGGGTCTGGAGCACAGCCCTGTGAGGAGAGGCTGAGGGAGCTGGGTTTGCTTAGCCTGCAGAAGAAGGAGGCTCAGGGAGACCTTCTTGCTCTCTGCAACTCCCTGCAGGGAGGTTGTAGCCAGGCAGAGGTTGGTCTTCTCCCAGGCAGGCACACCAGAAACAAGAGGACACAGTCTCAAGCTGCACCAGGGCAGGTTAGGCTGGCTTTTAGGAGGAAGTTCTACACATAGAGAGTGATTGCCCACTGGAATGGCCTGCCTGGGAGGTGGTGGAGTCACCATCGTTGGAGGTGTTCAGGAGGAGACTTGCTGGGGTGCTTGGTGCCATGGGTTAGTTGTTTGGGTGGGTTGGATTGGTTGATGGGTTGGAGTCGATGGTCTTGAAGGTCTCTTCCAACCTGGATTTATTGATATATTGATTGATATATTGCTCTGGTTGGCGATGTCCCTCCTGACTCCAGGGCTCTGGACTGGATGAACTTTAAGGGTCCCTTCCCACCCAAGCCAGTCTGGGTTCTGTGCTTTCCAGCTCCAAGGAATTTGTGCTTTTAGTTGCAAGGCAAAGGAAGGGTTTACAAAAGGAGACTGCAGAAGGCAAGCTGCCCCCAGGGAGCTCCAGTTAATGACGCAGGGCTGTGTGGGGATTCCCAGTGTGGATTTGCCGGGGAGCAGGAGGGGCAGTGTGCTCCTCTCATCCTCTGCTGATGCAGAGGTGCCCCTCTGCCCCTGGCACCCTCCTTGTTACAGCCACACCTGGCCCTGGGCGCTGTGGTTCCCGTGCCTGGATT
Source organism: Colaptes auratus (assembly GCA_015227895.2). Classification (NCBI taxonomy): domain Eukaryota; kingdom Metazoa; phylum Chordata; class Aves; order Piciformes; family Picidae; genus Colaptes; species Colaptes auratus. The sequence goes on along the minus strand of JAAWVA010001178.1, from coordinate 1,714 downwards.
CCCTCTCTGCTCCTTTGGCTTTATCCTGTTAGGCTCCAATTTGGGTGCTTGTCAGCAGCACCGAGCTGCCCTCTTTGTACAGGAAATCGATGTGCTTTAGCTCTTAAGTGCTCTCACTCCAGCCTTTTGGAAGCTTCCTCCATAAATAACAGCAAAAGCCAGAGCCAGGTGTGTGAGCCGAGCTACCCTGCTCCGTAGGACTCGCACCAAGAAGTCAGAAGGTGCAGCAGGACCACATCTCCCAGCCATGAGCTGCAGCAGGAGCTGGAAGGAATTATCCCTGAGCCCTAATTTCCACAGAGAGAGCTTCACCCTGGCCTGCAAACGTTTATTCTCACAAAGTGAGCGTGCTGCAGAAGCAAAACACTCAGCCTTTTAATGTCTTGTATAATTAAGGGCCACTTGATTTTCTCCTTTTATTAATGACTTACCTTTAGCATTAGCCTGATGACACAGTTGTGTAATTTCATGTGTAATGCATTTCCCTTGCTGCTGCCTTACAGAAAGGTTTTGACAGGCTGTAATGGGTTTCCAGGACAATAAAGCAGCTTTTCTTCCACCCCCCCTAAATGCTGGGAAGGAACTTGGAGGAAGTGAGGTGACTCCTTGGAGCAGTTGGATGGGATTAATGTTTTAAAAGGAAGTGTAACCCAAGGGGGGGAAATGCAGCAAGGCAATGTGGTGCTCAGGCACCAATTCAGAGCAAGCATTTAGGCATCTGCTGAAGTCTCACCCGTGAAGCCTGTGCTCCTCAGCCAAAGCCTGAGTTCAAGCATTCTTTTTTCCCCATTGCATGGTGAAGTTTCTAGCAAGACAGAGAGCATCTGCTATTAAACCATGATTAAACTGTGCCCACTTCTGGGACCCCAACACGGAAGGACATGGAACTGTTTGGAGAAGGTCAGAAAAGGCCAAAAGATGATCAGAGGGGGCAGGCTGGCAGAGCTGGGGCTGTTCAGCCTGGAAAGGCTTCAGGGAGACCTCAGAGCAGCCTTCCAGTACCTGAAGGGGCTCTAGGAGAGCTGGGAGGACTCTCTAGCAACCAGCACCAGAACAAGAGGACACAGTCTCAAGCTGCACCAGGGGAAGTTGAGGCTGGAGGTGAGGAGGAAATTCTAATGTGGCCAGCAGGAGCAGGGAGGTCATTGTGCCCCTGTACTCTGCACTGGTTAGGCCACACCTTGAGTACTGTGTCCAGTTCTGGGCCCCTCAGTTTAGGAAGGACATTGAGAGACTTGAAGGTGTCCAGAGAAGGGCAACAAGGCTGGGGAGAGGCCTTGAGCACAGCCCTGTGAGGAGAGGCTGAGGGAGCTGGGGTTGCTGAGCCTGGAGAAGAGGAGGCTCAGGGGAGACCTCATTGCTCTCTCCAACTCCCTGCAGGGTGGTTGTAGCCAGGAAGGGGTTGGCCTCTTCTCTCTAGCAACCAGAACAAGAGGACACAGTCTCAAGCTGTGCCAGGGGAAGTCCAGGCTGGAGGTGAGGAGAAAGTTCTTCCCAGAGAGAGTCATTCGCCATTGGGATGTGCTGCCCAGGGAGGTGGTGGAGTCCCCATCCCTGGAGGGGTTCCAGAGGGGATTGGATGTGGCCCTTGGTGCCATGGTTTAGTCATGAGGTCTGTGGTGACAGCTTGGACTCGATGAGCTTTGAGGTCTCTTCCAGCCTTGGTGATACTGTGAGACTGTGATACTCTGGACAAGGGCTGGGATGAGGGACA
>JAAWVA010001177.1:0-12821 GCA_015227895.2 Colaptes auratus | reverse complement strand
AGCTCCTCCATCCTTCAGGGGGAAGTTACCCTTGGAAGAGGTTTGATGTGAGCCACCAGGGGGAAATAATGGGGAAAGGTGGAGTGGCCTGAGGAGGGGGGAGGAAGGCAAAGCCCAGAGGGAGCTGCCCCCACAGCTGCAAGCTGCAGCGACCTGCAGCACTTCAGTGAGCTCCCCTGCTGCGCTCAGCGCTGCTGCTGGGCCCAGCGCTGGCAGTTTATGTCCTCTGCAGTGAGTGCCGTCCCGGAATCCAGAGTGGGGACGCGAGCTCCGCAGCAAGGCAGCGCCTCAGTGCCTGGAGCAGGGGTCGCTTAGCTCCTGCTCTGCCTGGTGCTCAGCGCGGTCTGCACCGCCGCAAGGCAGCCAAGCCCCCGGCGCCGCCTGGCTGCCCGCGGGAAGGGATTCATTCAGCGCCTGCTGCAGCAGCTTCCCAGGCTCCCCCTGGCCGCCGGGGGGGCGGCAGCTCTGCCCCTGCTCAGAACACAGCCCAGGCACCAGGCTGGTTTCTCCCCTGCCCTCATCACAGCAGCTCAGACCTGCGTGGAGCTGCCCCCCCTGGGAGGGGAGCTCTCTGGGAGCTGTGCTCACTCTGCTGTGCTGTCAGGAGCAGATCCTTGGCAGGGGTGTTCGTGGCAGGGGTTGGTGGTGCTTGGAGGGGTGGGCAGCACAGAGCCACCACAACCATCACAGGTTAGGGGCTGGAAGGGAGCTCCAGAGATCCCCCAGCCCAAGCCCCCTGCCCGAGCAGGGGCACCCAGAGGCACATCCTGGGGGGGTTGGAAGCTCTCCAGCAGGAGACTCCCCAACCTCTCTGGGCAGCCTGATCCAGGCTCCAGCAGCCTCCCACCAAGCAAGCCTCAGCTCCTGTTGAGTGGAGCTTCCTGGCTGAGTTCACCTCCACTGCTCCTCATCCTACCACTGAGCAGGGCCTGGCTCCCTCCTGCCAGCCACACTTCAGGTTGGCATTGGTGAGGTCCTCCTCAGCCTTCTCCACGCTGAGCAGCTCCAGGTCTCTCACTCTTTCCTCATGAGAGAGCTGCTCCAGCCCCAGAATGGTCTCGGGGAGGGCACCCCAGAGTTATTCCTCAACCTCCCTGCCAGGCAGGGAACCTCAGCTAGCCTTGGGTGCTCCAGGACTCCTGCAGCCTGGCCTTGAACACCCCCAGGAAGGAGGCATCCTGGGCAGCCTCTTCCAGCCTGGGTGACCCCGAGGCCAAGGCTCACTGGCAGGGCAGGGGCAGGCCGGAGGGGGTTGGGTGCCTGCACACGGTGTGGGGGCAGCCACACCCTGGGGGGCTCCAGACCTGGCAGCACACTGTCAGAGCCTCCTGCAGCCAGGAAAGGCAGACAAAGGCTTGAGAGGATGAGTCTGGGCTTGGCAAACCTGCCTGAGTGTGACAAAGAGCAGGAGCTCCATCTCCCAGCTTAGCGAAGCGAGCTTCCTGAATAACAGCCACAGCACAGCCCCCCCGTGGGGTGCAGATCCCTGAGAGCAGAGCAGTGCTGCAGATAAGGATGGAGCAGGAGGCAGAGGAAGGAAATTGCAGGCAGGGAAGGCTGTGTCCCACGCAGGCTGCAGTGCTCAGGCAGGCTGGAGCTGTGTGCTGGGGGACCCAGGGCTCAGCCGTGGCCAGCGCTGGAGCCCTCCAGGCAGGAAGGGCCTGGACCTGAGGGAGGGGCTCCAGAGGAGGCCACCAAATGATCAGAGGGCTGGAGCAGCTCTGCTGGGAGCACAGGCTGAGGGGGCTGCTGCTGTGCAGCCTGCAGAGGAGAGGCTCCAGGGGACCTCAGAGCTGCTGCCAGGGATCCTGCAGGGAAGGCTGCAGAGGGGACTGCTGCCAAAGGCCTGCAGGGACAGGCCCAGGGGCAAGGGTTTGAAAGGAGAGCAGAGCAGGTTGAGATTGGATGTGAGCAACAGGTTCTGCCCCAGGAGGCTGCTGGAGCACTGCAGCAGGCTGCCCAGGGAGGTGGCTGAGGCTCAGCCCTGGAGCTATCCAGGTGGGCTGGAGAGGGCTCTGGGCAGCCTGCTCCAGGGAGGATGTCCCTGCTGAGTGCAGGGGCTTGGGCTGGATGAGCCCTGGAGCTCCTTACAGCCCAGCCCATGCTGTGATTCCACAGAGGATCTTCTTTCCCTTGCAGGTGCTGGAGCCCTGGGGCAGGCTGCCCAGAGGGGTTCTGAGGGCTCCTTCCCTGGAGAGATCCCAAACCCAGCTGGGCTCCAGCCAGGGCAGACTGTCCTGGGTGGCCCTGCTGTAGCAGGGGTTGGACTGGAGGATCCCCAGGGGGCCCCTGCCAACCCCTCCAGGCTGTGCCCCGAGCCCAGCGCCCTGTGGCTGCAGAGCTGTCCTCAGGCAGCAGCCTGCCAGAGCCTCCGAGGAGCGAAGCTCAGGCTGCCGCTCCTGTGCGGCTTCACACCCAGAGCTATGGTCCAACACCCACATTTCCCTGGGTGTTGCCTTGATGGATCCCAGTCCCTCAGCCTGCTCCAAGCAGGAGGGAATTGCTAAACTGGGAGCTGACATTTCAGGCAGAAATGGCAGGGCCAGGCCTGTGGGAGGGCTGTGTGCCCCCCGTGGGTGAGTCCTGCAGCTTCCCTGCGGTACAGCAGCTCACAGGCCAGGGGGAAGTGGTTCCTGATCCCACCTGGGGATGTCAAGAGCAGGTGAAGAGCAGATTGCTGGGGTCAGTCAGTCCCAGCCCCCCAGAGCTCTTTTGCTTCCACAGGGTGGACCCTTTCCAGCCTTTGCCTTATGCTGATGACACAAATCTGGGGAGGGGGTGGCTGACACCCCCCAGGCTGTGCAGCCATGCAGCCAGAGCTGCACAGGCTGAGAGCTGGCTGCAGGCAAACCTCATGGAGCTCAGTCAGGACAAGTGCAGGGCCCTGCATCTGGGGAGGAACAACAGCAGGCACCAGGACAGGTTAGAGGCTGCCCTGCTGGAGAGCAGCTCCGTGGAGAAAGACCTTGGGGTGCTGGGGGGCAGCAAGTTCTGCAGGGGACAGCAATGTGCCCTGGGGGCCAGAGAGAGCCAAGGGGAGCCTGGGGTGCAGCAAGAGAAGTGTGGCCAGCAGGGCTGGGGAGGTTCTGCTCCCCCTCTGCTCTGCCCTGCTGAGAGCACAGCTGCAACCCTGTGCCCAGTGCTGGGCCCCCAGCTCAAGGACAGAGAGCTGCTGGAGAGAGAGGGCAGGGAGAGCCAGGAGGATGCTCAGGGGACTTGAGCATCTCCCCTGGAAGAGAGACTGAGAGCCCTGGGGCTGTTTGGTCTGGAGAAGGCTGAGAGGGATCTGATCAATGGCTATCAATAGCTGAGGGCTGGGGGCCAAGGGGAGGGGGCCAAGCTCTTTTGGGTGCTGTGCACTCACAAGACAAGAAACAGCAGGTTCAAGCTGGACCATAGAAGGTTTCAGCTCAGCATGAGGAGAAAGTTTGGTGGGGCTGGAGAGGCTCCAGAGCAGGAGACTCCACAACCTCTCTGGCAGCCTGCTCCAGGCCTCTGGGAGCCTCCCAGGGCAGAAGTTCCTCCTCCTGCTGAGCTGCAACCTCCTGTGCTGCAGTTGGCATCCATTGCCCCTTGGCCTGTGCCAGGGTGCAGCTGAGCAGAGCCTGTGCCCTCCCTCCTGCCCCCCAGCCCTCAGAGCTTTAGAAGCATTCCTTAGAGCCCCTCTCAGGCTTCTGCTCTGCAGACTGAGCAGCCCCAGGGCTCTCAGCCTCTCCTCCCAGGGCAGTGCTGCAGTCCCTCACTCATCCTGGCAGCCTCTGCTGGGCTCTCTGCAGCAGCTCCCTGTCCCTCCTGAGCTGGGGAGCCCAGAGCTGGGTGCAGTGCTCCAGGGGAGGCCTCAGCAGGGCAGAGCAGAGGGGAGGAGACCCTGCCTGGCTCTGCTGGGCACAGAGGGGATCCTCTCCTGCTGAGCTTGTCCAATGCATTGAGTCATGGGCAGGGTGCAGCCACGGCTCAGACTCACTTAGGACTCTGGCAGAACTCATCTGCCCAAACATTGATGCAGAGTAGAGATGTCTCCATCTGAGTAATCACGAGTCCCATTATGGTCAACAGTGAGAAATCATCTGTGCCAGGAAGCCATCACTCTGCTATCAGGGAGCTGTCTAAGTGGGCCAGGAGCAGTGACTTGCATGCTGAGCAGTGTCTTCTCCAGCCTGGCTGTGTGTGCCTGGACTGTAGAAGAATCAATTTGGGCTGATAAATTTCTCCTTCTCCTGTTCTTTCCCCCAGTTCCCCGCTCCCGGAGCAGCAGGGACGGGGCTTGGAAGAGCCCTGCTGAGTGCCCTGCCCGCGGCCGGGCTCTGAGGGCTTCGGGGCCGGACCGGGCGATCTCCAGCGCTGCCGTCCAGCCCCCGCGGAGGGGGAGCCTGGGGCTCTGCGTCCTCCCTGCTCCAGCAGCGCCTGAGGAGGGTCTCATCACGGAAGGACTTTGCACTTGAAAGGAAGAAGAAAGGATTCTGACTAATTGCTGACTAAATATTTACTAAAATAGGCTGCAGCGAGAGAAACTCCAAAGCCGCCCGGAGCCGGGATGCAAATGGGAGAGCTGGAAAACACCGCCGGAGAAGCTCCGGGGGGGACCTTTAACTCCCTCCTGCCCGCGGAGCGAGCCCGGGGGCTCTGCCTGCAGCCAGAGGCCTCCGTCCCCAGCTGAAGCGAAGCCGGAGCTGCAGCCTCCGGGAGTCCAAAGACTGACCTCGGGCTGGGCCGGGGGGAGGGGGAAGCAGAGCGCTGCAGCTCCGCGGCGGGGCGGCCCAGCAGGGTGAGCGGCTGCTCGGCCGGGTTTGAGCCCAGCCTCAGCGGTGCTGGGAGCCAGAGGAGCCGAGCTTGCCCCTTGACCAGAGCCCAGAGGAGGTCACCCGGCCGGGAGGAGGTGTTGCTGCTGGGGCCGCTTGCACTTGCCCCCACCCCAAGCATCCCTACCCCAGCTCCAGCCTCCCTGCTGCAGCCCTCCCGGGCTGGTGGAAGGCCTGGCAGGGGGCGGCCGCGGGGATGATCTTCCTCTCCAACCCTCCCAGCCGCTGACTCGGGGCCCGCCGGAGCTTCCAGCTCCGGCAGCAGAAGGGACTTCGCTGCTCCGTAGCATTTATTGTCGTGATTTCATGTTGTGTGGGGGGGGGGAGCGAAAGGGAGGGGAGGGAAAGCTGCCAGGGCTTAATCATGCAGCAATCTTGAGTCTTACCACGGCTGGGGGAGGAAAGCAAAGCAGCTTTGGCATCTCTGCTGCAGTGCTAATTTGCATCGAGGAGGATCTTTTACCCTTCTCAGCTAAAAAAGATGAAGTGCTAAACTTCCAAAGTGACATTTGGGAGTGTGTGTGTGGAGGTTCTCAGCCTGCTGGGGGCTGTGCTTCGCTCCCTGCCTGTTTCTTTTATTAAGCCAGGGACTGGCAAATTTGTCCAGAGGAAGAGATGCTGTGGGGGAAGGTGGAGGAGAAACTCGGGAAGGGAAATTTCTCCCCGCACACAAACGGAGGTGGTGGCAAAGATGTGGCTCTGGGAAGGGGGAAGTGGAAGGCTCTGAGCTCTGGGGCGCCTGCTCCTCAGCACCATTCTGCCAAGCCCCCCGTGTCCCCCCCCCCCGGGCTCTTCTCATCCTTCTGAGCCGAAGGCAAGGAGGACAAAGAGCTGAATTTCCTCGGGGAGTGGTCTGCCGCTGAGGCTGCTCCAGGGCTCAGCTCCCCAGGGTTAGATCTCGGTGCAGCTCTGCCACAGACATCTCCCAGCCCCGTGGAGCCCCAGAGCTGCTGTTCTCAGAGCCCCCCCAGCCAGCAGCCAGCCCCAGTGAGCGCTGCCTGGTCCTTGCTGTGTGCCTCTGCCTTGGGGAGCACTCAAGGGGAGCACTCAGGGCTGCATCTTCAGACTGGGCTCTCACAGCATCCCAGCAGGGAGGGGCTGGAAGGGACCCCTGGAGCTCACCCAGCCCAAGCCCTGCTCCAGCAGGGCCCCACAGCAGCCTGCCCAGGGGCACAGTGCCCAGGGGGGGCTGGAAAGGCTCCAGAGCAGGAGACTCCACAACCTCTCTGGCAGCCTGCTCCAGGCTCCAGCACCCTCACACCAAACAGCTTCTCCTCCTGCTCAGGTGGGAGCCTCCTGGGTGCCAGTTTGTGCCCAGTGCCCCTTGTCCTGTCCCTGGGCCACCACTGAGCAGAGCCTGGCCCCAGCCTCTTGCCCTCCCCAGCAGAATACAACCCTCAGGGGTGGCAACCACTCCCAGCTGGGAGCCATTGTGAGGGTCTGCTGTGTCCCCTCACCCAGGTCACTGCTGAAGGTGTTGGACACAGAGCCACAGGATGGGTGTCAAGGGGAGCAGGCAGAGGAAGAAGAACCTCTCCCCCCAAAGCCTTTGTGAATCTAAGGGAAAACAATTCCAGACTAAAGGCAGCTCCATGGGACTGCCTCAGCTCTTCCCAGAGCTGCTGCCTGCCTCTGCTCCATTGCCAAGCTGCTCACCAGGGACTGCCAGCAAAGCTCAGCAGACACTCAGGCTGCTCCTGTCCCGTGTGGCTGCTGGGGGCTGTCCCAGCTGGCTGCGAGGTCAGCTGAAGGAGCTGTTCTCATGCAGCTCCTCAGGGGGACGTCCTAATACCTGCTGCAAACCTGGGCTCGTGGAGGAAAAAGCCCAGCAGAGAAAGGCAAAGCAGCTCAGAGTCCTGCTGAGGAGAAGCCATCAGGACCCCTGCTGAAGGCCTGGAGGAGCCAACAAGTTGCTTTGAGGTGAAGTGAGGAGAGAACATCCCCCTGAGTTCCTCAGGCTGGAGAGGGGAGAGAGAGACCTTCACGGGGGGGTGGGGAGGCAAGCCAGAGCCTTCAGCAGCTCCTGGAGAGCAGAGAGGTTGTGCAACAGCATGGACGTGGGCAGTGGGGCTGGGGCAGCCTCAGCAGGTCTGCAGAGGACACCAGGCTGTGTGGCCCAGGAGACACTCTGGAGGGGAGGCCAGGCTGCAGAGCTGGGGCCAAGGCAGCCTCATGCAGCCCACCCAGGCCAAGGGCAAGGCCCTGCCCCTGGGCCAGGGCAGTCCCCAGCACAGAGCCAGGCTGGGTGAGGAGTGGCTGAGAGCAGCCTGCAGCAGAAGGCCTTGGGGCTGCCAGGTGGTGACCAAGTGCCCAGGAGCCAGCACTGGGCCCTGGCAGCCCAGAGCCAGCTGAGTGCTGAGCTGCAGCCAGAGCAGGGAGAGCACAGCACAGGGAGGGGATTCTGCCCTCTGCTCTGCTCAGCCCCCACCTGCAGCACTGCCTCCAGCCCTGGGCCCCCAGCACAAGGAGGACCTGGAGCTGCCGCAGAGGCTCCAGAGGAGGCCACAGGGATGCTCAGAGGCTGCAGAAACTCCCCTGTGGGGCAGGCTGGGAGCGCTGGGGCTGTGCAGCCTGCAGAGGAGAAGGCTGCAGACCCATCCCCAGCCTGGTCGCCCTCCTCTGGACGCCTTCAAGTCTCCAGTGTCCTTCCTGAGCGGAGGAGCCCCGAGCTGGGCACAGGACTGGGGCGTGCCTGGGCAGCGCGCGTCGGTGCTCGGGAGTGCCCCGCAGACGGAGCAGGGCCCACACCGACGGCCGCCCCCCGCCCCCCAGGCCTCTGCCGTTAACAAGCAGCTAATGGGGCAGCGATCGACCCTGGGGGGCGCTGGGTGCATCGGAGCTGCAAGTCCGGCCGGGACGGAGGCCCGGGGCTGCAGCCCGGCGGGGCTGGCTCCCCTCGTCCCCGGGAAGGGGGGGGGAGAGGAGAAAAGCGAGCAGCCAGGAGGAGATAAAGACCAGGAGCTGCTTAATGACCTCTTCAGGGACTCACAAGTGACTCAGAACAAATCCAGGAGCAGCTCTGAGATGTGCGGGGGGCTCCGGTGGTGGGGAGGGGCAGGGGGAGAGCCCCAGGGCCAGGCTGCTGCTGGGCGGCCAGCTGGATCCTCCCCCAGCCCCAAGGGATCTCAGGGAGCAGCTGAGCCCTCTGGGGGCGGCAGGAACCACTTCTGCAGCTGGAGGGGTTAGGCAGGGGGAAAGACCCCAAACCTTCCTGACACCAGCCCCTGTGGAGCCCTCCCAGCTTCCACCACCTCTGCCAGCCCCGGGGCAGAGCCTCACGGCGCTGCCCGGAGCCAGGAGCCCTTCCCTTGTGGCTGCACCCCAGTGGCAGGGGCTGCAGCTGCAGAGCATCCTGGCCTCCCCCTCTGGGAGAAGCACAGACTCCTGTGGGTTGGAAAACACCTGGAGAGCACAGAGCCCAACCCTTAACCCCAGTCCAAAGCCCTGGACCAGGGCCCTCAGCACCACACCTGCACAGCTTCCAAACCCCTCCAGGGATGGGGACTCCTCCACTGCCCTGGACAGCCCTTCCAGGCTTTGAAACCCTTTGGAGAAGGAATTGTTCCTCAAGTCCAACCCGAACCTCCCCTGGGGCACCCTGAGGCCATTTCATTGGTTCTGTCAGTGGCTTCCTCTTCTCCCCTCTCTAGGTCCATCTCAGAGGCCCCTGAGCCTCACTTCCATCTCTGTCCCAGGCTCCCAGAGCCTGGCTGTTGCTAGGTAGCCTCACCCTGGCCATGCCCCTGCCAGGGAGCCAGGACCCCTGGCCTCCCATCCCGCAGCTCCTGCCCAGCCGTGCCAGGGCAGAGGGTTCCCCTGCTCAGCAGGGCAGCTGCAGAGCAGCCCAGCAGGGCTGGGTGCTGAGCAGACCCCAGCCCAGGGCTCTGGCAGCAGGCTCTCAGCCAGGCTGCAGCTTCTCCTCCCGCCCCAGCTGCCCCGGGGGGGGCTGCTGGCTGGGGATGATCTCACCCCGCAAGCCTCCTCCTCGTTTGCCTCCAGCACCGCTTTGCAGGCTCAGTAGCTGCCGCCCTGGGCAGGGGGTGTGCAGAAGCCCCCCTGGAGCCCCCTGCCTCGCAGCCCAGCTCCTGCTGCACATCTCCTCACAGGCCGGGGCCCTGCCCCTGCCAAGCCCCCAGCGGCGCTGTGCCCCTGGGGCTGGGAATGCCTGTGGAGGCTCTGTGGGGCTGGGAGACTCTGGGCAGGATTATCCCTTCCTCTAGCTGCAATGACACAAACGGGAGGGCAGGAACAGAGGCTGCAAATGCTTTTGATCCCTTGGCTGTGGAAGGGTCTGGGGGCTGTGTGCCGTTCCCTTGCTCACATCCACAAGCTGCAGCCTGCGAGGGGGGGCTGGGGGCTGTTTCCCCCCCTCTTGCTATCCCTCTCCTCCCAGGGCTGGGGTGCAGGCACTGAGCCAGAGGTCAGGGGCACTCCAGCCTCACAGCCACCAGGAAAGGGTCTCAGCTGTGGGGGGGGCTGGGGCAGGGAGGGAGGGGCGAGGCTGTGCCTCTGCTCTGCTGGGGCAGGAGTGAGCAGCTCTGCCCTGCTGCCTTGGCTCTCGCTGAGGCAGCTTCACCTGGGGGCTGTGTGCAGCCTCTTAAGATGCAGTCTGCATCCTGCTGACTGAGGCAGTGCCTCTTTGATCCCACAGTGCCCAGGGCAGAGTGCTGAGCAGGGAACCTGTGAGCTCTGCCCTGCCCTGGGCTCCCAGGCCTGCTCTCTCCTCTGGAAGGGTCTTGGTGGGCTCAGGGGGGAATGCTCTGGGCAGCATCCCCTGGGCAGCATCCCCTGGGCAGCACTCACATGCCAAGCTCCCAGGAGCTGCTGGGCTGCCTCCTTCACCACTTGCTGTTTGCACTGAGGAGAAAGGGGGTGCTGAGCACCAGGGGCAAGGCCTGTCCCTCCCAGCTGTCCTCTAGAGGAAATCACTTTGAGGACTGGGGCTGTGCAGGCTGGAGAGGAGAAGGCTCCAGGAGACCTAACTGTGGCCTTCCAGGAGCTGCAGGGGGCTGCAGGAAAGCTGGGGAGGGACTTCTGAGGGTGTCAGGGAGGGAGAGGACTGGGGGGGAATGAATCCAAGCTAGAAGTGGGGAGACTCAGATTGGCTGTGAGGAAGAAGTTGTTGCCCAGGAGGGTGGTGAGAGCCTGGCACAGGCTGCCCAGGGGAGGTGTGTGGCAGCCTCCTGCCTGGAGGTGTTTGCAGCCAGGCTGGAGTGGCTGTGAGCAGCCTGCTGAGGTGTGAGGGGTCCCTGCCCATGGCAGGGGGTTGGGGCTGCTGAGCCTTGGGGTCCTTCCAGCCCTGCCAGCTCTGTGGTTCTCTATCCTCTTGGGCTTCCTGGTGCCAGGAGCAGAGGAATGGCTCAGGGGGCACTTTGGCAGGCAGCTCCACACTGCTGCCCTAAATGCCTTCAGCCCACAGCCCTGCCCAGCCCGGGGCACTCTCACGCACCCTGCAGGCTCTTCTCTCCTCCACACTGGCAGCTCTCTGCAGGAGGAGCTGCTGGTTGGTTTGTCCAGCCCCAGCAGCCTGGGCTCCTGGAGCACGCTGGGAGGCTGGCACCAGCATACCAATGCCACTGATGAATGGAAGCCTCCCGTGGGCAGCCAGAGCTCCTTGCTGCAGGCACTGACTCAGTGCAACACTGTTTGCTTTATTCATCCCAGGCTCTTGTGCAGGAAGCAGCTCTGTGGCTGGCATGGGTGTCCAAAAGGGCTTCCACCTCTTCTCAGCATTAACCTCTTGGGTACTGGCCTGGCAGTCAAGAGCCACCCCAGCTGTGTGCCTGGCTGGAGGCTCTCTCGAGCAGAGAGAAGGCTGCAGGAGGCTGAAGCACCCTCTGGCACCTCTGAGCTGGGCAGGAAAGAGCTCCAGTCCTCCTCATCAGCCAGCCACGGCGCAGGGACGAGCCAGAGCCCCCTTGCAGGCCTTCCCTGCGCCGGGAAGCAGCTGCCTTCTCACCTGAGGACGGCTAAGTGCTGCTTGTGAGCCGCCAGCTGCTGGCTGCTGCTGCCTGGCGCCGGGCTCCAGGAGTGCAGGCTGCAGAGCCCCTTCGGGGCTCCTCCTGCCGGCTGCTCCGAGGAGCAGGGGAGCAGCAGCACCCCCAGATCCTTTCCTCAGGGCTGCTTCCTATCCCCTCCTCCCCAGGCTGCATGACAGTGAGGGCTGTGCAGGAGCAGAACCTTCCAGCTGCTCTTGTTGAACCTCAGGAGGTTCCCCTGGGCCCAGCCTCTCCAGGTCCCCCTGGTGCCCTCCTGTCCCTGGTGCCCTCCTGCCCCCTGGTGCCCTCCTGTCCCCCTGGTGCCCTCCTGCCCCTGGTGCCCTCCTGTCCCCATGGTGCCCTCCTGTCCCCCTGGTGCACCACCAGCACCACTCAGCTCGGTGTCCTTTGCTCCCTTGCTGGAGCCCAGCTGCTCTGCAGTCCTCCCAGCTCAGAGCTGCAGCTCAGCCTGCTCCTGGCCCCACTTTAGTTGGGCTCTCACTAACAAATCTCCTAAACTGGGGATCCCTGTGGGGCTGCCATTGATCTCTGCTCCTCAGAGCTTCCCTCTCTCTTCCTTCACATCTTCCCTGGGCTGGGAGAGCAGCTGCTGATTGATATTCAGAGGCGAGCGTTGCCGGCTCTCAAACGCTGCTGGGCTTCATGAGGAGTGCTAATGAAATGGATTCACCCAGCAGCAGCAGCAGGAAGCTGAGCTGCAAAGCAAGGCTGGGAGGAGGCAGCAGCAGGGACATCTCCTGGGTGCCTCCAGGCAGCTGGGGGCTTTCCCCTCACTGCCTCAGCGAACCACAGAGTAGATTAGGCTGGCAAAGGCCTTTGGGGTCACTGAGTCCAAGCAATAAGCCAACACTCCCAACTGCACAGCACAACCAGCCTTGAGGGGCTGGGCTCAGGGTGGTTCAGCAGCAGGAAACTCAGGGGCAGGTTGTTGGTCCTTCTGCACAGGTGCAAAGAGCTTCTGTGGGTGCTGTGTGTGGAGGGCTGAGCAGGGCTTGGGCCAGAGACTTCGGGTTCAGCTGTGCCTGGATGCCCAAGCTCTGCTCCCCAGAGCACCTTTCACAGAGTCACAGCTCCAGAGAGTGCAGCAGGCTGGGAGGGAGCCCCAGGGGCCTCCTGGCCGAGGAGCAGGCGGCCTCTGGGGAGCAGGATCTGTGCAGGGGTGGAAGCTGTCCGTCCCGTGGCAGTGCCTCCCGCAGGCAGAGCGTGGCCCCGCAGCTGGGCAGGGGCAGAGGCACCTGCAGGGCACATGGGCTGGCACAGAGCAGTGCAGCTGGGCCTCGGGGCGCTGCAGCAGCAGCTCTCTGCTCCGCGGGGAGAGGGTCCCAGCCCCGCGCTAGCGCAGCCCCTCTGCCCCTCCCGCAGCCGCCTCAGCACCGGAGAGCCTCAGCTTTGTCTTCAGGGCTGGCAGCCCCAGGGGCAGCCCCATCCTGGGAAAGGGATCAGCTGGGGGGAGTGTGTCCCAGAGTTAAAAAAGGCATCCCAGCACTGCCTGCAAGCCAGGCACTTGCTAGGTGTTGACAGCAAGGAGGAGGCAGGAGGTATACTTGGCGCCAGCAGCTGGAAGAGGAGAGCTGAGCATGATCTCCCTCCTCCTCTGCAAGGAGAAGTGCTGCAGGGACCCTTCACTGCCCTGCCTGCTTTGCTCCTGCATGAAGAGTGCAGGAGGAGCACCACAAGCAGCAGAACATCACAGCTCCAGGGGGGACCCCAGGGGCATCCATGCCCAACCCCCTGCAGGCAGCAGGGACCAGCTCCAGCCGGAGCAGGCTGCACAGGGACACAGCCAGGCTGAGCTGGGATGGCTCCAGGCATGGAGCCTCACCCCCAGCCCTGGGCAGCCTGTCCCCAGTGTCTCCCAGCCTCCCTGGCACAACTCCCAGCCTGATGTCCAACCTGAACCCTGCCCTGCTCCAGTTCCAAAACATTGCTCCTTGTGCTCTCCCCCAGCCCTTCTGAGCAGTCCCTGCCCAGCTGCAGCTCTCCTGCACCATGCACTGCAGCACAGGAGGTTCCAGCTCAGTCC
>JAAWVA010001176.1:0-12828 GCA_015227895.2 Colaptes auratus | reverse complement strand
GGGATTGGCAGTGGCACTTGGTGCCATGTTTAGTCCTGAGGTCTGTGGTGACAGGTGGGACTTGATGATCTTTGAGGTCTCTTCCAACCTCTGTGATTCTGTGTGTGATGTGGCACTTGAAGCCATGATTTAGTTAGGAGGTGTTAGGTAATAGGTCGGACTTGATGAACTCTGAGGTCTTTTCCAACCTTATTGATTCAATGTTTCTGTGACTCTATGAGTGTCTCTGGAAGCAACAGTTGCACTGAGAGTTGCTTTGGTTATGTGTCTGAGCTGTGTGTGCATGAGGCTGGGCAGGAGCCATTCAGTCATCTGCAAAGGCCACTGAAAGGAGGGCAAGCAGGTTTGTGTTTTCAGTTAGTCCATAAAACCAAACAAATTGGAGGAGCAGACAGTTCAGGTGTCCCTAAAGTGACCATCAAGGGATTGCAGCCCTTGGACATCATGTTCCATGTAAAGCTGAGGGGCCACCAGGGTCAGGTCTCTTCTCTCTTCTTCAGTGGCCAGCATATCTGAAGAGGACTCTGTCCCTTCTGCCTTCAGTCTTCATCCATGAGTTCCTGAATCCAGCTCAAAAATCCAGCTCCTAAATCTGGATCCTGTCTGCTGCTGAGTCCAGTCTGGGACTTCTGCCACAGCATCAGTGGTGACAGTGACCAATTGCCATCAGGGGCTGGGTTGAATATTGGTTTGTAGCTATTTGTATCTGTTTGATTCCATTATTTTCATTAAAGCTGGTGTAGTTTCTTTCCCACCCCATCACTCTTCCCTTATTCCCTTTCTCTTCCCTTTGGGAGCCAGAGGAGTTGATAGAGAACATCTGGAACTCGTTTGGTGGGCAGTGCAGCCCTGCCCTCTGACAGACAGGTGCCACAGCCATCCAACATGCAACTCAACATTTGTTTGAATGCTTTTTCATGGCCTGTACCACAAGGTGGCACAGAGCCTTCCTAGCAAGTGGTCATCAGCATGGTGGGGCAGAGGCTGAGCCACACGGCCTGCTGCTATGTGATGAGCTCACAGTTGGAGTACCCTGGAGTGGATCTCACAGGAGAAATTCCCTCCTGGACAGTTAAAGCCTTCCTGATTCTTTCTGTATGTGTTTAAATAGAATCATAGAATCAATAAGGCTGGAAAAGACCTCAAGGATAGGATAGGATAGAATAGGATAGGATAGGATGGGATGGGATGGAATGGAATGGAATGGAATGGAATAGAATAGAATAGAATAGAATAGAATAGAATAGAATAGACCAGGTTGGAAGAAACCTTCAAGATTATCGCATCCATCCTATCATCCAACACCATCTAATCAACTAGACCATGGCACCAAGCACCCCATCAAGTCTCCTCTTGAACACCTCCAGGGATGGTGACTCCACCACCTCCCTGGGCAGCACATTCCAATGGGCAATCACTCTCTCTGTGTAGAATTTCCTCCTAACCTCCAGCCTAAACCTCCCCTGGCAGAGTCTGAGTCTGTGTCCTCTTGTTCTGGTACTGGCTGCCTGGGAGAAGAGACCAACCCCCACCTGGCTACAACCTCCCTTCAGGGAGTTGGAGAGAGCAATGAGGTCTCCCCTGAGCCCTCCTCTTCCCCAGGCTAAGCAAGTCTAGCTCCCTCAGCCTCTCCTCACAGGGCTGTGCTGCAAACCTCTCACCAACTTTGTTGCCCTTCTCTG
Source organism: Colaptes auratus (assembly GCA_015227895.2). Taxonomy (NCBI): domain Eukaryota; kingdom Metazoa; phylum Chordata; class Aves; order Piciformes; family Picidae; genus Colaptes; species Colaptes auratus. The sequence continues at coordinate 11,146 of JAAWVA010001176.1, read as the reverse complement.
GACACCTTCCAGCAAGTCAACCTCCTTCCTAAGGTGAGGGGCCCAGAACTGGACACAGGAGTCAAGGTGTGGCCTAACCAGTGCAGTGTACAGGGGCAGAATGACCTCCCTGCTCCTGCTGGCCACACTGTTCCTGATGCAGGCCAGGATGCCATTGGCCCTCTTGGCCACCTGGGCACACTGCAGGCTCATGTTCAGCTGCTGTCAAGCAGTCCCCCCAGGTCCCTCTCTGCCTGGCTGCTCTCCAGCCACTCTGACCCCAGCCTGTAGCACTGCATGGGGTTGCTGTGGCCAATGAGCAGAACCCAGCACTTGGATGTGTTCAATCCCAAATCATCAAGTCCAACCTGTCACCCAACACCTCATGACTAGACCATGGCACCAAGTGTCACATCCAATCCCCTCTTGAACCCCTCCAGGGACGGTGACTCCACCACCTCCCTGGGCAGCACATTCCAATGGCGAATGACTCTCTCGGTGATGAACTTTCTCCTCACCTCAATCCTAAAATGGATAATTTGAAGCCACTGTGTCTCATCAACCTCTTGTTTTCTTGCAGAGGAGTGGGTTTTGAATCTCCTTCACCAACAGAAAGCCCCCCACACCCAACCAGCAACAAAAAGCTGCATTTGCTCAGCTGCCTAGAGCTGAGTGCACGCACAGGTCCGCTTCCACGTCTCCACAACCAGCCTGCTGCCTTCCTAGGCAATGCTGCTGGTGGAATTTTCCTCCTCCTTGGGTGGCTGAGGTTGACTGACTGTGAGCTTTATAACAGCACCTGAGGCAGGCAGTAATCACAGCAGCATACACTGTCTGGAGCCCATTGCCTGCTGCAGTTCTGCTGGGCGGCTGCAAAAACCCAACCGACCGAAAGCGGGCCCCAAAGAGTTCTGCTTCACACTCATCCTGACATGCTGGGTGCTGGGGGTGAATTATTGTTCATCTGGGAGGTGATGCATTCTGGGTCTTACTAATGAAAAACTGTTTTGTTGATTTGTGATGAAAATCTACTTTCCCCCCCCTCCCCCATTCTTAGTCCCTGCAAGGACGAGTAACATTCCACTCCTCTGCAAGCCCCTGAATAAATGGATGTAGCTTTTGAGCATTTGCTGTGTCTGAAGGTACACAGTGATGCTTTTAACCTCTCAGCTAGGCTAAGAAATGTGTTTTGGGTTTGTTTGCTTGGGTTTTTTTCTTCACTTTTGCCAGAGTTCTGTTGCCTGTTGAAACCTGTGCTTGGATGAGTTCAGTGTGGCTTTCCTGAAGAAGAGGGTATCCCAAACCAGCCTCATGAGGTTCCACAAGACCAAGTGCAAGCTCCTGCAGCTGGGGTCAGGGCTATCCCAAGCACCAATATAGGCTGGGCAGGGACTGGCTTGAGAGCAGCCCTGGAGAAGAGGCCTTGGGGGTGCTGGTGGAGAAGCTCAGCAGGAGCCAGCAGTCAGCACTTGCAGCCCAGAGGGCCAAGCAGAGCCTGGGCTGCAAGAGAAGTGTGGCCAGCAGGGCCAGGGAGGGGATTCTGCCCCTCTGCTCCACTCTGCTGAGACCACAGCTGGAGCTCTGTGTCCAGTTCTGGAGCCCCTAGGACAGGAAGGATCTGGAGGTGCTGGAAGGTGTCCAGAGAAGGGCCACGAGGATGAGCAGAGGGCTGGAGCTGCTCTGCCATGGAGACAGACTGAGAGAGTTGGGGCTGTTCAGTCTGGAGAAGAGAAGGCTCTGAGGAGACCTCATTGTGGTCTTCCAGTATCTGAAGGGGGCTCCAAGAAAGCTGGGGAGGGACTTTTGAAGGTGTCAGGGAGTGATAGGACTGGGCTGAATGGATCCCAGCTGGAGGAGGGCAGATTCAGCTTGAATGTTAGGAAGAAATTCTTCCCCATGAGGGTGGTGAGAGCCTGGCACAGGTTGCCCAGGGAGGTGGTGGAAGGCTCGTGCCTGGAGGGTGTTTGCAGCCAGGCTGGCTGTGGCTGTGAGCAACCTGCTGCAGTGTGAGGTGTCCCTGTCCATGGCAGGGGGGTTGGAACTGGCTGAGCCTTGAGGTCCCTTCCAACCCTGACAGTTCTGTGATTTCCAGGAAAGCTCAGGAGATGTTCATAGCATGAGGAATTCCTGTGCAGCCCTGCAGATCAGCAGTCATCTCCAGTGAGGCCTGGATGGAGATTGGGCTGATAGGCTCAGGCTGCACCCCTTAAGCAGATGAGAAATTAATGAAGCAGTTGAGGAGAGTTTTGTTGTGTGCCTGTAGAAGGGCAGAGAGTAGGAAAAACAGCAACACCACCTGGGAGAGATTATGGGGGGGGGGGGGGGGGGGGGGAAATGACTCTCTCAGCTGGGAGGTCTGTCCAGTTGTGAATGTAATTTTATTTTAAAGAAGCAGTTTCAAATGGAAACTTTGACTGTGGAGCAGGCAGCTGTGGTGAGATCTTGGTCAAGAGTGTTTTGCATGAAACTGGCAAGGTGTCATCATCCAGTGAGTGGGCTGTTGCACAGCAACAAAACTTCCACACTGAAGCTTAGATGAGGGGCAACTTAGACTGAACACACAGTGAAATCATCAGAGGAAAGGCAGACTGAGAGAGTTGGGGCTGTTCAGCTTGGAGAGGAGAAGGCTCCAGGCAGACCTTAGAGCAGCCTTCCAGTATGTGAAGGGAGCTACATGAGAGCTGGGGAGGGACTTCTGACAAGGGCTGGGACTGACAGGATGAGGGGGAATGGATTGAAGCTTGAGGAGGGCAGATTGAGACTGGAGATTAGGAAGAAATTCTTTAGAGTGAGGGTGGTGAGAGCCTGGCACAGGCTGCCCAGGGAGGTGGTGGAAGCCTCATGCCTGGAGGTGTTTGCAGCCAGGCTGGCTGTGGCTGTGAGCAACCTGCTGCAGTGTGAGGTGTCCCTGCCCATGGCAGGGGGGTTGGAACTGGCTGATCCTTGAGGTCCCTTCCAACCCTAACAATTCTATGATTCTAATTGCCACTTCTAGAATCATCCAAATGACCTTCTCCAAGCTTAGACTTTCCCCCAGGATTCACTTTGTGTCCTTTGCCAAGCTAATGAGCAGGCAGCTTGAGGAGACAGTTTGCCATACATATCCCTAGCCTATTTCCTGCACATTTAGTTGATTCCTACATTTCAGAGGGGGGGATTCCTCCTCCCTGGAGGTGTTCAAGGCCAGGTTGGATGAGACCTTAAGCAACCTGGGCTAGTATGAGGTGTCCCTGCCAACGGCAGGGGGGTTGGACCTAGAGGAGGCTCAAGGTCCCTTCCAACCTAAACCATTCTATGAATCAGCTCTACAGGAATAAAATGATGACAGTCCCAAGGGACACCACTGAAGGCAAAAACAACCCCTGCAGATGCACTGATTTGTGCTCACAGTTATGTCCATCTTAACCCCCACTTAGTTTGGACATAACTGAAAGCTGGCTTTGAGGCTGTCCTGGACCTCCCTGTAGTGCTGTACTTGCTTTGTGCAGCTGATCTTTAAACTAACAGAGCCAGAAGGGAGAGAGGGCTGGTTTGGAGTGAGTCTCAGTAAAGGGAGGCACCTCCAACAAAGAGTTTTTGTGTCCAGGGATTTCAGTTCCTTTGTCTGCAAGCTGTGAAAGCTGTGTGCTGGCCTCCTGTGTTAGAAATGAAAGCAAACCAGCAATGGTTGAGTTTTCCCCTTGAGCCTGGCAATCATCTGCTGCTGAACAGTTTTCAGTTCTCATCTGACACTGCAGCATTGATAACCCAAGCTGGGATGAAACAGCTGCAGCCTGGACCTGTCTGATACAGCACTGAAGACATCAGAGAATCACAGAAACATTCAGGTTGGAAAAGACCCTCAGGGTCACCAAGCCCAACCATTAGCCCTGCTCTACAAGGGTCACCCCTAAACCATAGCCCCAAGCACCACAACCAAACCACCTTTAAAGACATCCAGGCTTGGGGACTCCACCACCTCCCTGGGCAGCTCATTCCAGTGCCTGACCACTCTTGATGGGAAAAATCTTTTCCTACTGTCCCTGCACACATCTTTGCAGCTGGGGTCAGCTTTGGAGCCCTCACTCCAAGAAGGACACTGAGGGGCTGGAGCAGGTCCAGAGAAGGGAAAGAAAGCTGGGGAAGGGTCTGGAGAACAGGGCTGGGGAGGAGCAGCTGAGGGAGCTGGGGGTGTTTAGACTGGAGAAGAGGAGGCTGAGGGGAGACCTCATTGCTCTCTACAGCTCCCTGGAGGGAGGTTGGGATAAGCTGGGTGTTGGGCTCTTCTCTGCAGTATCAGAGAGGTGGTGGAGTCCCCATCCCTGGAGGTGTTCAAAAAAGGCTTGGATGTGGCACTTGGAGCCATGGTTTAGTTGTCAGGAGGTGTTGGGCATTAGGTAATAGGTTGGACTTGGTGATCTCTGAGGTCTTTTCCAGCCTGGTTGATTCTATTCTATTCTATTCTATTCTATTCTATTCTATTCTATTCTATTCTATTCTATTCTATTCTATTCTACTCTACTCTATTCTACTCTATTCTATTCTACTCTAATTCTATTCTATTCTATTCTATTCTATTCTATTCTATTCTATTCTATTCTATTCTGTTCTGTTCTGTTCTGTTCTATTCCTTTCTATTCTATTCCACTCCACTCCACTCCACTCCACTCCACTCCACTCCACTCCACTCCACTCCACTCCACTCCACTCCACTCCACTCCATTTCACTTCACTTCACTTCACTTCACTTCACTTCACTTCACTTCACTTCTATTCTATCAGGGAGGGAGAGGGAAGAGAAGGAATGGTCTGAATTTGTGCCAGGGGAGGTTCAGGTTGGAGATTAGGAAAACTTTCTTTGCAGCTGGGGTCAGTTTTGGGCCTCTCACTCCAAGAAGGACATTGAGGTGCTGGAGCAGGTCCAGAGAAGGGCAACAAAGCTGGGAAGGGTCTGGAGAACAGGGCTGGGGAGGAGCAGCTGAGGGAACTTGGTTTCAGTCTGGAGAAGAGGAGGCTGAGGGGAAAACTCAGTGCTCTCTACAAGTCCTTGGAAAGAGGTTGGAGCCAGGTGGGGGGTTGGCTTTTTATCTAAGCAATAGGGCAAGAGGAAATGGTCTCAAGTGGTAGCAAGGGAGATTTAGTTTGGATATTAAGGAAAAACTCTTCACAGAAAGGGTTGTCAAGCACTGGAGCAGGCTGCCCAGGGGAGCTGGTCAAGTCACCTTCCCTGGAGGTGTTTAGAAGAGGCAGAGATGTGGTGCTGAGGGACATGGTTGGTGCTGGACTTGGCAGGATCAGGTTAATGGTTGAACTTGATGATCTTCAAGAACATATCCAACCCAAGTGATTCTATGACTAAAGGAAGAAATATTTAAACTAAATTTATTGGGATTTCCTTGCTCTACCCTCATGGTTCCTCTCAGAAGACTGAGAGGGGATCTGATCAATGTCTACAAATACCTGAGGGCTGGATGTCAAGAGGGAGGGGACAGGCTCTGCTCAGTTGCACCCTGGGATAGGAGAAGGGGCAATGGATATAAACTCCAGCACAGGAGGTTCCACCTCAACAGGAGGAGGAACTTCCCTGTGAGGGTGACAGAGCGCTGGAGCAGGCTGCCCAGAGAAGTTGTGGAGTCTCCTTCTCTGGAGCCTTTCCAGCCCTGTCTGGATGTGTTCCTGTGTGACCTGTGCTGGATTCTCTGGTCCTGCTCTGGCAGTGGAGCTGGACTGGAAGATCTCCAGAGGCCTCTTCCAACCCCTAGCATCCTGTGATCCTGTGATTCTCTTCTTGGACTTCGCAGATTCCATGAAATTACTGAATCCTAAAGAGCTCTTCTTTTGTGTTGGTGGCTATTGGGAAAGTGCAAAGCTGTCCTCTGCAAGAAGTTACCTTTTCCAAAGGCTGAGGAGACTAACCAAGAGGCACTAACCTGATCAGCTGGTTTTCAGTTAGCCATTGTGGTGTCTTCTGGTTTGTGTCCCATTATCTCCATTCAACCACTGCTGGAAACCCCTTGGCCTCCTTCACAGACAGGGAGACTGCTCTGTGAAGACTGCAGCAGCTTGCTTTTGTCTCTTGGAGTCTATCCAGTTTCTCCAGTGTGATGTTCAAGAGGGAGAGAGAAATAATTTGCCACCATTAGCAGCCATTTGAGAGCTGAGGAGGGGAATTTGCTGCGTGTTATGGAACCAAACTCTTGATGCTCTTGACTCCAGTCAGTGGGACCATGTGTTGTGAACCGATGGAGCAAAACTCATTTAGTATCATAGGATCAGTCAGGGTTGGAAGGGACCACAAGGATCATCTAGTTCCAACCCCCCTGCCATGGGCAGGGACACCCCACACTAGATCAGGCTGGCCAGAGCCTCATCCAGCCTGGCCTTAAACACCTCCAGGGATGGGGCCTCAACCACCTCCCTGGACAACCCATTCCAGGCCTTCACCACTCTCATGGGGAAGAACTTCCTCCTCACCTCCAGCCTGAATCTCCCCACCTCCAGCTTCATTCCATTCCCCCTAGTCCTATCACTACCTGAGATCCTGAGGAGTCCCTCCCCAGCCCTCCTGTAGGCCCCCTTCAGGGTCCAGAGGAGAGCAACCAGACTGGGGAAGGGACTGGAGGGAAAGCCTGATGAGGAGAGGCTGAGGCAGCTGGGGGTGCTCAGCCTGGAGGAGACTCAGGGGGAACCTTATCACTCTCTACTACTACCTGAAGGGAAGCTGTAATAAGGTGTAGGTCGGGCTCCTCTCCCAGGCAACTTGTGAGAGCATGGCCTGAAGCTGTGCCAGGGGAGGTTTAGGTTGGAAGCACTTCCTCATGGCAAGGGGAATCAGACACTGGAATGTGCTGCCCAGGGAGGAGATGGAGTCACCGTCCCTGGAGGTATTTAAGGACAGATTGGATGTGGCACTCAGTGATATGGTCTAATTGATCCAGCCTGAATCTCCCCACCTCCAGTGTGGAGAAGAGAAGGCTCCCAGGAGACCTTCTTGTGGCCTTGCAGGATCTGAAGGGGGCTCCAAGAAAGCTGGGGAGGGACCTTTGAGGGTGTCAGGGAGTGATAGGACTGGGGGGAATGGAGCAAAACTAGAAATGGGGAGATTCAGATTGGATGTTAGGAAGAAGTTGTTCCCATGAGGGTGGTGAGAGCCTGGCACAGGTTGCCCAGGGAGGTGGTGGCAGCCTCCTGCCTGGAGGTGTTTGCAGCCAGGCTGGCTGTGGCTGTGAGCAACCTGCTGCAGTGTGAGGTGTCCCTGCCCATGGCAGGGGGGTTGGAACTGGCTGAGCCTTGAGGTCCCTTCCAACCCTGCCAATTCTCTAATTCTATGATTCAGCCACTGCTGAATCTGCAACCTGAGTGTCTGGGCAGTTCAGACAAGCCCAGTTCTCTGGAAGACAGAGGAGATACCATGTCCATTAGCCTGCATGAGGAGAAGATGGAAATTGCCTGGATGGACTCATGCAGCATCTTTGAGGTCCCTTCCAACCCTAACAATGACTCTAATTGCCACTTCTAGAATCATCCAAATGACCTCCTCCAAGCTTAGACTTTCCCCCAGGATTTCACTGTGTGTCCTTTGCCAAGCTAATGAGCAGGCAGCTTGAGGAGACAGTTTGCCATACATATCCCTAGCCTATTTCCTGCCCATTTAGTTGATTCCTACATTTCAGGGGGGGGGGGAATAGGCCAAGCAATCATTCTAATGTAGACAGATGCAGCTAAGCCTACATCTCCTCCTTTGCTATTTCTTTGCATGCCCTGATCCAGATTTCTCTTGGCTGGGTTTGTTTCCTTATTGCAGGTGATTTAGGGGGGAGTCCATGGCCTTAGGGTACTTTTGCTGACCAGCTATGGACTTTTACAGTCAAATTAATGGGCTTTGGAAAAGTGGGGAAGGTACACCCTGGGTTATTAAACATTCTGAGGTATTAAACAAGGGCTTAATGTTTGGAGTGCTTCTATTAAAACAATAAACAGTCCACACACTGGGGGAAAAAAACAGAAGAACAGAGTAGGATCAGCTTGAAGAAGATACCAAAAAGAGGATTTTTCTCTCTGTGTAAGCAAATCCCTTGGAAGCAATTCTGCCTGGATTGTTCCAAGGAGAAATGAGGTCACATTTGGCCTGCATGACTTTATTGTCAGGGTAACCTGCTCCTTTGGCTCCTCCTGCTCAGCTCTGGGTCTGGTTTTTTGTGTGTGCTTGTGTGCACTTTCTCACTGACAGCACAGGGGGAGAGCCCTGCAAAGGAGCTGACTGTTGGGCTTTGATTCCTGTATCACTGTGGGTTCTTCCTCTGTTGCTGCAGGTGCTTTGGCAAGCTGTGGGCCAAAAAACGTTACTGAATGTTTAGGCTCCTTTGATCTTGGCATTCATTTTGGTTTCTTTTTCAAGCAAACCTATTTCCAGCACTAGAGGCTGTTCTGTTTTGCAGGCTCTGGAGTCTGTGTTGTAGAAAACAGGCTTCCAATAAAAACAACTGTGCAAAGTAATTGCAAAGTAACCCCCTATTATCTAGTCGACAAGGAACAAAGAACAAGAACATTGGTGCTGGAAATCCAACATTTAAGAGCTCTTTGGCCTTTTCAGTTCAAGAAGAACCTCAGGGAACTGCTTGTGAGAGGCCAGCACTGAGCCACAAAGATGCTGCAGGCAGTGGAACATCTCCCTGTGAGGACAGGCTGAGGGGGCTGGGGTTTGGAACAGAGGAGCCTGAGGGTGACCTCATGGCTGGGGATAAAGATGCACAGGGCAGTGTGGGGAGGGATGGAGCCAGGCTCTGCTCAGGGATGTCCTTGAGCCCTGTGTCCAGTTCTGGGCCCCTCAATTTAAGAAGGACATTGAGACAAGTGAACCTGTCCAGAGAAGGGCAATGAGGCTGGGGAGGGGTCTGGAGCACAGCCCTGTGAGGAGAGGCTGAGGGAGCTGGGGTTGCTTAGCCTGGAGAAGAGGAGGCTCAGGGGAGACCTCATTGCTCTCTACAACTCCCTGAAGGGAGGTTGTAGCCAGGTGGGGCTTGGTCTCCTCTCCCAGGCAAGCAGCACTAGAACAAGAGGACAGAGTCTCAAGCTGTGCCAGGGGAGGTTTAGGCTGGAGTTGAGGAGAAAGTTCTTTACAGAGAGAGTAATTTGCCACTGGAATGTGCTGCCCAGGGAGGTGGTGGAGTCACCATCCCTGGAGGTGTTCAAGAGAGGATTGGATGTGGCACTTGGTGCCATGGTTTAGTTGTCAGGAGGTGTTGGGTGACAGGTTGGACTTGATGATCTCTGAGGTCTTTTCCAACCTTATTCATTCTATGATTCTGTGACTCTATGTCCAAGGACAGCACAAGGGGCACTGGGGGCAAGCTGGAGCAGAGGAGGTGCCACAGGAGCAGAAGGGAAAACTTTTTCCCTGTGAGGGTGGCAGAGCCCTGGAGCAGGCTGCCCAGAGAGGTTGTGGAGTCTCCTGCTCTGGAGACATTCCAAACCCAGCTGGGTGTGTTCCTGTGTGACCTGCCCTGGGTGATGCTGCTGTGGATGATCTCTGGAGGTGCCTTCCAACCCCGAATATTCTGTGGTTCTGTGATTCAAGAGCAACAAGTGGATGTGTGATTCAGCTGTGGTCTTGTGCTTTTTTGAGAGCTCTGTTATAGTCTGATGATGAAAATATCACCATGGGTGCCATAGTTATCAGTGTAGTTATCAGGTGGCTGTGAGGTAGCTATTAGTGCTCTTAACTGTTACTCCGTGATCTACACACAGCCTCAGAGGATGTCAACTTTCCTCCTGTATCCTCACACTTGTATGAGTGCAGACTTTATGCTATTACTGTGCTTCATACAATACTCTCAGCCAAGCCAAAGTATGTTCCACACCAGAGGTGTGCAATCTTCTCCCAGCATCACATGGCTGAAGAGCAAGCAAAGTCCCACACAGCCAGCTGTAGAAGCCCACAGAGCAAAATGGCTTCAAACTAGAGCAGAGCAGATTTAGACTGGATGTTAGGAGCAGGTTCTGCACCATGAGGGTGGTGGAACTCTGGAACAGGTTGCCCAGGGAGGTGGTTGGGGCTCCATCTCTGGAGATATTCAAGGTGAGGCTCAAGAGGGCTCTGGGCAACCTGATCTGGTTGGGGATGTCCCTGCTGAGTGCAGAGGGGATTGGACTGGATGAGCTTTGGAGGTCCCTTCCAACCCAAACCATTCTGTGATTCTGTGATTTGTTGAATCATTGATTCATTGATTGTATGGTTCTATGATGCTGTGATTCTGTAATTCTATGATCCTGAACTGGAGATGTGTTCTAAGATCGCTTTGAGGTTGCACAGGGCTGAGCCCTGGACCAGGGACTGCTCCAGACTCCACCACAATTTGTGAAACAAGAAGTCTATGCACTTAGCAAAGGCCCTTGTAAAGTATGGATCTGGTGACAACACAGCTCAGAAGTCTGAATGGACAGATCCCAGAAATAGACTAGACTAGACTAGAATAGAATAGGAGTAGAATAGAATTAACCAGGTTGGAAGAGACCTTCGAGATCATCGAGTCCAACCTATCACCCAACACCATCTGATCAACTAAACCATGGCACCAAGTGCCTCATCCAGGCTCTTCCTAAACAGCTCCAGTGCTAAATCATGGCTTCAAGTGCCACATCACACACAGAATCACCAAGGTTGGAAGAGACCTCAAATATCATCAAGTCCAACCTGTCACCACAGACCTCATGACTAGACCATGGCACCAAGTGCCACATCCAATCCCTTCTTGAACACCTCCAGGGATGGGGACTCCACCACCTCCCTGGGCAGCACATCCCAATGGCCAATTACTCTTTCTGGGAAGAACTTTCTCCTCACCTCCAGCCTAAACTTCTCCTGGCACAGCTTGAGACTGTGTCCTCTTGTTCTGGTGCTGCTTGCCTGGGAGAAGAGACCAAGCCCCACCTGCTACAAAGCCCTTCAGGGAGTTGGAGAGAGCAAGAAGGGTCTCCCCGAGCCTCCTCTTCTGCAGGCTAAGCAACCCCAGCTCCCTCAGCCTCTCCCTCACAGGGCTGTGCTCCAGACCCCTCCCCAGCCTCGTTGCCCTTCTCTGGACACCTTCCAGCATGTCAACATCTTTCCTAAACTGTGGAGTCCAGAACTGGATGCAGGACTCAATCTGTGGCCTAACCAGTGCTGAGCACAGATCCCAGGATGTTAGGG
>JAAWVA010001175.1:0-12831 GCA_015227895.2 Colaptes auratus | reverse complement strand
CTCCTCTGCTCCAGCTTGCCCCCAGTGCCCCTTGTGCTGTCCTTGGCCATCTCTGTCCTCCAGCACTGCCCTGCACATCTTTATCCCCAGCACTGAGGGCAGCCCTCAGGCTCCTCTGCCCAAGCCCCACTCCCTCAGCCTGTGCTCACGGGAGATGTTCCACTGCCTGCATCAGCTCTGTGGCTCTGGGCTGGACTCTCTCAAGCAGTTCCCTGAGGTCCTTCTTGAACTGAGGGGCCCAGAACTGGACACAATATTCCAGATGTGGCCTGAGCAGGGCAGAGCAGAGGGGGAGGAGAACCTCTCCTGTCCGCTCAGAGCACACTTTGTTGACAGTTCATTTAAGGAGATCTGCACTGAATATTTTCCTTTGGAATCACTTGAGAAGAGGAGTTAGACTGAAATTTTAGTGATGCTGGAATTCTTCATTATAATTTGGGGTTTTAAAAAACAGACAAACAAACACAAAAAAAAAGCATCTGTGGGAAGATGTTTCCAAACCAAAAAACAGGGGAGTTCACTTAGTGTCGTGTCAGAGAGGAAACAGAAGGATGGGATCAGCCAGATGGAGACATTGGGAAAAGTTTCTCCCAGTTCCTTGCATTTGTAGTTATTTGTTAATAAAGATATTAGCCTTTAATATCTAGTTTAAGGCTAACCAATATTGCAGGATCCGATGTGGGATATAATCTGCTCTACAGAGGAATCTGGACAGGCTGAATCAATGGACCAAGGCCAGTGGGATGAGGTTCAACAAGGCCATGAGCTGGGTCTTGCACTGTGGTCACAACAACCGCATGAATGCTCCAGGTCTGGGGAAGAGTGGCTGGAAACTGCCCAGTAGGAAAGAACCTGGGAGTGTTGGTCAACTGCCAGCTGACGATGAGCCACTGTGTGCCCAGGTGGGCAAGAAGGCCAACAGCATCCTTGGATCAGCAGTGGTGTGGCCAGCAGGACCAGGGCAGGGGTCATCCCCCTCTGCTCAGCACTGCTGAGTCCACAGCTCAGCTACTGGGTTCAGTATTGGGCTCCACTGAGGTGCTGAAGTGTGTCCGGATAAGGGCCACAAGTCTTGTGAGGAGCAGCTAAGGTACCTGGGGAACAAGAAGAAACATCCTCAAGCGGCACCAAGAGAGGTTTAGGTTGGGCATGAGGAACAATTTCTTCTCCAAAAGGGTTGCCAAGCCCTGGAACAGGCTGCCCAGGGCAGTGGTGGAGTCCCCATCCCTGGAGGGGTTGAAAAGCTGTGCAGATGTGGTGCTGAGGGCCATGGTCTAGTGTGACCTGGCAGTGCTGAGTGAAGGGTTGGAATCTGTTATCTTAAAGGCCTTCTCCAAGCCAAAAGGATTCTGTGATTCTATGAAATTGAAGCCAAGTGAGCAACTTCCACAGTGCAGATGTGCCAGGAGCGGTCTTGCCATCGCTCCGTAGGGCTCCATGCTTCCTAAGGGCTGAGCTACTCTCTCTGCATCAGTTCAGGGAAGACTGCACAGAGAAATTGGCTCCAGCCTGTAAAATCTGTGAAGATTTACAGATTTAGGCCTTCAGCTCAATCCTAGGGCAGAGTGTGGCTGCTCAGACCACAGACTGGAGAGTCCATACACTGTTTTTGCTAGGTATAAGCCATAAATAATTTCAGTATCCAGGAGCACACTGTGTTGGGTTAGGAACGTGGCTGGAGGCTGAGCCCAGAGAGTGGTGGTGATGTGCCACACCAGCCAGCTGGCAGCCAGGCACAGTGGTGTGCCCCCAGGGATCAGTGCTGGGCCCCTCCTCTTCAATGTCTTTATGACATCTGGGATGAGGCATTGAGTCCATCATCAGAAAATTGGCAGATGACACCAGCTGGGGGCAGGAGTTGATCTGCTGGAGGGCAGAGAGAGGCTTTGCAGAGGGACCTCAACAGGCTGGACAGATGGGCAGAGGCCAAGGGCAGGAGATTGAACACATCCAAGTGCCAGGTGCTGCACATTGGCCACAGCAACCCCAGGCAGTGCTACAGGCTGGGGACAGAGTGGCTGAAGCAGCCAGGCAGAGAGGGACCTGGGGTGCTGGTTGATTGGAGGCTGAACATGAGCCAGCAGTGTGCCCAGGCAACCAAGAGGCCAATGGCCTCCTGGCCTGCATCAGGAAGAGTGTGGCCAGCAGTAGCAGGGAGGTCATTCTGCCCCTGGACACTGCACTGGTTAGCCACACCTTAAGTCCTGTGTCCAGCTCTGGGCCCCTCAGGTTAGGAGGAGGTTGACTTGCTGGAAGGTGGTCCAGAGAAGGGCACAAGGTTGGTGAGGGGTTTGGAACACAGCCCTAGAGGAGAAGCTGATGGAACTGGGGTTGCTTAGCCTGGAGAAGAGGAGGCTCAGGGAGACCTCATTCTCTCTACAGCTCTCTGAAGGGAGGTTGTAGCCAGGTGGGGGTTGGTCTCTTCTCCCAGGCAGGCAGCACCAAAACAAGAGGACACAGTCTCAGGCTGTGCCAGGGGAGTTTAGGTCTGGAGGTAGGAAGAAGTTCTACACAGAGAGAGTGATTGCCCATTGGAATAGCTCCCAGGGAGGTGGTAGTCACCTTCATTGGAGGTGTTCAGGAGGAGACTTGCTGGGGTGCTTGTGTGCCATGGGTTTAGTTGTTTAGGTGGGTTGGATTGGTTGATGGGTTGGACGTGATGCTCTTGAAGGTCTCTTCCAACCTGGTGTATTCTATTCTAATGCAGCTCTATAACTCTCATCATTTGTAACAAGTGGTGTTCAAGATCTGTTCAGGCAGAGCAGATAAAGGATGGGAACGACAGGTGGAGGGCCAGACAGCAAATCCACAGAGTCACAGAATGCCAGGGGGTGGAAGGGACCTCCAGAGACCATCAAGTCCAAGTCCCGCTTCAGAAGCAGGGCAGGTCAGACAGAAACACATCCAGGTGAGTTTGGAAAGTCTCCAGAGAAGGAGACTCCACAGCCTCTCTGGGCAGCCTGCTCCAGGCCTCCAGCACCCTCACAACAAAGAAGTTTTGCTTCATGCTGAGATGGAATTTCCTGTGGTTGAATTCACATCCCCTGCCCCTTGTCCTGTCACTGCGTATCACTGAAAAGAGGCAGACTTCATCCTCCTGACAGCTACCCTTCAGATATTTGTAGACATTGATAAGGTCCCCTCTCAGCCGCCTTCTCTCCAGACTAAACAACCCCAGGGCTCTCAGCCTTTCCTTGTAAGAGAGATGCTCCAGTCCTTTAACCATCCTTGTAGCCCTCCTTTGAACTCTCTCAGGCAGTTTCCTGTCCCTCTTGAACTGGGGAGCCTGGAACTGGACACAAAATTCCAGATATGGTCTAACTAGAGCAGAGCAGAGTGGGAGGAGAACCTCCCTTGCCCTAATGGACTCACTTTTCTTGAAGCACCCAGGCATACTGTGGGCCTTCTTGGCCATCAGGGAGCATTGCTGTCCAGTGGAGAACTTATTAGCAACCAATACTCCAGGGTCCTTGTCTGCAGAGCTACTCTCCAGCAGGTCAACCACCATTCCCTTCTTCACTTCAATACAATACAATACAATACAATACAATAAACCAGGTTGGAAGAGACCTTCAAGATCATCGCATCCAACCCATCAACCACTCCAACCCACCTAAATACAAAACAATACAATACAATACAATACAATACAATACAACCCACCTAAACAACTAAACAACTAACCCATGGCACCAAGCACCCCATCAAGCCTCTTCTTGAACACCTCCAATGAAGGTGACTCCACCACCTCCCTGGGCAGCCCATTCCAATGGGCAATCACTCTCTCTGTATAGAACTTCTTCCTAAGATCCAGCCTAAACCTGCCCTGGTGCAGCCTGAGACTGTGTCCTCTTGTTCTAGTACTGGCTGCCTGGGAGAAGAGACCAACCTCTGCCTGGCTACAGCCTCCCTTCAGGGAGTTGGAGAGAGCAAGAAGGTCACCCCTGAGCCTCCTCTTCTCCAGGCTAAGCAACCCCAGCTCCCTCAGCCTCTCCTCACAGGGCTGTGTTCCAAACCCCTCACCAACTTTCTTGCCCTTCTCTGGACACCTTCCAGCAAGTCAACCTCCTTCCTAAACTGAGGGGCCCAGAACTGGACACAGGACTCAAGGTGTGGCCTAACCAGTGCAGTGTCCAGGGGCAGAATGACCTCCCTGCTCCTGCTGGCCACACTCTTCCTGATGCAGGCCAGGATGCCATTGGCCCTCTTGGCTGCCTGGGCACACTGCTGGCTCATGTTCAGCCTCCCATCAACCAGCACCCCCAGGTCCCTCTCTGCCTGGCTGCTCTCAGCCACTCTGACCCCAGCCTGTAGCACTGCCTGGGGTTGCTGTGGCCAATGTGCAGCACCTGGCACTTGGATGTGTTCAATCTCCTGCCCTTGGCCTCTGCCCATCTGTCCACAACAAGGAGACCCTGGAATAGATGTCTGCAACAGCTTCCCCATTCAGGGGACCGTGTGGAGCAGGATCACAACTTGGGAGGGTTCCATAGCCTGTGTGCCCAGCAGCTTGGTGTGAAGCCCCAAGCCGTGCCTGCGTGCGTGGAGCTGGCTGCCTGCTTCCCTTCGCAGACAGGCAGCTAACATCTGTTAGTGCAAGATCTGCCTAATTAAGCAAAAATTAATCGACATAAGGAGAGTTCACTCGGAGTTTCCAGTGGCTTACGCAGATGCATATAAAGCTGGGGTTTGGAAGAGGCTCTGGCTGAGCATCCCAGGGGATCTGGCTTCAATTCTCAGCTTTGCCCTGGGCTTCCTGTTTAACCCTTGGCGGCTCCGGCAGCGCCAGCTCTGTCAGGTGCCGAGGCGTCCGTCCCGAGGTGTGTCTTGGTTTCTCTTGTAACCAAGGCCTTCCTGCCTTCCTTGATCCACCTGCCGCTGTGGAGCATCCCTCCGCACTCTGCATCTGTGGAGGCAGCCCGAGACGCTGGGACTGGAGCGCGTCTGATTTGCTGGCTGCCCCTGCGCCCTGCAGAACACCACCCCGCGGCGCAGCGGCAGCGACCTGCAGGCTGACTCCGGAGCCAGCACACTCTCCACTTCTTTGTTTGTTACTTCACTTTTGTGACTGGATGTTTTCGTATTCTTTTTCTTGGAATTCTTGCTGGCTATTCCCCCTCCCCCCCCCGCCTCCCCGGATTTGGTTCTGTGCTCCAACTGCACTGTTCAACAACGAGAAGATCCCTGACCTTTTGTCCTCAGCCCGTATTAACTGAATGGATTATTTTAACAAGAGGAAAAGTGATTTTTCCCCACTTCCCTCTCAGTTTTGAGCCTTGTCTACGAGTGGCTGTCGCCCTGTTGAACTTTTCCTCTTTCTGTCTCTCTCCCTTTTTCCCCTCCCTGCTTCTCCCGGAGCCAAAAGCAAAGCCTTTTCCACGTGACACAGCTCTCGGCTGGTTTTGCAGTTTCATTGTTTGAAGCCGGTCTCCAGCGCTGCCAGTGAGCGTCGATTACTGCCTCAGTTAGGACACACAATGTTTGCTTCTGGGTGAACTGAACGCCACCACCGTCAAGAACTCAGGAGCAGGGCTCTCAGCGAGGTGCAGTAACCTATGGGGTAGACGTTTTGGGAAGAGCCTTCCCTCCAGAAGCCATTGTCTTGGTGGGGGTGAGCTGTGTTAAAACACATTCTGTAGCCTTTCCAACTCGAAGGCATTCAGCCCCTGAGATGTTTTACCACCCAGGAGCTGCAGTCACTTTCTTCTGGAATTCTGAAGGGATTTGGGGGCCCTTTGCACTGACTCTCTCCCAGGCCAGACTAGTTCAACGTCTCTGTGGGGGCCATGGGCAGTGGCAGTGAGTGCAGCCTCAGCAAGGTTGCTGCTGACACCAAGCTGTGTGGTGCAGCAGACAGCTGGAGGGAAGGGATCCATCCAGAGGGACCTGGGCAGGCTGGAGAGGTGGGCACAAGCCAACCTCAGGAGCTTCAACAAGGCCAAGAGCAGGGTCCTGCAGCTGGGTGGAGGCAACCCCAGGCACAATGCAGGCTGGGCAGGGACTGGCTGGGAGCAGCCCTGAGGAGAGAGACTTGGGGGGGTGCTGGGGGAGGAGAAGCTCCCCAGGAGCTCTCAGGGTGGCACTTGCAGCCCGGAAAGCCAATCAGAGCCTGGGCTGCAGCAGGAGAAGTGTGGCCAGCAGGGCAAGGGAGGGGATTCTCCCCCTCTGCTCAGCCCTGCTGAGACCCCACCTGCAGTACTGCCTCCAGCTCTGGAGCCCCTATTGCAGAGGGATCTGGAGGTGCTGGAATGGTCCAGAGCAGGGCCAGGAGGATGAGCAGAGGCTGGAGCACCTCTGCTGTGAGGACAGACTGAAGGAGTGGGGCTGTTCAGTCTGGAGAAGGCTCCCAGGTGACCTCATTGTGGCCTTCCAGGATCTGAAGGGGGCTACAGGAAGGCTGGGGAGGGACTGCTCAGGCTATCAGGCAGTGATAGGACTACGGGGAATGGACTGAAGCTGGAGGTGGGGAGATTCAGGCTGGAGGTGAGGAGGAGTTCTTCCCCCTGAGAGTGGTGAAGCCCTGGAATGGGTTTGTGCAGGGAGGTGGTTGAGGCCCTGTCCCTGGAGGTGTTTAAGGCCAGGCTGGCTGAGGCTGTGGGCAGCCTGCTCTAGTGTGGGGTGTCCCTGCCCATGGCAGGGGCTTTGAACTAGATGATCCATGTGGTCCCTTCCAACCCTAACTGATACTATGATACCATGATACTATGATACCAAGGTGGACTACTCAAGCTCTACAGGAAATGCCTTGCACAGATGCAGCTGAGAAGGACCTTCATTGCCACCCAATCCCCATTTCTTCCCACAGGCATTTGAGGTATTCACCGCTCCCCAACACTGCCAGCTGGGTGTGGGGCTTCCTGGGTTGCTTCCCCATACTGGGAAACACCTCTGTATTCTAATACATCCTTAGCCAGAACAACCTTAGCCTAAAGTTCTGCAGTCCTTAACTGGCCTGACTCCGCTCTGCTGAGACCACACCTGGAGCATTGTGTCCAGTTCTGGAGCCCCTCTTGCAGAAAGGCTCTGGAGGGGCTGGAAGGTGTCCAGAGAAGGGCCAGGAGGAGGAGCAGAGGGCTGGAGCTGCTCTGCTTGGGAGACAGCCTGAGAGAGTTGGGGTTGTGCAGGCTGGAGAGGAGAAGGCTCCCAGGAGACCTTCTGGTGGCCTTCCAGCATCTGCAGGGGGCTCCAAGAGAGCTGGGGAGGGACTTCTGAGGGTGTCAGGTAGGAATAGGACTGGGGGGATGGAAAAAAAAAACAGAAATGGATAGATTGAGATTTACTGTGAGGAAGAAGTTGTTGCCCATGAGGGTGGTGAGAGCCTGGCACAGCTTGCCCAGGGAGGTGGTGGAAGTCTCCTGCCTGGAGGGTTTTCTGGCCAGGCTGGAGGTGGCTGTGAGCAACCTGCTGTGGTGTGAGGTGTGGCAGGGGGGCTGGAAATGGTCCCTTCCAATCCTGACAATTCTACAATTCTATGACATTTCCCAAGGGAGCTGGGGCTTGGACTTGGAGCAGAGGAGCCTGAGGGCTGCCCTCAGTGCTGGGGATAAAGATGTGCAGGGCAGTGCTGGAGGACAGAGCCAGGCTCTGCTCAGGGATGGCCAAGGACAGCACAAGGGGCACTGGGGACAAGCTGAAGCAGAGGAGGTGCCAGGGGAACAGAAGGGAAACCTTTGTGCCTGTGAGGGTGCTGGAGCCTAGAGCAGGCTGCCCAGAGAGGTTGTGGAGTCTCCTGCTCTGGAGCCTTTCCAACCCCACCTGGATGTGCTCCTGTGTGACCTACTCTAGGTGACCCTGCTCTGGCAGGAGGGTTATACTGGATGATCTTTCAAGGTCCCTTCCAACCCCTAATGTTCTGTGATTCTGTAATTCTGTGATTCTGTTACCTCTTCAGTGCCCTAAACAGAAGCAAAAGGCAGGTGCCAGAGCAGGTTGAAGCCTTTCCTCTGCCTTCGACCTCCAAAGGGTTTTAAGGCAGTGGCCAAGCCGTTCGTCAGTGGGGACCTGGGCTGCTCTTCAGCCCTGCTGGATTTCAAGGCTTTCATGCCAAGCTGGCCCTGGTGCTGGTTCAAACACATGTCATCACATGCAATATGGACACAATACCCTCATTCCTATGGGCTCCAGGACCCAGCAGAAGAAAGGGCAGGCAGAAGATCAAACATGGAGGGAACAGAAGACGGAGGAGCTGCTGCTGCTGCTGTCTGTGTCTGGAGGAACAGCAAAACGAAGACAAGGGAAGAGACAGGGCAGGGGGATAATTACTTTCATCCCAATTTTATTCCCACAATTCCCAACCACTTTTGAAGCCAATTTTCCTTTAATAAAATATACTATGAGGGACTCAAGTGGAAGGCCTTTTGTGGAAGACAATAACCGACTCCCCAGATGGAACTGCTTTGTGTGCTGCAGACGTATGGATCCTCCTCTGCCTGCGCTGTCAGGGCAGCCAGCGTGGCCTCCATTACCTTCTGCTGCAAAGCCAGCAGAGCTGCTTTCCAAAATATGTGTGACATACTTGCTTGCTTTGAAACGAATTCTTCCATAGCTGTGTCCTCCCCCTGGCCCTCCCAGCTCTCCCTACCCCCCGAAGAGGCACACAAGCCAAACAGCAACAGGGACCGTTTCCCCTCATTTCTGGAAGCCATTCATTTGCTATTTCTGCTCATCAGAGCTTGGGAGTGAAGGAATTTCAAGAGCTACTTGATGCCTTTTGCTACTTGGCATATAGATCCAATATTGTCTTTTCAAGTAGTGGAGACACATCCTCCTTCTCTTTCTTCTTTAACAGCCTGTCAGAGAAATAGGCCTCATTAGTTTCTTGTGGCTTTGTGTGTGAAGATGTTACTTGAGGCAGGGCCAAGTCCAAAAAGTCAAACACAAACTGATTAATTTTCACAATGCACCCCTCTGAGGTGGGGAAGCTCTGACAAATCTGCTGGGTGTTCACAGTTATCCTGTGCTCTGCTCTGCTCACAGAGCCTGGGAGCCATATGGAGAGCAGAGCAGAGGGCTGGCACCATGCTCCTCACTTTCCCAAAGCTCATGCTCTGGGTCCTGAACCTTGGGAGCACCCACTGGGAGCTGTGGCCACCAGATCTGTGGCCACAGGTTCTGTGTCCAGAGGATGCTGGGGCCAGTTCTGGGCTGCCCACTTCAAAAAGAGGCAGGGACTCGCTGGAGAGGGTACAGCAAAGGGCTACCAAGATGCTGAGGGGACTGAAGCTTCTCTTTTGTGAGCAGGCTGAGAGAATTGTGGCTTTTCAGAAAGGGACCTGGGGGGACTGGTTGATAGCAGGCTGAACATGAGCCAGCAGTGTGCCCAGGTGGCCAAGAAGGCCAAGGGCATCCTGGCCTGCATCAGGAACAGTGTGGCCAGCAGGAGCAGGGAAGTCAACTTCTGAGGGACAGCACAGGAGTGTGACAGAGTAATTTCCTGGCTCACAGAGCAGATTGATGGGGCAGCTGTATTTAATGTCTTTCTCAATGATCTGGATGAGGGAATCGAGGACAACCTCAGTCAGTTTGCAGATGACACCAAGCTGGGTGGGAGTGTTGATCTGCTTGAGAGTCAGGAGACTCTACAGAGAGAACTTGAGAGGCTGTATCACTGGGGCAAGGGCAGAGGGATGAGATTTGACAAAGCCAAGGGCCAGGTCCTGAACTTCAGCCATGACAGCTCCAGGCTCGGGGCAGAGTGGCTGGAAACCGGCCAGTGGAAAAGAACCTGGGGATGTTGGTCAGCAGCTGGCTGAAGATGAGCCTGGGTGTGCCCAGCTGGCCAAGAAGGCCAACAGCCTCCTGCCTTGGATCAGTAACAGTGTGGCCAGCAGGACCAGGGCAGAGATTGGTCCACTCTATTTGGCACTGGTGAGGCTGCACCCAATCCTGGGTTCAGTTTCGGAGCCCTCACTCCAAGAAGGACATTGAGGTGCTGGAGCAGGTCCAGAAAAGGTCTGGAGCACATGTGAATGGTGCCACAGCCAGCTGGTGGCCAGTCACTGGTGGTGTGCCCCAGGGATCAGTGCTGGGCCCCATGCTCTTCAACATCTTGATTGATGATCTGGATGAGGGCATCGAGTCCATCATCAGTAAAGTTGCAGATGACACCAAGCTGGGGGCAGGAGTTGATCTGCTGGAGGGCAGAGAGGCTTTGCAGAGGGACCTTGACAGGCTGGACAGATGGGCAGAGGCCAAGGGCAGGAGATTGAACACATCCAAGGGCCAGGGGCTGCACATTGGCCACAGCAACCCCAGGCAGTGCTACAGGCTGGGGGCAGAGTGACTGAGAGCAGCCAGGCAGAGAGGGACCTGGGGGTGCTGGTTGATGGGAGGCTGAACATGAGCCTGCAGTGTGGCCAGGCAGCCAAGAGGCCAATGGCATCCTGGCCTGCATCAGGAAGAGTGTGGCCAGCAGGAGCAGGGAGGTCATTGTGCCCCTGTACACTGCACTGGTTAGGCCACACCTTGAGTCCTGTGTCCAGTTCTGGGCCCCCTCAGTTTAGAAGGAGGTTGACTTGCTGGAAGGTGTCCAGAGAAGGGCAACAAAGTTGGTGAGGGTTTGGAACACAGCCCTGTGAGGAGAGGCTGAGGGAGCTGGGGTTGCTTAGCCTGGAGAAGAGGAGACTCAGGGGTGACCTTATTGCTCCTCTCCAACTCCCTGAGGGAAGGTTGTACCAGGCAGAGGTTGGTCTCTTCTCCCAGGCAGCCAGCACCAGAACAAGAGGACACAGTCTCAGGCTGCGCCAGGGCAGGTTTAGGCTGGATGTTAGGAAGAAGTTCTACACAGAGAGAGTGATTGCCCATTGGAATGGGCTGCCCAGGGAGGTGGTGGAGTCACCTTCATTGGAGGTGTTCAAGAAGAGGCTTGATGGGGTGCTTGGTGCCATGGGTTAGTTTTTTAGTTGTTTAGGTGGGTTGGATTGTATTGTATTGTATGGTATTGTATTGTATTGTATTGTATTTAGGTGGGTTGGATTGGTTGATAGGTTAGACGTGATGATCTTGAAGGTCTCTTCCAACCTGGTGTATTGTATTATTGTATTGTATTGTACATAGTTTGTGAGAAGGGTCTGAGGCACCTGAGGTTTGGGGGGTTTTATGCTGGAAAAAAAAATGGAGGCTTAAGGGAGACCTTCTTGTTCTCTACAACCCCCTGAAAGGAGGTTGGAGTGAGGTGAGTGTTGATCTCTTCTCCCAAGTGAGAAGCTACACAATGAGAAGAAATAGGCTACAGTTGCACTGGGGGAAGTTTAGGTTGGACATGAGGAACAATTTCTTCCCTGAAAGGATTGTGAAGCCCTGCAACAGGCTGCCCAGGAAAGTGGTAGAGTCCCCACTGCTGCAGGGATTGAAAAGCTATGGAGGGACATGTGATGCTGAGGGGCATGAGGTAGGAACAGGCTTGGAGGTACTTGGTTAATGGTTGGACTTGCTAATATTAAAGGTGTCTTCCAGCCTGTTTGGATGGTTAGAATAAATACTGGTGTGCCCAACACCCTAATAGGACATCCAGGGTCCTTGCCAAGTTGAGCTAGGTTGGCCTCCCCTGCTCCCAGGAGCTTCCTCTTTTGCATTGTTCTGTTGTCATCTTCCACCAGCTCTACTGGGGCAAGCAAGGCTGAGCTCCCCACACAGGAACCTGCAATTCACAGAACCACAGAACTGTCAGGGCTGGAAGGGACCTCAAGGATCAGCCAGTGCCAACCCCCCTGCCATGGGCAGGGACACCTCACACCACAGCAGGCTGCTCACAGCCACCTCCAGCCTGGCTGCAAACACCTCCAGGCAGGAGGCTTCCACCACCTCCCTGGGCAGCCTGAGTTCCTCCCTGGGCTTTGTTTGATTGGGTTTGGGGTTGGTTTTCTTTAAGGCTTTCTACGTTTCGTGGTGGGGCTTTCCCAGCTGAGCCCTTCAGCCATGTATGAGGCTCAACAGTGCTGCCTCTGCCAGGAGTTTTGCTTCCCTCATCCCTTCCTTGCAGACTTTCTCCCAGCTCTTCCTCAGCAGGCTGAGTCAAGGTTAGGCAGAAGTGTCCTTTTCAGAGCAGTGCTTTGCTCCTTGGTGTGCAAGCAGCTCAGTTCAGAGGGGTTTCAGAGGGCAGCTACAGAATTTCCTTGGGAAGGCCAAAAGGAAAGGAGTGGCTGAGCTGGGGTGAGAGTCTGGCAGGAGACTGGGCTGCATTGGTGGCTTTTAGCTCAATGATGCTTCCAGAAACAAGCTGACAAGCCACAGTGGTTCCCATTTCCAAGCAGCTACAAACGAGGCTGACCTTTAAGGGTTTGCTCAGTGACTTGTACTGCTGCCCATTGCATTTGCTTGCTCTCCCAGACTCCCAGATGAAAGAGGATATTGGGAGGGAGGAAGGTTTAAGGCTTTGTGGAAAGCCTTTCAAGACCAGCAAGTGCTCCCCTGACCATAAGCTGAGAAACTCTGTGCTAAATGAGCACCAAAGGCCCCTTCCAGCACCATTTGCTGCGATTCCAGCAGCTCAAAACCTCTTGAATTTCTATCACTGTTCCATTGCCACCAGCTAGATGTTTTCAGGCTCTCAGGTCTGGCTTTTGTCTCCTGGTCTGCCAGCTGGATAGCTGCACTGAAACATTATTTGTCCAGAGGGGAAATACTTTTCTTGCCACAAGAGGTTATGTGAAGTCCCCCAGCCTCCAGAGGGATGAGCAACCTTCAAGCACTTGGAGTTTTCTTTCTCAGAGCTGGTTCCAGGTTGCAAGTTCCAGGAAAATATGCAGGGTGCAGGATCAGGTCTCTGCTCAAAACAGAACTCATGGCTGGTTCCACAGGCTCCAGGCTGCATCTCAGTGAAGCTCTTCACTC
>JAAWVA010001174.1:0-12831 GCA_015227895.2 Colaptes auratus | reverse complement strand
CTATCCTATCCTATCCTATCCTAGTCTATCCTATTCTATTCTATTCTATTCTATTCTATTCTATTCTATTCTATTCTATTCTATTCTATTCTATTCTATTCTATTCTATTCTACTCTATCCCTGACTGCCCTTGTGGCTGCAGTAACATGAAAAACCAGAGACACTAGGTGATGGGTACAAGTGGGCAAAGGAGGTGAGTTAGAAGAAACTTCTCTAATTGCTTCAGTCTGCTACTGGGTCTGCTGCCAGCTGGCAGAGTGTAGCAGTCTCATTTTCACTCGTTCCACTGCTCACTTCTCTGTTGGAAAGGGGGAGCAGGGCAGCTTCTTCCTCCACTCAACGTGAGTTTTAAAAAAAAAGATACAACAAACCAACAAAAACACATAAAAAGGTGTTCCCACCCACTTCACTGGTGATGCCTGGCAAGAAGCAGAGATGATTCTCCAAGCCTAATCTTACTCAAAGAGTTTTTAAGTTATCTTCAATTTACATCTAAGGGTCTGTGGAGGAAACCACCTTTTCCAGCTAGAATAGCACCAGACCACCAGAGGAGGTCCTCTGGAGTGGCTGAGAGCCAAACAACATAAGATTAAGTGTCATTATGAATTCAAACAGTAGTGCCAGAGTTTCTTTCTCCCTTCAGGAAGCAGAGATTTGTCATTGTGTAGTTAAATTTAAAGGCTGATACTTTGCCTGAAGTCTTTAGATGAAAAGCTAAACAGCACTTGATCTTTCCCCTGGGAATTTGTTGGGGTATTTTTTTGGCACCAGATCATTCTCTGCAGTAACAGTCATAAAGCCAAGATGCTCCTGGGTAGGATGTTTTAAGCCTAGTGAGATGTAGATCATCTGAAGAGTCTTCACTGTGAGGGAGTATAGGAGTGGAATATACTGAAGACTTTATCCCACACTCTGGGATCTTGGTTTTAAAGCCTGAATCCTGACTACTTATTCAAATCTCTTGTGGCAGTTTAGGCTGGCTGCCTCCTAAACTGAAGCCACAGAGTTACACCTCCAGTTTCCAGTGTCCAGCCTAGTGGGTGGACACAGGAAATAGTGTATTCCTACCCATAAATCCTGCACCTTTATAAATCTGGTTGCAAAGTAATTGTCTTTCCCTTTCTTCCCTCTCTGCTCCTGTGGGAGATGCTTTATTATTGGGTAATAGTGGGGGAGTATCTCAGGCATCTTTGGCTTGTTTAGGCCTAATGCCAGGATAAGAAGGGGGGGCTGGGCAGGGGGGCAGTTTCAGGCCTGGCCAGCCTGAGACCATCCTAGCAGTGGTGGGGGAAGAAAGAGCCTTGGGGGTTTTGGGTGCACCCCGGGTGGGGAGAACGGAAGCGCTGGGTTTTTGGTGTGGTGTAAAGGAACTCTGTATGCCTTGGATATGCTTACCACTAATGCTTTGTAGGTTTTTTGGTGTGTTAATTGCTTTTCCATTTAAACTTTCTGTGACTATCCAATCCATTCGTGTGAGCATCATTCTTTTGCCCCTTTTGGGGCAATAGAGCATCTGTCCCTCTCTAAACAAAAACATCTCATTTCCCAAAGCATCTCTGAACCAGTGTTATTCAGAAAGCCATCCTTCAAAATGTCAGTTCAAAATAGGTTGCAGATGTTCAGGATTTGTTTGCATGAGATTTTGATTCCTATAACTCATTTCTTGCTTTGATTAAACATAGTTCTGATGAGACTTAGTTCCCTACTTCCTTCTATATTTTCTCATAAAGGTAAAATCACAAACTGTCAGGATGCAAACTATGTTGAATTGAAACATCCTCGTCCCTCTGCATCTAGGCCTATCCCATGAGATCTTTATGTGTGAAGAAGACATTTTTGTTTCTTTGCATTTCTTCTTGTCCTGTCACTTGCTACTAGGGAGAATAGAATAACAGCTACTTTGCTACAACCTCTTTTCAGGTAGTTGTGGAGAAAAATAAAGTCTCCTCTCAGCCTCCTCAAAACTCCTCCTCTCCAGTCTAAGCAATCCCAGTTTCCTCAGACACCCCCTCATAAGACTTATTCTCCAGACACATTCCAGCAACTCAATGTCTAGAGAAGGGCAACAAAGCTGATGAGGGGTTTGGAGCACAGCCCTGTGAGGAGAGGCTGAGGGAGCTGGGGTTGCTTAGCCTGGAGAAGAGGAGGCTCAGGGGAGACCTTCTTGCTGTCTACAACTGTGGGAAAGAAGGTTGTAGCCAGGTGGGGGTTGGTCTCTTCTCCCAGGCAACCAGCACCAGAACAAGAGGACACAGTCTCAAGCTGCACCAGGTTAGGAAGAAATTCTTCACAGAAAGAGTGATTGGCCACTGGAATGTGCTGCCCAGGGAGGTGGTGGAGTCACTGGAGGTGTTTGGGAAGAGACTGGATGGGGTGCTTGGTGCCATGGGTTTAGTTGATTAGGTTGTGTTGGGTGATAGGATGGTCTTGATATCAGAGATCTTTTCCAACCTGGTTAATTCTATTCTATTTTATTCTATTCTACTCTATTCTATTCTATTCTATTCTGGTAGTGAAGGGCTTGAAACAAGCACTCAAGGTGTGGCCTCATCACTGCTGAGTACAAGAGGACAATCACTTCCCTGGTCCTGCTTGCCACACTATTACTGATACAGGCCAGGATCCTGATGGCCTTCTTGGCCACGGGAGCACACTGCTGGCTCACATTCACCTGGCTGTTGATCAGCACCCCCAAGATCTTTCTCTGCTGTGCAGCTTTCTAGTCACTCTTCCCCAATCCTGTAGCATTGCTTGGGGCTGTTGTGACTGAAGTGCAGGACCCAGTTCTTAGATATATTGAATCTCATACAATTGGCCTTGTCCCATTGATCCAGCCTGTACAAGTCCCTCTGCAGAGCCTTCCAACCCTCGAGCTGATCAACACTCCCTCCTAGCTACTCAATTCCCTCACCCAGGTCATTGATAAAGATATTGAGGAGAATTCAAGGCAACAGGAAAAGTCACAGAAGAAAGAAAGAACCTAAACTCCCTTTCTCCTGCTTTTCTTCGTCATTCAAAATAAGAGCTGCCCCTCTTTTCAAAGCTTCAACCAAAGGGATGGCTGCACTTAGGCCATTTCATACTGAAGTAGGCAGGGGGCTTGACTGCCTCCAGTGCCCCCAAACCATTTGTATTCTTCTCCCTGCTTCCCCCACTGTCAAGCTATGCAAACCTGCTTGCTAAGAGCTCATGAATTTCACTGTCAGCTCACTTCTGCGTAGCTTAGCAGGCACATCAGGATCTGAAGGCACTGTCTTCCAAACCAGTGCCTTTATCTATTTGATTATGGAAATGAATGCAGAGGTCCTGTTAGGAAAATATCATAGTCTGTCTGGCATATAAGTGGGACAACCCACCTACTCTGGGAGGAAAGCAGTCTGGATGAACAGGACCAAAGAGTGGTGGTCAATGGAGTTAAATCCAGCTGGCGGCTGCCCACAAGTGCTGTTCCTCAGGGCTCAGCGCTGGGACCACTTCTGTTTAACATCTTTATTGATGATCTTGATGAAGACAGAGAGTGTGTCATCAGCAAGTTTGCAAATGAAACCAGGTTAGGTGGGAGTGTTGGTGCCAGGTCCTGCAGTTGGGTCACAACAACCCCAAGAAACACTACAGGCTTGGGGAAGTGTGGCTGGAAAGCTGTCTGGCAGCTTGGGGGTTCTAATTGACAAGCAACTGAACATGAGCAAGCAGTGTGCCCAGGTGGCCAAGAAAGCCAATGGCATCCTGGCTTGTATTAGAAATGCTGTCCAGCAGGAGTAGGGAGGTGATTGTCCCCTTGTACTCAGCTCTGGTGAGGCCATGCCTCAAGCATTGTGTCCAGTTTTGGGCACCTCAATACAGAAGTGGTGTGGAGGTGCTGGAGCAAATGCAGAGAAGGGCAACAAAGCTGTGAGGGGCCTGGAGAGTAAACCTTATGAAGAGCAACTGAAGGACCTGGGGCTGTTTAGTATGGAAAAGAGAAGGCTGAAGGGAGACTTCATCTCTGTCTACAACTACCTGAAAGGACATTGTGGAGAGGCTGGTGCTGGTCTCTTCTCACGTATTTAGTGGTAGAACAAGAAGGAAAAGCCTCAGGCTGCAACTGGGTAGGTTTAGACTGGACATTAGGAAAAAAAATTTCACATAAAGAGTGGTCAGGCATTGGAATGTGCTGCCCAGGGAGGTGGTTGAGTCACCAACCCTGGATGTGTTTAAAGGTGGTTTGGATGTGGTGCTTGGGGATATTGTTTAGGGGTGAACCTTGTAGAGTAGGGTTATCAGTTGAACGTAGTGATCCCAAAAATGTTTTCCAACCTGAATGTTTCTGTGATTCTCTGATTCAGCAAAGGTCCCTTAGTGAACATTCAATAATTTTGACCCTCAGTGGTAACTGAAAACTCAAGGCTTTGTATTTGTTGCATGTGCTTCAAACAATCTCACCTGGCTTTCCTTCTCAGCAAACTGCCACAAACTGTTCACAAATAATTAGTTTTGCTGTCACAGGATGAACTCTGTCTGTTTTGAAATCAGAGTAATTAGAAGAGCATTGTTTCATGAGCTGCAGGGCAGAACATTGAGACCTCACAGTCTGTTAAACTGGATACTTCTCTCTGTGTGTTCTCTTCACCTGCACTTCACTACAAGACTCCAGGACCTGTCCCACTGCTCAGTCGTACGGACAGACAGATGCCATGTGTGCTTGATCTTGATGCATCACCATCCAGATCTTTCCAGTAACTGGTTCTTTTCCACAGAAAAAAGAAATATATTCTTATTTATTTAACATAGCATTCCTCCAGGCAAACTAGTCTGACAATCAATATTGGCTGTTGACATAAAAGCAATGGTGATGCAGGCTTTCCTTTCCACCATAAACCTAATTCCCAGCTAACATTCTTCGATGGGATTGCTACTTGCATGGGAGAGTAATTCATTTTCATAGTTCTCTCACTCTTGGCCTCTCTACTAAGTTTGGACACCAGAGAGACAATAGCAGCTATGGTGAGGTGGATGATATTTATGAGTTAACTGGCAGAAAGGGCACATCCATTTTCTTAATGTACTTAGACAAGGAGCTGGGGTGGACTTGAACTGCTGACCCTGTACAATAAACCACCATGCAGAATTAACACCCTCTTGAGTCAGCTACTGCCTCAGGAGATTATTTTTTAAAATGTGACTGAATTGAAGTTCTTTAAGGGAAGAGACATCTAATGATCACAACACTTGCAGAAAGAAACCACACAACCAAGGGTTTTCTTTCTTTTTTTTAATCTTCTTAAGCATAACTGCTACTGTATCATTAAGCTATCAAGAGTGAATCTGAATAACAAGGCACGTTGCACAGTGTTGAAAACACATGAACATCAGTAGGTGGTGTTCAAATGTCATAAGTTTTAGTTCTATGATGTACACATACATACAATATCTACGCATACAGTAGCAGCAACCAGCACCAGAACAAGAGGACACAGTCTCAAACTGCACCAGGGAAAGTTTAGGCTTGAGGTGAGGAGAAAATTTTTCACAGAGAGATTTGTTGGCCATTGGAATGTGCTGCCCAGGGAGGTGGTGGAATCATTGTCCCTGAAGGCGTTCAGGAGGGGATTGGATGTGGCACTTGAAGCCATGGTTTAGTAGTCATGAGGTGTTGGATGGTGGAGTTGATGATCTTTGAGGTCTTTTCCAACCTTATTGATTCTATATGATTCTATGTTCTTCTTGCAGAGTTGTAATGGTGACACCAATAAGTGACAAGACGGTGGCATGTCTAGCTGCACTTGGATGAAGGGATACAAAATGCAGCTGTAAGAGCTATAAAATTAAGTTCTCATGCACTTAAGTGGTACTGTGTCCAGTTCTGGGCCTCACAGTTTAGGAAAGATGTTGAGTTGCTGGAACATGTCCAGAGAAGGGCAACAAAGCTGGGGAGGGGTTTGGAGCACAAGCCCTATGAGGAGAGGCTGAGGGAGCTGGGGTTGCTTAGCCTGGAGAAGAGGTGGCTCATAGGAGACCTTATAGCTGTCTACAAGTACCTGAAGGGAGGTTGTAGCCAGGTGGGGATTGGTCTCTTCTCCCAGGCAACCAGCACTAGAACACAAGAGGACACAGTCTCAAGCTGCACCAGGGGAGGTTTAGGCTGGAGGTTAGGAAGAATTTCTTCCCAGAAAGAGAGATTGGCCATTGGAATGTGCTGCCCAGGGAGGAGGTGGAGTCACCATCACTGGAGGTGTTTAGGAAGAGACTGGATGGGGTGCTCAGTTCCATGGTTTATTTGATTAGGTATTGTGGGATGATAGGTTGGACTCGATGACCTCAAAGGTCTCTTCCAACCTGGTCTGTCTATCTATTCTATTCTATTCTATTCTATTCTATTCTATTCTATTCTATTCTATTCTATTCTAGTATGAAGCCTTGAAGCAATATGCCATTTCCTTTCAGTAACAGGACTACCTGTTATATAGCCAATTTCACCTTTCACCCTAAAGAAATAAAGTTATCTGATTAGATCAAGAGGCTGTGGTATGGTCCTCAATCTAAGTTCAGGTGCATGTGAAAGAGATGTTAGCAGTATTTAAGAAGCAACTTT
The DNA here is from genome assembly GCA_015227895.2 of Colaptes auratus. NCBI lineage: Eukaryota > Metazoa > Chordata > Aves > Piciformes > Picidae > Colaptes > Colaptes auratus. The sequence goes on along the minus strand of JAAWVA010001174.1, from coordinate 6,259 downwards.
TATTGCCAGTTAGAGTACAACATGTTCTAGTTATGTGATTCAAGTTATTGCTGACTTTTTGAGAACTGCTCTTCAAGTGAGGAGGTCTGCATTCTTGGTCCAGTCAAATGCATGTGTGTTTAGCTATGCTCAGAAAAATGCAGAAGGTGTACTACAAAGCATTGTGTCTTTATTTTGAAGACATTTTGAGTTTCTAGGGCCCTCAGATTGCTCTGAAAATAGAGTCAAAATTAATTCTGAATATGCAGCCAAATCAAACCAATGGGCACAAATAGACCTAATCTTTGAGAAAGTACAGGATTTGAAACACACAGCTGGGCTGTTTCTTCTTTCCCTTCCCCTTCTCCCTCATCCCCACTTTCCTTTGATTTATCATCTTTCATGTCTCCCTGATGAGTTACAGTAAAGCAGTTCAGTAAACTTTGCTGAAAAGAACCCGTTGGCATCATGACAGTTTCCAGCAGCAAACAATCTTTTGGTGGAAAAGATTTGGTGGTAGGAGAAAACCTAGGAGATTCAGAAAAGGATGGCCTCCTAAATTAACATTAACATTACTGTCAAAATTACTTGCCTGCTTAAAATCTAATGGGTCAGCATGCTGAAGCTGACTGTAGGCTAGACCTCTGTACCTTCAACATCAGAAAACCAACTTGTGCCAAAAAAAGCACCACCATCCCTACCTAGCGCTCTGCTTAGGATTCCACGGGGTACTTGCATATCAGCATTGTGCTGTGAAGTCGAATGGTATGCTAGCAAGAATCCAGAGCACTTCTGATGTCAAAGAACCTCCCTTTCCTTCCCATTGGTGTGATCCCCAAAGCAATGACCTCTGGACCTGCTCTCGTCTAATTAGATCTTTGCAAACTGTGTTTTATTTCAGTTCTAAGTGGAGGAACACTTTGTAGAAACAGAAATACACCGCGCACTTATACTGACCCATAAAGGCACAGACCTCTGGTTCAGCCTCCTTTGTGTGGAGATACTTGACTACCCATCAGGACCCAGGCCCACTGCCAAAACTAAATGATAATCTCATTCTTTAAGTACAGACATTACAGTGTGATTACAGACAAATATTCAGGAGATTCATAGCTCACAAGTGGGATCAAGCAGATTTGACTGATTTTAAGGCTTTTGCCTTTCTCTACTTGATGAAGGACTCAAGATTTAGATACATTCCCTTAAGTACTTCAGAAATATTATGAAACAAAACAGACAAACCTACCAGTGCTTTAGTCAAGTCTGAATATTACCCAGGCAACTTTCACACAGAAAGCTACCAGCCACTGCTGGGACCTTAAACAGAACATCACAACACTTTAAGTCTGTATTTCTTTCTCTGATGTAAAACTGCCTTTCTGATCACTGTGACATCTCTGCCTATTTCTTCTCTTTCAACATCTTCAGATAAAAATAAAAGCAACCCAAAGGCTTCAATTGGTTTTGTTTTAATTCAGTCCTCATCTTCATTTTCTTTATACACCTGACAGCAGATTTGGGCTAACAGCTGTTTGCTCCTAGATTACTCTCAGCCACACACACACAAAAAAAATGAGGACATCCAGAAAAGAAGGGAGGTGAAAATGCCATTCTGTACAGCCACAATGCAACTGAAGCTTCATAAATGAACAGTTCTGTTGTCTCTTCTAAATTTAGCGGGGGGAGACTAGAAAGAAACAAAGATCAAAGGCAACCATAAAGTGATATAAGAACCAGAGCATAAGCCACACAAGAAGCAAGTCAGAATTAAAAATAAACCAATAAGGAATAAGATTGGAGTCTAACACCTTAAAAACCAACCAACCACAAAAAACCTCAGCCCAAAACAGATTAAGGAAGGAAATTAGTTCATGGCCTTAGAAGATGGTAGGATGGAAAAAAAAAGAAATAGCCAGAGAGCTAGAGACCAGTTCAGGCATCAGTTACAATACAATACAATGCAATGCAATGCAATACAATACAATACAATACAATACAATACAATACAATACACCAGGTTGGAAGAGACTTCAAGATCATCACGTCCAACCCATCAACCAATCCAACCCACCTAATCAACTAAACCATGGCACCAAGCACCCCATCAAGTCTCCTCCTGTACACCTCCAATGATGGTGACTCCACCACTTCCCTGGGCAGACCATTCCAATGGCAAATCACTCTCTCTGTATAGAACTTCTTCCTAACAACCAGTCTAAACCTCCCCTGGCACAGCTTGAGACTGTGTGCTCTTGTTCTGGTGCTGGCGAGAGAGACCAACCTCCACCTGGCTACAAACTCCCTTCAGGTAGTTGTAGAGAGAAATAAGGTCTGTCCTGAGTCTCCTCTTCTCCAGGCTAAGCAACCCAGCTCCCTCAGCCTCTCTTCATAGAGCTTGTGTTCCAAACCCTCACCAACTTCGTTGCCCTTTTCAGGCATAAAGTCCTTTAACCATCAGAACTGAGAGAGCAGCTGATTCTGCTCTCCAGATACATGTCAGAGAGATTCATTATAAACATTCAAAGGTTGATTATAAACATTTGAGAAGTTAAATGCAACGTCAAGAGCATGTTAAAGCCAAAAAGGTCTGAGACACACAGAGGGTGACAACAGGTGACCCATAGGGGCTGCTTGTTTAGTAAGCTGTCACTTTCCTCAGGTATAAAACAGAAATAAAGATTTTTCCTAATCTTACATTTAACTTGAAAATAACCAAAATATCTGAAACATGACAGCAATGCATCTGGCTGAAATACTGTGTCAGTTTGGGCTGGGTGCCTTCTGCTGCTACCACACAAGGTGCACCTCTGGTGCCCCAGGTGTCCAGCCCCGTGGGTGGCCTCAGGAAGCTGCATATTTCATTCTCATAATGTCCTGCTCCCTATAAATCTATCAGCAAGGTCTCACCCTTCCTCTTTCTTCCCTCACTGCTCCCATGGGAGATGATCCCTATCTGGTAATGGGAGTTATCTCAAGGCCAGGAGGAGAAGGGGGAAGGGCAATCTCAGATCTGGGCAGCTGAGATTAGCCTAACAGTGGAGAGAGGGGAAGAAAGAGCCCTGGGGGTTTTGGGTGCACCCTCAGGTAAGGAAAAGGGAAATTCTAGGAGGGTTCTGGGTATCCTTTGGGAACTTTTTTTTGTCACTGTGCCTGTATCTCCCTGCAAAACACTCTCTGCTTTTCCATTTAAATTTTCCATCACTTCTGCAATCCATTTATCTGAGTCTCATTTTCCTGCCCCAGTGGGAGACAAGGGAGGATCTGCCTCAAACTGGGACAAATACATACTACTACATTTCATCTGATACTTGGAAAGTTTTGCCTCTCTCAAATTCTGTACAGGATATTTTCTTTTCCTTGCTCTAGAATGATTACAATGTTTGCAGTGCTGGTAAACTGCCCACGAATTGCACATCTGCAAGGTCCTGGCCCACAAACTAATATGAACTTTTTTCTTCTGAAACAGTAGAAGGTTTTCTTTCCCTTCCTTCATCAGTTAACTGTAGGCTGGAGAGAATCCTTACAGGTGAAAAAGCAATGCTAATCACGAAGATGGGATAAGATGATTTAATGAGTTTTTGCCATCTTTGTCTCTGACAGCTGACCTGGCAAATGAAATCTGTGAAACTGCACATATAGCTCAGTGACTGGATGTTAATGATACATGGCAGACACTGTCTCCATATAATTAGAATACAGACTTATGTGCACTACAAAACAGCCAGTAGACTAATTAATTGTGGCAGGAAACACATGCTTCTCCATTTCCTGGTAATTAACTGGAAATGAAGCTTTATTTTAAAAATAGCCCACTTTTATGATTGGGAAAAAAAAACAACAAAACACCAAAAAAAAGCACCCCACAAACCAAGAGAGAGAGAGTTTGTTTGTAGAAATTCCACAATCAATATCAACTCAGACAGAAGAAATCTTTAAGAAGCAGAAGATGCTCAGCGCTCAGGTAAGTTTGCCTTTGTTGCATTAAGACACAGGCAAACAGCTGTTGATTCCCTTAGCGTAATAACAATGCATCTACAGACATTTAGAATAGAATTAACCAGGTTGGAAATGACCTTTGGGATCATCAAGTCCAACTATCACCCAATACCATCTAATCAACTAAACCATGGCACAAGCGCCCCATCCAGCCTCTTCCTAAACACCTCCAGTGATGGTGACTCCACCACCTCCCTGGCAGCACATTCCAATGGCCAATCATGCTGTGGGAAGAAAGAGTGTGCATCCCAGGTCAAGAGGGGTGTCTAGAATGAGAGAATGTAGAGAAAATTGGAATTTGAACAAATTTGGAACATAAAGGTATTTTAGATTGTTCATAAGCAGGTTTACTATGATGAAAAAGAGATATCAACTATTACACGGGAGGTTTCTCATGTGCAGACCATAAACACACAGCGGTTCATGTACAAAGCCAGTTTTTCTCAAAACCTTCAGTATAAGGAAAATTACAAATAAGTATTTGTAAAAAAAGAAAACACAGCCATGTGATGGATGACTGGAAACAGTTGGCACTGACCACAAGGATATCAGCTTCCAGATTGCTTTGATTTTCAGTGGTTTTCTCTCTCATAGAAAAGCCTCTACAGGTACGAGGCAGTAGGACAATTCACCAAAGACAATAAGGCTGGATGTTAGGCAGAAGTTCTTCAGAGAAAAAGTGATTGGCCACTGGAATGTGCTGCCCAGGGAGGTGGTGGAGTCACCATCACTGGAGGTGTTTAGGAAGAGACTGGATGGGGTGCTTGGTGCCATGGTTAGTGATAGATGGTGTTGGATGATAGGTTGGATTCGATGATCTCAAAGGTCTCTTCCAACCTGGTTAATTCTATTCTATTCTATTCTATTCTATTCTATTCTATTCTATTCTATTCTATTCTATTCTATTCTATTCTATTCTATTCTATAAGATTTTTCTCATATGAATCAAGGTGAGATTTTTGCCAACTGTTGGAATCCATCCTTGTTCCTCACTAGCTGTACTTTTAAAAATCATGAGTCATATTTCCCTTTGTTGAGATCTGACCTACCCAGCTTTCTGGTTTCACTAGGCACTGAGACCCAGGAAAGAATGATGAGGTAGAATGAAAGGTAACTTAAAGTTACTTTTCCTCTTTTCTACAGGACAGTCCGAGCTTGGGATTGTTTAACCTGGAGAAAAGGAGCCTCAGGGAGACCTTATTGCTGTCTACAACTACCTGAAGGGAGGTTGTAGCCAGGTGGAGGTTGGTCTGTTCTCTCAGGCAAGTAGCACCAGACAAGAGGACACAGTCTCATCTGTGCCAGGGGAGGTTTAGCTGGATATTAGAAGAAATTCTAATAGAAAGTGTGATTGCCATTGGAATGTGCTGCCCAGGAGGTGATGGAGTCACCATCACTATCACTGGAGGTGTCTAGGAAGAGACTGGATGGGGCACTTGGTGCCATGGTTTAGTTAGTGTTAGATAGTGTTGGGTGATAGGTTGGACTTGATAATCTCAAAGGTCTTTTCCAACCTGTTTAATTCTGAATTCTAATTAGTTCTTGAACAAGTACCAAAGTGAAGCATTCAGATCTGTAACCTGCATGATTTCTAAATTGCACCTCCCCATGGCCAGATAGACAAGAAGCAACATAGATAAATGCGTGTTCCCCCCCTCCATTTCTGGGTGCTCTAGAAAACACAAAATGAGTGGATTGAAGGCATTTCTCCAGCCACAGAAGAAAAATCCCAGCTCTGCCAGACAACTTGGTGTAATAACGTCAGATGTAGCTGAGCAGGTGGAGCATGTCAGAGCTTTTGCTACGAAGGAAGATTTGAGAAAGAGGCATCAAAAAGATGAGGAAGGCAAGTCCTGGGGTTTTGAGACTTAATGCATTTGATTAGACTTCCTTTCCTGATCTGAGGAGCAGAGTGGGTTTGGAACAATGTCACTGTCAGCGTTACAGTAGTTCTCTTTCAGGTCCTCACTGGCTTGCTATTGTGGAAATAATTCACACATTTGCATATGAAAGCTCTCATTATCATCACTGGGCTCAGGATGGATTGAGAAGTAGCAGGTCTGGAAGGAGAAAATAATAGATTGCCTTCATAACAAAAAACCCCAAACAATTCTATCCCCACTTGTCCTCTTCCCTGATCGATCAAAAGAAAGGAAAAACTCAACCACGGCTTCCTAGGTGTCAAGAGCCATAGGGGAAAGTTGTTCCATTACCAGCCCTCTTAACATTCACTCCCAGGTGTTTTTGGTTAGTGTAAGCTGAAAGAAAACCATACAATCACAAA
>JAAWVA010001173.1:0-12840 GCA_015227895.2 Colaptes auratus | reverse complement strand
CCAGGGGCGTGCTGGAGGCCCGAGGGCTCCAGAGGTGGCCTCAGCAGGGCACAGCAGAGGGGCAGCACAGCCTTGTGGCCCTTCTCTGGAGAGCAGCAGGTGGTGTTTGTGGCCATGGTGGTGCTGGACTGGATGATCTTGGAGGTGGCCTCCAGAGGTGGCCTCAGCAGGGCACAGCAGAGAGGGCAGAAGCTTGCAGAGGAAATGCTTCAGTGATGTCCTCAGCACAGTTTGTTGCCTGGCTCCGCCGGTCTCAGTGGGTCTCAGTTCATGGTCTCAGCTCCACATCTCCTTCAGCATGTGCCCTGCAAACCCCCTCCCCTGCCCTGCCCCTCCACATCTTCCTCTCCTGAAGCTCTGGGGCAGCCCAGCCTTGGAGCAGCAGTGAGAGGAGACAGATCTGCTCTGCTTTCCCAGGGAACGAGAGCTCCCTGGCTCAGCAGCTGGCATTCACTCCTCTCTCATCTGCAGATCTGACCTAATTTGGGGCTCCTCCAGCTTTCTGTCTCCAACACCTGGTTGCTGCTCCACCAGCAGATCCCAGTCCTGGTTTGACTGGGGTGGGGGAGGCGAGGGGAGAGAGGCAGCTCCCATGGAAGCTGAGCTGCAGGGAGGCTCCTGGCTGGCTGGGAGAGGGATGCAGAGCAGCCCCACAGCACTGAGCTGTTGGGAAGCCTACCAGGAGCTTCCTTGGGTGTGTGGCACACATGTGGCCACCCACAGGACACTCTCTGCCATAAACTCCTCCTGAGGAAGCTGAGGAGGTGTGGGTTGGACAAGTAGATGAAGAACTGCCTGAAGGACACAGCTCAGAGGGTTGTGGTCGGTGGGGCAGGGTCTAGTTGGAGGGCTGCAGCTCCTGGTGTACCCCAGAGGTCAGGACTGGGTGCAGGCTGGTCCAACATCTTCATCACTGACCTGGATGAAGGCTCAGAGTGGAGCCTCAGGCAGGTTGCTGCTGGCACAGAGCTGGGAGCAGGGGCTGAGAGCCCTCAGGCTGTGCTGGCATCCAGGGAGCCCTGGGCAGGCTGAGAGCTGGGGGAGAGCAACCTGCTGAAGGTGAAGCAGGGCAAGGGCAGGGTCCTGGCCCTGGGCAGGAACAACCTCCTGCAGCAGCACAGGGCAGGGGCAAGCTGCTGGCAAGCAGCTCCAAGCAGAAGCAGCTGGCAGTGCTGGGGACAAGAAGCTGCCCAGCAGCAGCAAGGTGGCCTGGGGGCCAAGAAGGCCAAGGGGGGCCTGGGGGCATGGAGCAGAGTGTGGGCAGCAGCAGGGCAAGGGAGGTTCTCCTCCCCCTGTAATCTGCCCAGGTGAGGCCAAAGCTGGAGGCCTGGAGAGCTTCCAGAGCCACCTGGACAGAGTGCCCCTGGGCTGCTGCTGTGGGTGCCCTGCTTCAGCAGGGGCTGGGACTGGATGAGCTCCAGCCCTCCACCACCCTGGGATCTGTTTGGTAGAGGTCTGTGCTGTACCCCAGCAGCTTTTGGCACACCTCAGCAAGCTCAGCCTGTCTCAGGTGCTGGCACCAGCCCCTAAGAATACTCCCAGACCACTTTCTCTGGCAAGCTCAGCTGCCATCAGAGCTCGGTGCCTGCTGATGGGCCCCCAGGTCCCTCTCCCTCCAGCTCACGTGGCAGGAGCTGCTGCTGCCCCTCAGAAGCTGCCTGGGAGGAGGCAGCTGCAGATTGCTTCTGCTTTTCCATCTCCAGCAGCCTGCAGCCCTGCTCTGCTGGCTGGGGAGGCAGCTGGGGAGGGAGAGGCTCTGATGAGAACTGCTGGGCCCCCAGATTCATTTGTCAGAGGCGCCAGGCAGAGCTGGTGATTTATCTGCTGTCACTGGGCCGGGGAGAGCCTTCCCCACCAGGTGAGCCACGCAGGGAGGGCAGCTCGCCATGCACCAAGCCCTCTCCAGCTTCCTCACCCACAGCTGGCTTTTACTTTGAGCCCTGGAAGTAATTAGCAGCCCCAACCTGAGAGCCATGATGAGCTGCTCTCCTGCCCAGTCTCTCAGGGCTGTTAGCCAAAGCTTCCTCCTCCTTTTGCCTCCTGTTCCCTCTGAGCTTCCCCGCTGGTGGCTCCCCCTGGCATCGCTGATTTATTGCCTTCAGTGTGGGACTTCCATCCCCAGGGCTCAGCAGCTCCAGACTGACCTTCAGTGTGCTTGGGCAAGACCCAAAAAGTTTCAGTGGGGTCCTGCTGGGCTCTCTTGAGCAGCTCATCCATCCTTTAGCCAGGTCCTCTCCAGGGGTGGGCACCCACCTGCTCCTCTGGTAGAGCTTTCATCTGGTTTAGTACAGCTGTCTGGTGTGGAAGCCACAGCTCCATAGCTCCATCCCTGTCCCTGTCTGTGCTTCCCCTCTGTCTGGTGTGGAAGCCACAGCTCCATCCCTGTCCCTGTCTGTGCTTCTCCTCTGTCTGATGTGGAAGCCACAGCTCCATAGCTCCATCCCTGTCCCTGTCTGTGCCTCCCCTCTGTCTGATGTGGAAGCCACAGCTCCATAGCTCCATCCCTGTCCCTGTCTGTGCTTCTCCTCTGTCTGATGTGGAAGCCACAGCTCCATAGCTCCATCCCTGTCCCTGTCTGTGCTTCTCCTCTGTCTGATGTGGAAGCCACAGCTCCACAGCTCCATCCCTGTCCCTGTCTGTGCTTCTCCTCTGTCTGGTGTGGAAGCCACAGCTCCATCCCTGTCCCTGTCTGTGCTTCTCCTCTGTCTGGTGTGGAAGCCACAGCTCCACAGCTCCATCCCTGACCCTGTCTGTGCTTCTCCTCTGTCTGATGTGGAAGCCACAGCTCCATAGCTCCATCCCTGTCCCTGTCTGTGCTTCTCCTCTGTCTGATGTGAAGCCACAGCTCCATAGCTCCATCCCTGTCCCTGTCTGTGCTTCTCCTCTGTCTGGTGTGGAAGCCACAGCTCCATAGCTCCATCCCTGTCCCTGTCTGTGCTCTCCTCTTGATGTGGAAGCCACAGCTCCATCCCTGTCCCTGTCTGTGCTTCTCCTCTGTCTGATGTGGAAGCCACAGCTCCATAGCTCCATCCTGTCCCTGTCTGTGCTTCTCCTCTGTCTGATGGGAAGCCACAGCTCCATAGCTCCATCCCTGTCTGTGCTTCTCCTCTGTCTGATGTGGAAGCCACAGCTCCATCCCTCTCCCTGTCTGTGCTTCTCCTCTGTCTGGTGTGAAGCCACAGCTCCATAGCTCCATCCCTGACCCTGTCTGTGCTTCTCCCTGTCTGGTGTGGAAGCCACAGCTCCATCCCTGTCCCTGTCTGTGCTTCTCCTCTGTCTGGTGTGGAAGCCACAGCTCCATAGCTCCATCCCTGTCCCTGTCTGTGCTTCTCCTCTGATGTGGAAGCCACAGCTCCATCCCTGTCCCTGTCTGTGCTTCTCCTCTGTCTGATGTGGAAGCCACAGCTCCACAGCTCCATCCCTGTCCCTGTCTGTGCTTCTCCTCTGTCTGATGTGGAAGCCACAGCTCCATCCCTGTCCCTGTCTGTGCTTCTCCTCTGTCTGATGTGGAAGCCACAGCTCCATATCTCCATCCCTGACCCTGTCTGTGCTTCTCCTCTGTCTGATGTGGAAGCCACAGCTCCATAGCTCCACCCTGACCCTGTCTGTGCTTCTCCTCTGTCTGATGTGGAAGCCAGCTCCTAGCTCCATCCCTGTCCCTGTCTGTGCTTCTCCTCTGTCTGATGTGGAAGCCACAGCTCCACAGCTCCATCCCTGTCCCTGTCTGTGCTTCTCCTCTGTCTGATGTGGAAGCCACAGCTCCATAGCTCCATCCCTGTCTGTGCTTCTCCTCTGTCTGATGTGGAAGCCACAGCTCCATCCCTGTCCCTGTCTGTGCTCTCCTCTGTCTGGTGTGGAAGCCACAGCTCCATAGCCCATCCTGACCCTGTCTGTGCTTCTCCTCTGTCTGGTGTGGAAGCCACAGCTCCATCCCTGTCCCTGTCTGTGCTTCTCCTCTGTCTGGTGTGGAAGCCACAGCTCCATAGCTCCATCCCTGTCCCTGTCTGTGCTTCTCCTCTGATGTGAACCACAGCTCCATCCCTGTCCCTGTCTGTGCTTCTCCTCTGTCCGATGTGGAAGCCACAGCTCCACAGCTCCATCCTGTCCCTGTCTGTGCTTCTCCTCTGTCTGATGTGGAAGCCACAGCTCCATCCCTGTCCTGTCTGTGCTTCTCCTCTGTCTGATGTGGAAGCCACAGCTCCATATCTCCATCCCTGACCCTGTCTGTGCTTCTCCTCTGTCTGATGTGGAAGCCACAGCTCCATAGCTCCATCCCTGACCCTGTCTGTGCTTCTCCTCTGTCTGATGTGGAAGCCACAGCTCCATAGCTCCATCCCTGTCCCTGTCTGTGCTTCTCCTCTGTCTGATGTGGAAGCCACAGCTCCACAGCTCCATCCCTGTCCCTGTCTGTGCTTCTCCTCTGTCTGATGTGGAAGCCACAGCTCCATAGCTCCATCCCTGTCTGTGCTTCTCCTCTGTCTGATGTGGAAGCCACAGCTCCATCCCTGTCCCTGTCTGTGCTTCTCCTCTGTCTGGTGTGGAAGCCACAGCTCCACAGCTCCATCCCTGACCCTGTCTGTGCTTCTCTGTCTGATGTGGAAGCCACAGCTCCACAGCTCCATCCCTGACCCTGTCTGTGCTTCTCCTCTGTCTGGTGTGGAAGCCACAGCTCCATAGCTCCATCCCTGTCCCTGTCTGTGCTTCTCCTCTGTCTGATGTGGAAGCCACAGCTCCATAGCTCCATCCCTGTCCCTGTCTGTGCTTCTCCTCTGTCTGATGTGGAAGCCACAGCTCCATAGCTCCATCCCTGTCCCTGTCTGTGCTTCCCCTCTGTCTGATGTGGAAGCCACAGCTCCATCCCTGTCCCTGTCTGTGCTTCTCCTCTGTCTGATGTGGAAGCCACAGCTCCATAGCTCCATCCCTGTCCCTGTCTGTGCTTCTCCTCTGTCTGATGTGGAAGCCACAGCTCCATCCCTGTCCCTGTCTGTGCTTCTCCTCTGTCTGGTGTGGAAGCCACAGCTCCATAGCTCCATCCCTGTCTGTGCTTCTCCTCTGTCTGATGTGGAAGCCACAGCTCCACAGCTCCATCCCTGTCCCTGTCTGTGCTTCTCCTCTGTCTGATGTGGAAGCCACAGCTCCATCCCTGTCCCTGTCTGTGCTTCTCCTCTGTCTGATGTGGAAGCCACAGCTCCATCCCTGTCCCTGTCTGTGCTTCTCCTCTGTCTGATGTGGAAGCCACAGCTCCATAGCTCCATCCCTGTCCCTGTCTGTGCTTCTCCTCTGTCTGTTGTGGAAGCCACAGCTCCATAGCTCCATCCCTGTCCCTGTCTGTGCTTCTCCTCTGTCTGATGTGGGAGCCACAGCTCCATCCCTGTCCCTGTCTGTGCTTCTCCTCTGTCTGATGTGGAAGCCACAGCTCCATCCCTGTCCCTGTCTGTGCTTCTCCTCTGTCTGATGTGGAAGCCACAGCTCCATCCCTGTCCCTGTCTGTGCTTCTCCTCTGTCTGGGGTGGAAGCCACAGCTCCATAGCTCCATCCTGTCCCTGTCTGTGCTTCTCCTCTGTCTGATGTGGAAGCCACAGCTCCATCCCTGTCCCTGTCTGTGCTTCCCCTCTGTCTGATGTGGAAGCCACAGCTCCATCCCTGTCCCTGTCTGTGCTTCTCCTCTGTCTGATGTGGAAGCCACAGCTCCATAGCTCCATCCCTGACCCTGTCTGTGCTTCTCCTCTGTCTGGTGTGGAAGCCACAGCTCCATAGCTCCATCCCTGTCTGTGCTTCTCCTCTGTCTGATGTGGAAGCCACAGCTCCATCCCTGTCCCTGTCTGTGCTTCTCCTCTGTCTGATGTGGAAGCCACAGCTCCATCCCTGTCCCTGTCTGTGCTTCTCCTCTGTCTGATGTGGAAGCCACAGCTCCATCCCTGTCCCTGTCTGTGCTTCTCCTCTGTCTGATGTGGAAGCCACAGCTCCATAGCTCCATCCCTGTCCCTGTCTGTGCTTCTCCTCTGTCTGGTGTGGAAGCCACAGCTCCATAGCTCCATCCCTGTCCCTGTCTGTGCTTCTCCTCTGTCTGATGTGGAAGCCACAGCTCCATCCCTGTCCCTGTCTGTGCTTCTCCTCTGTCTGATGTGGAAGCCACAGCTCCATCCCTGTCCCTGTCTGTGCTTCTCCTCTGTCTGATGTGGAAGCCACAGCTCCATCCCTGTCCCTGTCTGTGCTTCTCCTCTGTCTGGTGTGGAAGCCACAGCTCCATAGCTCCATCCCTGTCCCTGTCTGTGCTTCCCCTCTGTCTGATGTGGAAGCCACAGCTCCATCCCTGTCCCTGTCTGTGCTTCTCCTCTGTCTGATGTGGAAGCCACAGCTCCATAGCTCCATCCCTGACCCTGTCTGTGCTTCTCCTCTGTCTGGTGTGGAAGCCACAGCTCCACAGCTCCATCCCTGTCCCTGTCTGTGCTTCTCCTCTGTCTGATGTGGAAGCCACAGCTCCATCCCTGTCCCTGTCTGTGCTTCTCCTCTGTCTGATGTGGAAGCCACAGCTCCATAGCTCCATCCCTGTCCCTGTCTGTGCTTCTCCTCTGTCTGATGTGGAAGCCACAGCTCCATAGCTCCATCCTTGTCCCTGTCTGTGCTTCTCCTCTGTCTGGTGTGGAAGCCACAGCTCCATCCCTGACCCTGTCTGTGCTTCTCCTCTGTCTGCTGTGGAAGCCACAGCTCTGTCTGTGCTTCACTTTCTCACCTGTGTGGCTCAAAACCAGCCCTAAGTGCCCTCAGCCCTGAGCTCTGCTGTGGTGAGACCTCACCTGCAGGGCTGTATCCAGCTCTGCAGCCCTCAACACATGGAGCTGATGGAGAGGGTCCAGAGCAGAGCCATGAAAATGCTCAGGGGGTTGGAGCAGCTCTGCCATGGGGCCAGGCTGAGGGAGCTGGGGCTGTGCAGCCTGGAGAGGAGAAGGCTCCAGGCAGAGCTTAGAGCAACCTTCCAGTACCTGAAGGGCTCCAGGCAGGCTGCAGAGGGACTGTTGCCAAAGGCCTGCAGGGACAGGAGCAGGGGCAATGGTCTGGGATGAGAGCAGAGCAGATTGAGATTGGAGGTGAGGAACCAGGAGGCTGCTGGAAGGCTGCAGCAGGCTGCCCAGGGAGGTGGCTGAGGCTCCAGCCCTGGAGCTATTCAAGGTCAGGCTTGACCTGGCTCTAAGCAACCTGATCTGGTGGAGGATGTCCCTGCTGCCTGCAGGGGCTTGGACTGGGTGAGCCTTGGAGCTCCCTTCCAGCCCAAACCTCTCTGGGATTCTACATGGGATCAACCTGGGCAAGCAGCAAAGCCAGGGGAGAGGCTCAGGCACTTTCCTCTCAGATCAGAGGGGCTTTGGGGGGGTTGCCAGGCATCACACCACTGAGAAGAGGTTGACAGAAAGGCCATGGAGTGCAGCAGCAACCAAACAATGCCTTGTAAAGAGCAGACAGAGATTGGAGAGGGACTCAAAGCTCCACAGCATGTGCAGGCACTTCAACCCCACGGTGCAGAGAGCTCCAACCTTCCCCTTGTTAGCTCTGCAGAGGCTGTGCCAATGGCCTGCACAGGGCATGTCCTGCTCCCCCCGTGGTCCCTCCAGCAGCAGCAAAGCTTTTTGCCAGCCAGCCTCAGGCAGGTGTAAGGGAGGGGAGCACCCTGGGTGGAGGTCAGCACATCCAGCACACAGCACTGCTTGTGCAGCCTTGCTGAGAAGGGAAGGCTTGAGGTGGTGTGGCCTTCCAGTACCTGAAGTGAGCTACAAGAAAGACCTCCAAGATCATCCAGTCCAACACCACCATGGCCACAAACACCACCTGCTGCTCTCCAGAGAAGGGCCACAAGGCTGTGCTGCCCCTCTGCCCTGCCCTGCTGAGGCCACCTCTGGAGCCCTGGGGGCAGCTGTGTGCTGCCCAGCTGCAGAGGGCCAGAGAAGTGCTGGAGAGAGTCCAGGGCAGGCTGGGAAGCTGCTGAGGGGCCTGGAGCAGCTCTGGCAGCAGCCAAGGCTGAGAGGCCTGGGGCTGAGAGGCTGCAGCAGAGCAGCCCCAGAGGGCAGCTGAGCAATGCTGAGCAAGAGCTGAAGGGCCCCTGGGGGCAGGAGGCTGGGCCAGGCTCTGCTGCTGGTGGCCAGGCAGGCCAAGGGGCAGTGGGCAGAGAGTGGAGGCCAGGAGGTTGGAGGTGAAGAGGAGGAGCAGTTGTTTGTTGGGAGGCCTGCTGGAGGCCTGGAGCAGGCTGCCCAGAGAGGTTGTGGAGTGTGCTGGTGTGGAGAGCTTCCAACCCCCCCTGGGCACTGTGCCCCTGGGCAAGCTGCTGGGGGGCCCTGCTGGAGGAGTGGCTTTGGCCTGGGTGAGCTCCAGAGCTCCCTTCCATTCTGGGACTCTGGGACTCCATCCCAGGACTCTGGGACTCCATTCCAGCTGGATGCCAGAGATCCTGCTCCCCATTACCCTCCCAACACCTGCCCAGAGGAGAGCCTGGGGGCACCTGGGCAGCAGCCTCCTGCACTGCACACTTGCCCAGGCTCCGTGGGGGTCACAGCAGTGAGACCTCAGCCTCTCTGCTTGCCCTTGGCCTGCCTGTGCTTGGGTGCAGGCCTGTGACTTCAGGGGGAGTCTGCAGGGCTGATTTTCAGGTCTTTATTCCCCTCCTCTCTCCAAGGTCTCCCCCAAGCCTGGGATGCCTCATTCCATAATGAACTGTGTGAGGGCTGTGCTCATCTCTCAGCGCTCCGATCGCTTTCATTAAGGCTCTGAGTGTGCCAGAGACAGGGCTGGGATCTGGGCGGGGGGGGGTGGGGGTGTCTGGGGGGGAGAAGGATTTGTTTTAGATCAAAGCAAAGTGATTTTTTACTCTGAAAAGCAGCACAAAGCCCCAGGAGAGCTGTGATCAATCACGGGCCCAGCGGCTCCGCAGCTATGATGGGAATGAGCCAGAGCCGGGCAGCGAAATTCCTCCTCGGTGCCTGGCAGCTCTCAGCTGCAGCTTCACAGCCACAGGGTGTTAGGGGCTGGAAGGGACCTCCAGAGCTCATCCAGGCCAAGCCCCTGCCAGAGCAGGAGCACCCAGGGCAGGTCACACAGGAACACATCCAGGTGGGGTTTGAGTATCTCCAGAGGAGACTCCACAGCCCCCCTGGGCAGCCTGCTCCAGGGCTCTGGCACCCTCACAGGGAGATAATTCCTCCTCCTGTTTCCAAGACACTTCCTCTGCCTCAGCTTCCACCACTGCCCCTTGTGCTGGCATCAGGCATCCCCCAGCAGAGCCTGGCTCCAGCCTCTGGGCATCCCCCTGCACAGCTTTATCCCCAGCAGTGAGGTCACCCTCAGGCTCCTGCTCTCCAGGCTGCAGAGCCCTCAGCTGCCTCAGGCTCTCCTGGTGAGGAAGATCTTCCACTGCCTTCACCACCTTTGTGGCTCTGTGCTGGACTCTCCTAAGCAGTTCCCTGAGGTCCTTCCTGAGCTGAGGAGCCCAGAGCTGGACACAAGATTCCGGATGTGGCCTCAGCAGGGCAGAGCAGAGGGTCAGGAGAACCTCTCTTGACCTGCTGGTCACAGCCCTTCTAATGCACCTGGGCACCAGAGCACACTGCTGGCTCATGGTCATGGACTGCTCAGGCTCTCAGGTGGTGATAGGAGTAGGGGGAATGGAATGAAGCTGGAGGTGGGGAGATTGAGGCTGGAGGGGAGGAGGAAGTTCTTCCCCAGGAGAGTGGTGAGGCCCTGGAATGGGTTGTGCAGGGAGGTGGTTGAGGCCCTGTCCCTGGAGGGGTTTCAGCCCAGGCTGGCTGAGGCTGTGGGCAGCCTGCTCTAGTGTGGGGTGTCCCTGCCCATGGCAGGGGGGTTGGAACTGGCTGATCCTTGTGGTCCCTCCCAACCCTGACTGATACTGTGACACTATGGTCATCCTCCCATCCCCTAGGACCCCCAGGTCCCTTTCTCCTTCGCTGCTCTCCAACAGCTCAGTTCCCAACCTCTCCTGGTCCCTGGGGTTGTTCTTTCCCCGGTGCCAGGCTCTCCCCTTGCCCTTGCTGGTTTCCTGCCGTTCCTCCCTGCCCAGCTCTCCAGCCTGCCTGCCTGGCAGCACGTTAGCGCTAGCGCTGCTGTGGAGAGCCCTCCCTCCTCCCAGGCTCCTTCCTCACGTCCAAAGGGCCCTCCAGCAGGCTGTAAACTTTATGGCTGGATGGCACAAGCCGGAGCTGAGCTGGAAGCCTTTTGTCACCGCCAGCCGCGGGCTCGGCAGGGGCTTGGCGAGGGCCCGGCAGGGGCTCGGTGGGGGCTCGGTGGGGGCTCGGCGGTGGGGGGGGAAGGAAAGCAGAGAGCTGCTCGGTGTAGGAAATCTGCAGAGCTGGTGTGGAGCAGGGCAATAAGCTCCGAGTTGCCCTCCTGACTCTACTAACCCAAATGGTGGCAGGCGCCGGGCTGCAGCTGAGCCGGAGCAGGGCAGCAGCAGCATGCTGGGGCTGGGGCTGGGGCACTGCAGTCACCCAAGGCCCTTCGTGAAGCCTGGACTGACCCAGCTGGGCTGGCAGAGAGCCACAGAATCACTGAACAGTCAGGGCTGGAAGGGACCCCAAGGCTCAGCCCCCCAGCCCCCTGCCATGGGCAGGGACACCTCACACCACAGCAGGTTGCTCACAGCCACCTCCAGCCTGGCTGCAAACACCTCCAGCCAGGAGGCTGCCACCCACCATCCCCTGCAGCCTGGGACAGGCTCTCACCACCCTCCTGGCCAACAACTTCTTCCTCACAGCCAAGCTCAAGCTCCCCACTTCCAGTTCTGCTCCAGCCCCCCCCTCCTATCCCTCCCAGCAGACAGCCCAGCAGAGGAGCTCACAGGACTGCCTGGTTTTTCCCTCCACTTGCTGATTTTTTCCCCTTTGCTGTCTTTTAGGAAGGTTTCTTCCTCAAACCACTGCTGGGTTGCAAGTTGCCAGGGCCCATGGCTCTGCACAGCTCTGCTCAGCTTCTGCTGTTGCAAGCAGCATGGAGGGGACTTGGTTTCCTCATCTCTGAGGTTTCTTTTCCCACCTGGCCAGCTTGCATCCATGGCTGAGGGCAAGGGGTGAGGTTCAGCAAGGCCAAGGGCTGGGTCCTGCCCTTGGCTCACAGCAGCCCCAGCAGGCTCCAGGCTGGGGCAGAGGGGCTGCAAAGTGCCCAGCAGGAAAGGCCCTGGGGGTGCTGGGTGCCAGCAGCTGGGGAGGAGCCAGGGGGTGCCCAGCTGGGCAAGAAGCAGCCTGGCCTGGAGCAGCAGTGCTGTGGGCAGCAGGAGCAGGGCAGGGATTGTGCCCCTGGGCTGGGCACTGCTGAGGCCACCCCTTGAGTGCTGCCTTCAGTGCTGGGCTCCTGGCTCCCAGCAGCACCTTAGAGGCTGGAGCAGGGCCAGGGAAGGGCAAGGAAGCTGGGGAGGGTCTGGAGCAGAGGGCTGGGGAGGAGAGCTGAGGAGCTGGGGGGGTTGAGGCTGGAGCAGAGGAGGCTGAGGGAGACCTCCTTGCTCTCTGCAGCTCCCTGCAAGGAGGCTGGAGCCAGGGGGGTTGGGCTCTGCTCCCAAGAACAAGGCACAGGACACCATGAACCCTTCACACTCTTTGCCTTCTCAGCTGAGTTGCACCAGGAGGATGTGTGCAGCTCCCACAGCAGCTGAAGCTCATGTGGGGGCTGGGGGTGGATGGTTTGGGGCATGGGCTCAGCACAGCAGCCTCAAAGAGCAGCTCTGCAGAGGCA
This sequence comes from Colaptes auratus, assembly GCA_015227895.2. Taxonomy (NCBI): domain Eukaryota; kingdom Metazoa; phylum Chordata; class Aves; order Piciformes; family Picidae; genus Colaptes; species Colaptes auratus. Next base: position 1,113 of record JAAWVA010001173.1, on the reverse strand, counting down.
TTCTTTAACAGACAACATTTTGCCTCCTCCCCAGGCCCCACAGCTAAGCAGGTCAGTGGCAGGTCAGAATCACAGTGCCACAGTGTCACCAAGGTTGGAAGAGACCTCAGAGCTCAAGTCCAACCTGTCACCACAGACCCATGACCAGACCATGGCTCCAAGTGCCAGATCCAATCCCCTCTGCAACCCCTCCAGGGATGGGGACTCCACCACCTCCCGGGCAGCACATTCCAGGGCTGGGAAGGCTCCAGAGCAGGAGACTCCACAACCCCTCTGGGCAGCCTGCTCCAGGGCTCTGTGGAGATGGTGAGGAGGGCCTGGCAGAGGGAGGGTTTGGTGCTTCTCTGAGCTGGCAGTGCCCCATCCTATGCAAGCAGAGGCAGGGCAGCCCTCTCCTTCCCTCTGACACAGGATTTCCCTCTCTCCTTCCACGTCAGGCTCCTTCATCCCCCGTCCTTGGCGGCTCAGCTCTCTGTACCACCTTTTTAGGCATCCTGAGGAAGCCATCAGCAAAACCCACTTTCTTTTTCTGGTGAGGTGGCACCTGGAGACCACAAACCCGGAGGAAGCACAGAGCAAACCTCAGCTGCCTGCAGCCTGCCTGCTTTGATGTCCCCCCCCCTTTACCGCCGGCCGTGGCCTCGTCCCTGTCCTGTGCCCATCACAAACGCACAGCAAAGCCAGGGGTGAGGAAATGATCCTGGCTGGGCCTAAGCAGCTGCAATTAAACCCGAGGACGAGTTTGGCTTCTCACATTTCCCTTTATTCCCCATCAGGCAGCCCAGGACCAGAGCAATTACAGCTGCCCCGGGTAGGAGGCGGCTTTAATCTGGCGTCGAGAGCCGAGCAGGCTGCCGGGCTTCTGTTTTCCCACCCCCTGCCTGGCTCCTCCTGCCCTCTTGCCTTCATTAGTGTGAGGCAGGAAAGAAAATGCCAGCCTGGGTCACCCCAGCAGCTGGGTGGGGAGGGGTTGGGTTTGAAGAGCCAGAAGTAAATAGCAGTGACCCAGCAATTACTGCAGCCTTGTTTATGGCGGGGCTGAGCGCTGGAGCCACCAGGCTGCTCAACTGCTGCAGCGTGGGAGCCTGCTCTGAAGCAGATGAAAACCTCCTC
>JAAWVA010001172.1:0-12855 GCA_015227895.2 Colaptes auratus | reverse complement strand
GGGCAGGGCCAGGCTGTGTGCCTGCTGGGCACTGCCAGGCTGTGTGCCTGCTGGGCACTGCCAGGCTGTGTGCCTGCTGGGCACTGCCAGGCTGTGTGCCTGCTGGGCAGGGCCAGGCTGTGTGCCTGCTGGGCACTGCCAGGCTGTGTGCCTGCTGGGCAGGGCCAGGCTGTGTGCCTGCTGGGCTCTGCCAGGCTGTGTGCCTGCTGGGCACTGCCAGGCTGTGTGCCTGCTGGGCAGGGCCAGGCTGTGTGCCTGCAGAGCACAGGAAATGCCTCTGGCTGGAGCCAAAAGGCAGCAGCAGCACTGACACAGGTTGCAGCCCCCAGAGCCCTGCAGCCAGGGGCTGGGGCCCAGAGGACAGCAGGAGGCTGAGCAGCAGCAGGGTGGTGCTTGGTGTCACCCCACAGAGAGCCTCGTGGGCTGGTGCCATGGGGTCACAGAACCCCAGAGCTGTCAGGCCTGGAAGGGAGCTCAAGGCTCAGCCAGCTCCAGCCCCCTGCCATGGGCAGGGACACCTCACACTGCAGCAGGTTGCTCACAGCCACCTCCAGCCTGGCTGCAAACACCTCCAGGCAGGAGGCTGCCACCCCCTCCCTGGGCAGCCTGTGCCAGGCTCTCACCACCCTCCTGGGCAACAACTTCTTCCTCACAGCCAATCTCAGTCTCCCCACTTCTAGTTCTGCTCCATCCCCCCAGTCCTATCCCTCCCTGACACCCTCCAAAGTCCCTCCCCAGCTTGCTTGCAGCCCCCTGCAGATCCTGGGAGGCCACAATGAGGTCTCCTGGGAGCCTTCTCCTCTGCAGCCTGCACAACCCCAACTCCCTCAGGCTGTGCTCACAGCAGAGCAGCTCCAGCCTGGGGCTCCTGGGCAGTGCTGTTCTCCAGCACCTGAGGCTCTGAGCTCCTGTGTGAGCCAAGGCACTGAGACAGGGCTGTGGGCTTCAGACCAGAGGATGCTGGCAGCATCCTGATCCCCCCAGGTGCTGGGACAGGAGCTGCTCCTAGACAAGCAGCACCCAGCGTGCCCAGGGTGGGGGATATCATCTTGCCCTCACTCCCAGAAGGACTTTGAGGCTGGAGCAGGGCCAGAGAAGGGCAACAGAGCTGGGGAAGGGTCTGGAGAAGAGGGCTGGGGAGGAGCAGCTGAGGGAGCTGGGGGTGGTGAGCCTGGAGCAGAGGAGGCTGAGGGAGACCTCCTTGCTCTCTGCAGCTCCTGAGAGGAGGCTGCAGCGGGGGGGGGGTTGGGCTCCTCTCTGAGGGAGCAAGTGACAGGACAGAAGGAAATGGCCTCAGGTTGTGCCAGGGGAGGCTTAGGTTGGCCATGAGGAGCAATTTCTTCTCCAGAAGGGCTGTCAGGGCCTGGCCCAGGCTGCCCAGGGCTGAACCCCGGCCTGGAGGGGTTGGAAAGCTGCAGAGCTGCGGTGCTGAGGGCCGTGGTTAGCAGCAGGCCTGGCAGAGCTGGGGAGGGGCTGGGCTGGGCTGGTGCTCTGAAGGGGCTTTGCCAGCCACAGTGGTTCTTTGACTGTGCCCAGGAGAGCACTGCTGGATGTTGAGCTTGGAGCTCCATCCTTCCAGGTGTCTGCAGCAGTGAGGAGCTCCCCAGCTGCTGCTGCCAGAGCTCTGCTCCTGACCCCAGTGTCTGGTTGTGACTTCAGCCAGAGGGGAGCTGTGAGCAGTGCCCCTGGGCTGCAGTCACCCGTGCTCTGCAGCAGTGTGGTGATCATCAGCTCCAAGACTCCTCTGGAGGGGGAGGGCACAGGGTCCCAGACCTGCCCAGGCTGCAGCAGCCCCTGCAGGGCATCAAGTCACCATCAGCATGACTCTGACAGGCCCCTGACCACTGGCCAGGTCTACTCCACTCTCAAACACCCCACCCCCTCCCTGGGCAGCCTGGGCCAGTGCCTGAGAGCCCTTTCAGTGGAGAGATCTTCCTAATGTCCAACCTGAACCTCCCTTGGTGCAGCCTGAGGCCATTTCCTCTTGCCCTGTCCCTTGGCACTTGCTTGAAAGGACAAACCCCAGCCTGGCTGCAGCCTCCTCTCAGGGATGAGGCCCTGAGCAGCCTGGGCTGACCCCGGGCAGTGCTTTTGTCTCCCCGGGGGCAGCATCGGTGTTCTCTGCTGTGTCTCGGCCTGGACGCAGAAGCAGCCTTAGAGGAAAGCTGTTGTTCTCCAAATCAAGCTCCTGCAGGTGCCAGGGAGCCCTGTGCTGAGCCATCTGTGGCCTTCCTCACCCTGCCCTTCACCCGGGCTGTGGGGCTGGAGCGCTTCCCTCTGCCGCTCTGCGCGTTGCAGGCATTGGTGGTGGCAGCAGTGGGACCCTGCGAGCTCTGCAGCTCCAAGCTCTCTGCCCCGGAGACCTTCCCAGCCATCAGCTCTCCCAGCAGCTTCACCACACCCCCGGGGGGCTTTGTGTCCGGGGATCAGGGTCGGGAAGGGAGTCAGACGTGGGGGGGGTGGGGGCCAGCAGCGAGGGCAGAGGCCAGGGGCTGGGCAGAGCCTGGCTCAGGAGCAGGCAGGAGGGGCTCTGCAGGCAGCCTGGGGGGGTTCTTCTGCACAGCTTTTCTCATTGCAAAGGCAAAATAGTTTGGAAGGAAGGGAGATGAAAACTGGGGAAAAAAGCCCAAACCACCCCCCCCCCCCAAGATCCCCCTGCCTTGTTGCCCCAGAGGAAAGAGCTGCTCAGCACCAGCTCTTGCTTCAGCCACCCTGTGCCTGTGCTTCCTTCCCTGGCAGCCCTGGCAGGCAGCTGAAGTTGCTTTGACTCAGTCTGAGCACAGCAGCTCCTGCCAGCCCCTGGCTCCTGGTGCTGCTCGTGGAGTGAAGTCCCAGCCCGGAGCAGCTCCCCAGAGCCTCGCTGGGAAGTGCCTCCAGCCCAGCTCTGCTCTGGCCCCGGTGATCTCTGGCTTGGGAAGGACCTTCTGGTGCTGAAAGCTTTGCAGTGAGGTTTCCAGGCACCTGCAGTGGCTCTGTTGATGCTGCAGCCCAGCCTGGGCTCCAGCCCTGCCCACCCAACTGCACCCCCCCTGCCCTCCTCCCCCACCCAAGCCTGGCTGAACACCCCCCAGGCCCTGAGCAGCTCCTGGGGGTGGAGAATTTTCTGCATCTGTGAGAGGCTTGGGGGTCTGAGCCCCAGTGGAGGCTGAGCCCAGCACAGGGCTGCTGGGCACAGGAGCACTCAGGTTGGAAAAGACCTCTAAGACCATCCAGTCCAAACTGCCCCCCAACAGCTCCGTGGCCCCTTGACCTTGTCCTGATGTTGCCACATCTGCTCTCTTGTTTGACCAACACCTCCAGGGAGGGGACTCCTCCAGCTCCCTGGGCAGCCTGTGCCAATCCCTGACCACTCTTGCTTTCTGGGAGGATTTCTTTCCTAATCTCCAACCTAAACCTCCCTTGGTGCAGCTTGAGGCCATTCCCTCTTGTGCAGCTGTCCTTAGTTCCTTGGGAGCAGAGCCCAGCCCCACCTGGCTGCAGCCTCCTCTCAGGAGCTGCAGAGAGCAAGGAGGTCTCCCTCAGCCTCCTCTGCTCCAGCCTCACCACCCCCAGCTCCCTCAGCTGCTCCTCCCCAGCCCTGCTCTCCAGACCCTTCCCCAGCTCTGTTGCCCTTCTCTGGCCCTGCTCCAGCTCCTCAATATCCTTCTGGGAGTGAGGGCCCCAAAACTGAACTCTGCCCTGCTCCTGCTGCCCACAGCACTGCTGCTCCAGGCCAGGCTGCTGGTGCCCTTCTTGCCCACCTGGGCACCCCCTGGCTCCTCTCCAGCTGCTGGCACCCAGCACCCCAAGGGTCCTTCTCTGGCAGGCAGTTTCCAGCCACTCTGCCCCCAGCCTGGAGCCTTCCTGGGGTTGCTGTGGCCCAAGTGCAGGACCCAGCACGTGGCCTTATTAAACCTAATGCAGCTGACCTCAGCCATGGGTCCAGCCCAGCCAGGTCCCTCTGCAGAGCCTTCCTGCAGGTCCCTCCAGCAGACCAACACTCCTGCTTGTCACCTGCAGCCCTGCTCAGGGTGCCCTCAGTCCCCTTGTCTCAGTCACTGACTAATGCTGGTGGCAGAAGTTGGTCTTGATGCTCTTTGAGGTCTCTTCCAACCTTGGTGACTCTGTGATTTCCTGCTGATGCTGAGTACTGAAGATCAGGACTGGCTGTGGAGCGTTGCCAAAGGACCTTAGGAGGTGGTGTGAGCAGGGGATGAGCAGGCAGCTGGAATGCAACAGGCAGGAGGGAGAAGACAGCCCCAGCCTCACACAGCCATGCACAGAGATAGGCTGGGAGCTGCCCTGGTGGCTCCTGGGGGGGAGCCCCTGGGGCTGCACCAGGCTGTGCAGTTGGGACCTGGCTAATGATGGGGAAAGAGCAGAGAAGGAGCCAGCAAATGTTGTTGTGTGAGTGGCTTGAGGCATGGCAGAGGCCTGTGCCACCCTGGGGGGCATGGGGACGTGGGTGGCAGTGGAGTGTGAGGCTGCATCGAAGCAAGGGGCAGCTGGCAGCTCCCAGGCAGAGGCCAGCAGGTGCTCCCTGCAGTGCCCACGCAGGGCTCCTGCTGCAGGGGAGCGTGGCTGCAAGGCAGGGAGTCCCAAAGCCACTGCAGCCCTCAGGGGAGGCTCACCGACAAGGAGCCTGCCCGGAGAAAGTCCCTGAGCGGTACTGCTGGAGGGTGGGGAGGTGCTGGGGGCAGTGGGGGTGCCTGGCTCATGGTCTGCTCCTTGGGTGGCCACTGCTGGGCAGAGGATTCTGGTGGCCATGGACCTCTGGCGTGACTTGGTCCAGCTGTGTGCGTGCGTGGCGGGGGCCGAAAGCTCTCTGCAGCCGCAGCTCCCCGGGAGGCTCCTGCTCTCTGCTCGTGGCTGGGGGCTAGGGGGAGAGCCATCCCCCAGCCCTGCAGGCAGCAGGAGCAGCTCTCCTCGGAGCTGCTCTGCTCAGAGCCTGCTGAGCAGCTGCTCCTTCTCCCCCTGCTTGCTTCAAATGGCCAGGCTCTGGCGCTGGCCTCTGCAGAGCCCCCGCGGTTGTACCCTGGCAGCGCTGCCAGGCTCCGGGCATCCCCGGCAGCCCTGGGCCCCACTCCTTACCTCTGCTCCTGGTTCTCTTCCAGGCTGCCCCTCGGGGACCTTCAAGGCCAGCCAGGGGGACGAGGGCTGTGTCCACTGCCCCATCAACAGCCGCACCACCTCGGAGGGAGCCACCAGCTGCGTGTGCCGCAACGGCTACTACCGGGCGGACGCCGACCCCCTCGACATGCCCTGCACCAGTACGTGGGGGCTGGGGGCACACAGCACCCAGGGCACTGAAGGGTTCCTAGCAAAGCCCTGAGTGGCATCTTGGAGGAATCACAGCATCACAGAATGGCTTCAGCTGGCAGGGAGCTCAAAGCTCAGCCAGCTCCAGCCCCTTGCCACGGGCAGGGACACCTCCCCCCAGCACAGGCTGCTCAGGGCCTCATCCAGCCTGGCCCTGAACACCTCCAGGCAGGGGACAGCCACAGCCTCCCTGGGCAGCCTGTGCCAGAGTCTCCCCAGCCTCACTCTCAGCTATTTCTTCCTCATCTCCAGGCTCAGTCTCCTCTCTCCCAGCTCAGAGCCATTGTCCTCATCCTGCCCTTCCCAGCCCTTGTCCACAGTCCCCCCCCAGCTCCCCTGGAGCCCCTTCAGGTACTTGAAGGCTGCCCTGAGGTCTCCCTGGAGCCTTCTCTTCTCCAGCCCCAACTCTCCCAGCCTGTCCTCATGGCAGAGGTTCTGCAGCCCTCTGATCATCTTGGTGGCCTCCTCTGGACCCTCATTCCCTCAGCCAGCCTGATTTTATACACTTCCAGGGGTGGGATGTCCACAGCCTCCCTGGGCCACCTGCTCCAGGGTCTCAGCACTCTCAGAGCAAAGAACTTCCTCCCAATGCCTGAGGAGGCTCAGAGCACCTTGACCAGACCTTTCGTACCCAGGGCCACTGTGCTCACAGCATGGCGTGGGCAAGGAGGACAGAGACCTGGGCTGGTTTGTGCTGTTCTAGGCAGGAGGATGACTTCCCTCTGGGGCTGTCCCGGGGTGAGAAGCTCTCTGTGTTGGCACACAGGAGGTTAGAGCAAAGGCCAGAAACCAGAACTGCTACAAGCAGTGACTGGGGAGTTGTGCCAGGGATGATGAGCCTGGAATGAGGACAGGAATTGTGCCTCTGCCTCTGCCTGTGAACAGAAGGAAAAACCTCACTGTGAGGCTGCTGGAGGCTGGAGCAGGCTGCCCAGAGAGGCTGTGGAGTCTCCTGGTGTGGAGAGATTCCAAACCCCCCTGGATGTGTTCTGTGTGCCCTGCCCTGGGTGGCCCTGCTCTGGCAGGGGCTCGGGCTGGATGATCTCTGGAGGTCCCTTCCCAGCCCTGATGTTCTGTGATGCTGTGATTCTGTGTGTTCAGCTTGTTCCACATGTCCTGACCCCAGCAGAAGCCCCTAGCTCAGTGCTGCAGAGCCACAGAATGCTCTGGGTTGGAAGGGACCTCCAGAGGTCACAGAACCACAGTCAACCAGGTTGGAAGAGACCTCCAAGGTCACCAAGTCCAACCAATCACCCAACTGATCACCACCCTGGCACCAAGGGCCTCATCCAGGCTCTGCTTAAACACCTCCAGGGACACCACCCCCACCCCCTCCCTGGGATTCCCTGTCTGGGAAGAACTTCTTGCTAAGCTAAACCTCCCCTGGCACAGCTTGAGGCTGTGTCCTCTTGTTCTGGTGCTGGGGGCCTGGCAGAAGAGACCAACCCCCACCTGGCTCCAACCTCCCTTCAGGGAGTTGCAGAGAGCAATGAGGTCTCCCCTGAGCCTCCTCTTCTGCAGGCTAAGCAACCCCAGCTCCCTCAGCCTCTCCTCACAGGGCTGTGCCCCAGACCCCTCCCCAGCCTCGTTGCCCTCCCTGGACACCTTCCAGAGCCTCCTGTCTGTGCTCTCCGCAGCCATCCCCTCGGCGCCCCAGGCTGTCATCTCCAGCGTCAACGAGACCTCGCTGGTGCTGGAGTGGAGCCCTCCGCGGGACGCGGGGGGCAGGGAGGACCTGGTGTACAACATCATCTGCAAGAGCTGCGGCTCGGGGCGGGGAGCCTGCACCCGCTGCGGGGACAACGTGCAGTTCGCCCCGCGGCAGCTGGGGCTGGCCGAGCCCCGCGTCTACATCAGCGACCTGCTGGCGCACACCCAGTACACCTTCGAGATCCAGGCGGTCAACGGCGTCACCGACCAGAGCCCCTTCTCCCCGCACTTCGCCTCCGTCAACATCACCACCAACCAGGCCGGTAAGCTGCGCGGGGGCCGGCGGGGCAGGGCGGAGGGGGAGGATCGCAACAGCCTGCGGAGGGCTGAGCTGCGGAGGGCTGAGCTGGGGGGGGCTGGGCTGCGGAGGGCTGAGCTGCGGAGGGCTGAGCTGGGGGGCTGGGCTGCGGAGGGCTGAGCTGGGGGGGGGCTGGGCTGCGGAGGGCTGAGCTGGGGAGGGCTTGGCTGGGGAGGGCTGAGCTGGGCTCTGCCTCCCCGCCGCGCTCGGCCCCGAGATGGGAACGGAGGTGTGGTGGGAATAAGAGATGCCGGTGTGGTGAACAGCAGCAGCAGCAACAACGATAATTGATTGGTGATTCATTAGCTGGGCTGCACCTCCCCCACGCCACTGATACGGAGAGGGGGAAGGTTGTTCCTCTGGAATAATGTGTAGGGAGACGTTACAACAGCAACATAAGAGTAATAATAATGATAATAATAAAGATATAATAAAGATAGTGATAAAGAGATAAAGAGATAATAAAGATAATGGTAATAATAAAAATATAATAAAGATAATAATAATAATAAAGATAATAATAAAGATATAATAAAGATAATATTAATAAATATATAATAAAGGTATTATAATAATAAAGATATAATAAAGATAGTGATAAAGAGCTAAAGATCTACTAAAGATAATAATAATAAATATATAATAAAGGTAATGATAATAATAAAGATATAATAAAGATAGTGATGAAGATATAAAGATATAATAAAGGTAATGATAATAATAAAGATATAATGAAGATAATAAATATATAAGAGAATAAATATAATAATTAATTAATTATTAATAAATATAATTAAAATAGTAATAGTAATAATAGTAATAATAACAACAACAACAATAATAATAATAGTAATAAATTGGTTATTTATTAGCTGGGCTGCAGCTCCCCACATCACTTGCCACAAGGATTAGAAAGGTTGCTCCTCTGTGATAATATATAGAGAGAAATTGCAACAGAATAATGATGAGTATTAATAAATAATAGAAAGTGAAGATAATCAGAATCAGCGAATCAGGCAGGTTGGAAAAGGCCTCAGAGCTCATCCAGTCCAACCTATGACCTAATACCTCCTGACAACTCAACCATGGCACCAAGTGCCTCATCCAAGCCCCTCTTGAGCACCTCCAGGGATGGGGACTCCACCACCTCCCTGGGCAGCACAGCCCAAGGGCCAATGACTCTCTCTGGGAAGAACTTTCTCCTCCCCTCCAGCCTGAACCTCCCCTGGCACAGCTTGAGACTGTGTCCTCTTGTTCTGCTGCTGGGGGCCTGGCAGAAGAGGCCAACCCCCACCTGGCTCCAACCTCCCTGCAGGGAGTTGCAGAGAGCAATGAGGTCTGCCCTGAGCCTCCTCCTCTGCAGGCTAAGCAACCCCAGCTCCCTCAGCCTCTCCTCCCAGGGCTGTGCTCCAGACCCCTCCCCAGCCTTGTTGCCCTTCTCTGGACACCTTCCAGCAGCTCAACAGCTTTCCTGACCTGAAGAGCCCAGAACTGGACACAGGACTCCAGGTGTGGCCTCAGCAGTGCTGAGCACAGGGCAGGATGAGCTCCCTGCTCCTGCTGGCCACACTGCTCCTGCTGCAGGCCAGGATGCCCTTGGCCTTCTTTGCCCCCTGGGCACACTGCAGGCTCCTGTTCCGCTGCTGTCCACCAGTGCCCCCCAGGTCCCTCTCTGCCTGTAGTATATGAAGTGAGAAATTAATGATACTATATTAATTCTTCATTGGTTTAACTCCACCTCCCCATGCCACTTGAGACCAAGGTTAGAAAGCTTATTACCTGTGTCACAAGCACACATGTATCCACGTGCATGTATGACTCTAGACACATAAACAGAGGATGTTTATGTCACCAGTACATCAGTATGTACACTCTGTGTCAAAAATAACTACAGCCCATTGATATGCTGGTTGTAGGGATGTTATCTGTTTATGGAATCACAGAATCAGTCAGGCTTGGATGGGACCCCAAGGATCAGCCAGTTCCACCCCCCCTGCCATGGGCAGGGACACCCCACACTAGATCAGCCTGGCCAGAGCCTCATCCAGCCTGGGCTGAAACACCTGGGCTTCAACAGGCAGAGCTACAGGCTGGGGGCAGAGTGGCTGAGAGCTGCCAAACAGAGAGGGACCTGGGGGTGCTGATTGACGGCTGCCTGAACAGGAGCCAGCAGTGTGCCCAGGGGGCCAAGAAGGCCAATGGCATCCTGGCCTGCATCAGGAAGAGTGTGGCCAGCAGGAGCAGGGAGGTCATTGTGCCCCTGTACTCTGCTTTGGCTAGGCCACACCTGGAGTCCTGTGTCCAGTTCTGGGCTCCTCAGGTCAGGAAAGCTGTTGAGCTGCTGGAAGGTGTCCAGAGAAGGGCAACAAGGCTGGGGAGGGGTCTGGAGCACAGCCCTGGGAGGAGAGGCTGAGGGAGCTGGGGTTGCTTAGCCTGCAGAGGAGGAGGCTCAGGGGAGACCTCATTGCTCTCTACAGCTCCCTGCAGGGAGGTTGGAGCCAGCTGGGGGTTGGTCTCTTCTCTCTAGCAACCAGCCCCAGAACAAGAGGACACAGTCTCAAGCTGTGCCAGGGGAGGTTCAGGCTGGAGGGGAGGAGAAAGTTCTACACAGAGTGATTGCCCATTGGGATGTGCTGCCCAGGGAGGTGGTGGAGTCCCCATCCCTGGAGGTGTTCAGGAGGAGCCTTGCTGGGGTGCTTGGTGCCATGGGTTAGTTGATCAGGTGGTGTTGGATGAGAGGTTGGACTTGATGATCTCTGAGGTCTTTTCCAACCTGGTCTGGTCTGGTCTGGTCTATTATTCCATTCCATTCCATTCCATTCCATTCCATTCCATTCCATTCCACACACATACTGACTGTTCCTGTCGCTAGTACATAAACACTATCCAGTGCCTTTGTCCTGCACACGTCTGACACACACTGATGTCTGTATTCAGGCTCCCCCTGTGCCCTTAGCTGCTGTTCCCAGTTGTGTGAGTCCTTCTGTTTCCCTCATGCCCTCTGTAAGCTTTTCATTTGCGTAGAGGTGAAGGATGAGGAGCAGCCAAGAAAGGAATGGTAACATCTTAGCTGTCTATCCCTTTGGTTGCCCCTCCCAGACGGCTCGGTGCAAAGATGAGCAGGCTGGGGCCTCTCAGCTGACAGCTATTTGAGTGCATCTCTGACCTCTGTGTGCCCCCTGCCCCCCAGCTCAGCCCAGAGAGCCACAGCTAGAAGGTAGCTTTGCCCAGGCTGCCAGCAGGCTGCTCAAGGCCAGAACACAGCAAAAAGGAGGGCAGGGAGCAGGGAGAGGGCAGAGGGGAGAGGCACAGCTCCTGCTGCTCCCTGCTGCCAACAGAGGCAGGCATTCAGGGAATGAAATATGGAGAGATTGCACTTTCTGCTCCACCCCTGCACCCCTCTGGTGCTCCTGAGGACTTTCATAGTTTAGTTTCAGTCAGGGTTGGAAGGGATCACAAGGATCAGCTAGTTCCAACCCCCCTGCCACGGGCAGGGACACCCCACACTAGAGCAGGCTGCCCAGAGCCTCATCCAGCCTGGGCTGAAACACCTCCAGGGACAGGGCCTCAGCCACCTCCCAAGACTTCTCTGTGGTCTTTACAGGCACCCAGCCTCAAACCACAGCAGTGTGGTGTGAGCAGGACTGGAAGGGGCCAGGAGGTGGGCTGAGATGTGGGCTGATGTCTCCTGCTCCATTCAGCAGGGGCTGCCCAGGGCAGTGCTGCAGTGCCCAGCCCTGGGGGGGTGCCAGCAGCCTGCGGGCCTGGGGCTTAGGGCCATGGTTTGGTGCTGAGCCTGCAGTGCTGGGGGGAGGGCTGGCCTGGGGGAGCCTGGAGGCCTCTTCCAACTGGATGTGAGCTGTGGTTCTGTGAGTCTCCTGTGCTGGTGCTGGTGAGAACCCCGGTGTGTGGCCTTGGCAGTTTCTGGCTGCATCCCGAGCCTGGGGGTCATGTCCCTCCTTTCAGTGCCCCAGGCCAGAGCTGCCCTCCTTGTCACCGGGGCCTGCTGCCTCTGTGTCCCGCTCTGGCCCTGGTGTGAGGCTGAGGCTCTTGCCTCAGAGCTTCCCTTGCAGCCCCACTGCCGGCAGCCTTGCTGCAGCCCGTGCTCCAGGCTGCAGGGGGGGCCGGGGCAGGCTGTGGCAGCAGAGCTGCACAGGGGAGGGCTGGGAGGTGGAGGTGACCACCTGGAAAGCTGCTCCAGGCCCTGTGCTGCTGCAGAGTCACCTTGGTGAAGAAGCCCAAGCAGCAAAGCTGGCAGGGTTTCACCTGGGGTCTCCAGCTCAGTGCTGACCTGGGGGGGGTTGCTTGCTCCCCCCTGCAGGGTGGTTTTGCTGGGGGAAGGGATGTGTGGGGGTGGCTGGGAGTGCTCCTAGGAGACTGACCAGCAGCCCCCAGGCAGCAGCTGTGCTGGTGGCAGGGTGCCCCACAGTGCTGCTGGGCAGGGGCTGCTCTCCCCCAGCCCACCTGGAGGCCGTCTGGAGCTGGGGCAGGCTTGGGCTGGGGCTTTGCTTCAGGCAGGCCACGGAGGTGTCTGTGGGAGCAAGGCAGCTTCTGTGGTCCCTCAGCACTGCAGCAGCTGCCTGGGCAGTGGGAGTGTGCCCCAGGCCCCCCTGGACACTGCCTGGCCCTCCAGACGGAGTGTGGCAGCCACGGGCAGCTGCTGGGGGCTGGAGCAGCCACGGTGCAGCTGGGCAGCACCTGGGGCATGCAGAGAGCCAGAGGCAGCCTGCAGAAATGGCTTTGCCACACAGGCAGCAGCTGAGTGACCTCTGGCCTGCAGTTAGCTCGGGAGCTGTGGGCTCCCAGTGTGCTCCACACAGGACCAGCAGCCCTGGAGGCAGAGTCAACAGCAGTGAGCTGTGGTGTGGTGGTGAGCAGGGCCACAGCCACAGGAGAGAGGAGCTGGGCTGGGACAGTGACCTGAGGCAGGGTCCTGTGCAGAGGTGGCTGATGGAGACAGGGTGGGTGCAGTGCTGGCTGAAGATGAGCCAGCAGTGTGCTCAGGGGGGCAAGCAGGCCACTGGCATCCTGGCTGGCATCAGGAGTAGTGTGGCCAGCAGGGGCAGGGGTGTGGGGGTCCCCATCTGCTTGGCACTGGTGAGGCCACACCTTGGATACTGTGCTCAGCCTGGAGCCCCTCACCACATGAAGGCCTTCGAGGGGCTGGAGCAGTCCTGTGGGGGGCAGCTGAGGGAGCTGGGGGGGTTCAGCCTGGAGCAGAGGAGGCTGAGGGAGACCTCCTTGCCCTCTGCAGCTCCCTGGGAGGAGGCTGGAGCCAGGTGGGGGTTGGGCTCCTCTCACACGCAGCAAGTGACAGGACAGGGGGAAACAGCCTCAAGCTGTGCCAGGGGAGGTTCAGGCTGGACACGAGGAGCAATTTCCTCCCAGCAAGGGTTGCCAGGCTCTGTGCCAGGCTGCCCGGGGAGGTGGTGCAGTCCCCAGCCCTGCAGGTGTTTCAGAGCCTCCTGGCTGGGGTGCTGAGGGCTGCGGTGCTGAGGGCTGGGGTGCTGAGGGCTGCGGTGCGGAGGGCTGCGGTGCTGAGGGCTGGG
>JAAWVA010001171.1:0-12857 GCA_015227895.2 Colaptes auratus | reverse complement strand
AAAAGGAAAAGGAGAAAAAGATTTCCTCCAACTTCAGAGTTAAAAACAAGAAGGAAACTTCAAGCAGGGATGAAACTAGTCATCTGCGCTTTTAAAGCGGCGAGGCTTTCTGCCTTGCCAGCAGCAGCTCTCCAAAGAGCTCATCGCAGAGCACTGCAGCAGAAGCGCTCGGTGGCTCGGCGTCGTGACAGATCCAAACGCGTCCTTGTCTGTCCAAAGGGGGCCAGCGGCTCACAGCAGCTGTCGAGCTGCCTGGTAAACAAGTGGGGGACAGAGCTGTTTAACCTAGAATCATGCATCTGAAAACATGCTTCGCCTCTCCAAGGATTTTGCTGGCAATGCTTCAAAGGATTCTGTTGGTTTGTGGTTGTTTTTTTTTCCTTCCCCGAAAGCTCCATCGTGTGGTGTTTGTTGACTCCTAGAAAGTACTCACAGCCTTCTTCAGAGCAGTGCCACTTCGCCGTTTGACCGTGAAATCACACGTGGCTTGTTAAGCACGGCTTCCGGTGGAGCTCCCTCTCTGTTGCAACAGTTTCCCTGGTGGTAAATAAAATATAAAATAAAATGAAATAAAATAAAATAAAATAAAATATAAAATAAAATAAAATAAATATAAAATAATAAAATATAAAATAAAATAAATATAAAATAAATAAACAAAAAACAAAATTAAATTAAATTAAATTTAAAAAAATAAAATAAAAAATTAAAATTTAAAATAAAATAAAATAAAATAAAATTAAAAAATAAAATAAAATATAAACTAAAATTAAAATAAAATAAAATAAAATATAAAATTAAATTAAATTAAATTAAATTAAATAAAAAAAAACAAATAAAATAAAAATAAAATAAAATAAAATATAAATAAAATAAAAATAAAATAAAATAAAATTTAAAAATAAAATAAAATAAAATATAAAATAAAATATAAAATAAAAATAAATAAATAAAATAATAAAAATAAATTAAATTTAAAATACAGTATCACAGAATCAAAGAATTTCAGGGGCTGGAAGGGACCTCGAAAGCTCATCCAGTCCAACCCCCCTGCCAGAGCAGGGTCACCCAGGGCAGGTCACACAGGAACACATCCAGGTGGGGTTGGAAAGTCTCCAGACAGGGAGACTCCACGACCCCCTGGGCAGCCTGCTCCTGGGCTCTGTCACCCTCACAGGGAAAAAAAAATTCCTCATATTTATGTGAAGTTTCCTCTGCCTCAGCTTCCACCACTGCTCCTTGTGCTGGCATTGGGCAGCACCCAGCAGAGCCTGGCTCCAGCCTCTGGGCACTCACCCTGCACATCTTTATAAACATTGATGAGGTCACCTCTCAGTCTCCTCTAAGCTACAGAGCTTCATCTGCTCAGGCTCTCCTCATATGGAAGATGTTACACTCCCTTCATCATCCTCATGGCTCTGTGCTGGACTCTCAAGCAGCTCACTCTTTCTTGAACTGAGGAGCCCAGAACTGGACACAATATTCCAGATGTGGTCTCATCAGTGCAGAGTAGAGTGGGTGGAGAACCTTCCTTGACCTACTGGTCACAACATTTCTCATCCACCCCAGGATGCCCTTGGCCTTCCTGACCACAAGAGCACATTGCTGGCTCATGGTCATCCTTTCATCTACCAGGACCCCCTTCACTGCTCTCCAGCAGCTCAGTCCCCAGCCTATCCTGCTCCATGGAGTTGTTCCTTCCCAGGTGCAAGGCTCTCCCCTTGTCCTTGTTGAACTTCATCAGTTTCTCCCTGCCCAGCTCTCAGCCTGTCCAGGCCTGGCTGAATGGCAGCACCACCCTCCTGTGTCAGACACTTTACCCAGCTTGTGCCATCAGCAAACTTGCTGACAGTGCTCTCTGTGCCCTCATCCAGGTCATTGATGAATATGTTGAATAGTCCGGGCCAAGTCCTGACCCCTGAGGGACTCCCTCTAGACACAGGCCTCCACTAGACTCCGTCCATTGACCAAACTCTTCATTGGCCACAACATTAACTGCTAGAGCAACTGTGCTGGCAAGATGCAGATTATGTGACCAGACCACTTGCTGGCACCTAAAAAAGAGATGTTGCTTTAGCATAGTTGATACCCTTCTCACAGTCTTCTCTCACTGTTCTTTTGTGCTACACTCTCTTCTTCATCCCAGAAATCTCTCTGCTTTACTTGGTCCAAGGAGGGCTACGAAGATGCTGAAGGCACTGGAGCACTGCCTGATGAGGAGAGGCTGAGAGCCCTGGGGCTGTTCAGTCTGGAGAGGAGAAGATTGAGAGGGGATCTGATCAATGTCTATAAATATCTGAGGGCTGAGGGTCAGGAGGGAGGGGACAGGCTCTGCTCAGTTGCACCCTGGGATAGGACAAGGGACAATGGATAGAAACTCCAGCACAGGAGGTTCCACCTCAACGTGAGGAGGAACTTCCTCACTGTGAGGGTCACAGAGCCCTGGAGCAGGCTGCCCAGAGAGGTTGTGGAGTCTCTCCTATGGAGCCGTTCAAGACCCATCTGGATGTGTTCCTGTGTGACCTGTGCTGGATTCTATGGCCCTGCTAGGGCAGGGAGGTTGGACGGAAGATCTTCGGGGTCCTTCCAACCCCAACATCCTGTGATCTGTGATCCCGGGATAGAATGGAATGGAATAGGATGAGATAGGATAGGATAGGTAGGATAGGATAGGATAGACAAGGATAGACAAGGTTGGAAGAGACATTCAGGGATCCTGTGATCCCAACCATTTCTCTCTTACACACAGAGGCTCTTATATCTAAGCACACCCTCTGCATTCCTTAGCCATCCACCACCAACCTCTCTGCCTGCTGTCTTTATTTCAGTTCATAGATTTATAGAATGATTTAGGTTGGAAAGGACCTTAAAATAATCCAGTTGCAAGCCCCTGCCATGGACAGGGACACCTTTCACTAGGACCAGGTTGCCCACGGCCTCATCCAACCTGGCCTTGGACACCTCCAGAGAGAGGTCATCCACAACCTCCCTGGGCAACCTCTTCAGGTTACAATATTGTAAGAAGATATATGGACTATTTGCTTAGCAATGATCAAATTCTACTGTAAGATGAGGCAGAGGAAAGGGCTGTAAAGATAATCATAAGTACGTCTACAACAGAACAAATAAGAGGAGCAGCTGCGAATTAGGTCGATGTTTCTGTATTACGTAGTCATCTGCGGTTAGAGAAGAAACACAACAAACCACAGGCAGTGCTACAGGCTGGGGGCAGAGTGGCTGAGAGCAGCCAGGCAGAAAGGGACCTAGGGGTAGTGGTTGACAGCAGCTGAACAGGATCCAGCAGTGTGCCCAGGTGGCAATGGATCCTGGCCTGTATGAGGAACAGTGTGGCCAGCAGGAGCAGGGAGGTCATTCTGCCCTGTGCTGAGCACTGGTTAGGCCACACCTTGAGTCCTGTGTCCAGTTCTGGGCCCCTCAGGTTAGGGAAGATGTGAGATGCTGGAAGGCATCCAGAGAAGGGCAAGAAAGCTGGGGAGGGGTCTGGAGAACAAGGCTGGGGAGGGGTCTGGAGCACAAGGCTGGGGAGGAGAGTCTGAGGGAGGGAGCTGGGGGTTGCTTAGCCTGGAGAAGAGGAGGCTCAGGGGAGACTTTCTTGCTCTCTACAAAACTCTGAAGGGAGGTTGTAGCCAGGGGGGGGTGGTCTCTTCTCCCAGGCAGCCAGCACCAGAACAAGAGGACACAGTCTCAAGCTGTGCCAGGGGAGGTCAGGGGACGTTATGAAGAAATTCTTCCAGAAAGAGAGATGGCCATTGGGATGTGCTGCCCAGGGAGGTGGTGGAGTCACCGTCCCTGGGGGGATGTTCAAGAGGGGATGTGGCACTTGGTGCCATGGACTAGTCATGAGGTCTGTGGTGACAGGTTGGACTTGATGATCTTTGAGGTCTCTTCCATCTTGGTGATACTGTGATCTGTTTAAAAAAAAGGTTTTTGACACCACACCTTCAGAAAGGAAGTTTTTGGACAAGAATTCCCCTCCTTTTGCTGTAGTCATTGACACTGACCTTCTACATGGAGATTCAAAGAGACTAATTAAAGGCAAGCAGCACTGCTAAATTGCCCACAGCTGGGGGGATGAAAGCCATTCTGGAGAGTAATTCTCAGTGAGGACTGTGGGGTAAGGCAGGACATTCAGTGCCTAAATTATCTCCCTCCTGAATGTAAACCTGAATCTGGTGAAGTGGTAGCTTCCTGCATGCCCTTTGTGGTCAGGTCCTATGCTGTTGGCATGGGCTTTTTGTGTAAAACAAACCCAAAATTAACATTAATTACCATCAAATGGTGGTGTGGGTGTACAGGAGGTGCTGTGCACCAGGGGTTAGAGATGAGGTGAATTCATAGATCTTACATTTCAAATTTATCATAGAATGGCTGAGGTTGGAAGGGACCCAGAGATCATCTACTCCTACTCCCTGCCATGGGCAGGGACACCTCTCAACTAGAGTCTGTGCCCAAGGCCTCATCCCCCTGGTCTGAATGCCTCAGGGAGGAAACATCCACAAACTTCCCTGGGCAACCTGTTCCAGCGTCTCACCATCCTCACATTGAAGAACTTCTCTAAGATCTGCTCTCACCCTGCTCTCCCTCAGACACCCCTTAAGAAGTCCCTTTGCAGCCTCCTCTAGGATCCCTTCAGGTATTGGAAGGTACTAAGGTCCACCTGGAGTCTTCTCTTCTCCAGGCTGAACACCTCCATCTCCCTCAGTCTGTCCTCACAGCAGGGGTGCTCCAACCCTTGGACCATCTTTGTGGCCTCCTCTGGACTCACTCCAGCATCTCTGTGTCCCTCTCATGCTGGGGGCACCAGAACTGGAGGCAGGATTGGAGGTGAGGTCTGAGCAGAGCAGAGTCAAGGGGCAGGATCCCTCTCTTGCCCTGCTGCCCACACTCCTCTTGATGAAGCCCAGCACACAGCTGCTTTCTGGGCTGCTTGAGCACACTGCAGGCTCATGGAGAGCTTCTCATCAATCAATGAATTTTTTTCTGCTTTATTTCTCAATCTGTTTCACTGGCACTCAGAGAACAGGAGTAGAGTTCCTTGTGCTTAATTAACCCCGGGAAATTCCCCAGAGCATAATCAAAGACTGCACTGGGGCTAATATTCTCTCCTGTTTCAAAGCTAATGAAGTTGAATCCTGCAAGCTAAGACAGTATTTCTAAAAGTCCATTAGACTCTAAGTAGAGTAACTGAGCAGGCATCAGTCATACCCACAAATTGCATTCTTACCACCTGTCTCACAGAGGCAACACAGCCATGGGAGGACCTCATCCCTAGCTTTCAACTGGCTTCATTATCACCTATGAATTAAATTGCAACTGCCAAAAGTCACAGCAGTGAATTCAAGACATGACAATCAGACATGACACGGGGGTCAAATGTCTTCCCTAGACCGGCCTGGGATTTACTTTATTCATAGCTACCCACATGGGAATAACCTACATCAAAGGATGCTGAAGTGGGTCATAGGCACAAGTAATCTGCATATCATAAGCAATTAGGACTGCTGGAAGCAGTCATATTGAGGAGTAAGTCACTGCTTAAACCATGCTGCTCACAAGAACATTGAGGGGACAAGGGAAGCAGTGGGAACCCCAGCAGCACCCTGGTAAAGATCTGAGCTCTCCAGGTTTGTCATAATTTGTGTTGAATAGAATAGAATAGAATAGAATAGAATAGAATAGAATAGAATAGAATAGAATAGAATAGAATTAACCAGGTTGGAAGAGACCTTCAAGATCACCACATCCAACCATCAACCAATCCAACCACCTAAACAAACTAAGCCATGGCACCAAGCACCCCATCAAGTCTCCTCCTGAACACCTCCAGAGATGGTGACTCCACCTCCTCCCAGGCAGCACATTCCAATGGGCAATCACTCTCTCTGTGTAGAATTTCTTCCTAACTTCCAGCCTAAACCTCCCCTGGTGCAGCCTGAGACTGTGTCCTCTTGTTCTGGTGCTGCTTGCCTGGCAGAAGAGACCAACCCCCACCTGGCTACAACCTCCCTTCAGGTAGTTGTAGAGAGCAATGAGGTCTCCCCTGAGCCTCCTCTTCTGCAGGCTAAGCAACCCCAGCTCCCTCAGCCTCTCCTCACAGGGCTTGTGTTCCAAACCCCTCACCAACTTCGTTGCCCTTCTCTGGACACCTTCCAGCAAGTCAGCCTCCTTCCTAAGCTGAGGGGCCCAGAACTGGACACAGGACTCAAGGTGTGGCCTAACCAGTGCAGAGTACAGGGGCAGAATGACCTCCCTGCTCCTGCTGGCCACACTGTTCCTGATGCAGGCCAGGATGCCATTGGCCTTCTTGGCTGCCTGGGCACACTGCAGGCTCATGTTCAGCCTACCATCAACCAGTACCCCAGGTCCCTCTCTACCTGGCTGCTCTGAGATCCTCTCGACTCCAGGATACCAACAGAGCATATTAGTTGGAAGAGACCTTCAAGACTTCAAGATCATCCCGGCTATCTTTCAACCCAGCACTACAGGGTCAACACTAAGCCATGCCCCTAAGCACCAGCTCTACAGACTGCTTAAACAGCTCCAGGGATGGAGACTCCACCACTGCCCTGGGCAGAGTGTGCCAATGTCTGAGAACCCTCTCTGTGAAGAAATATTTCCTAACATCCAGCCTGAACCTCCCCTGAGGCAGCCTGGAACCATTTCCTCTGGGCCTGTCTGGTGCCACCAAGGAGCAGAGGCTGCCCACTCCTCACTCCAACCTCCCTCCAGGGAGCTGTTGAGAGCCAGAAGGTCTCACAGGGAAAAGAGAAGCGAGAAACTGCATTTTGCACAGATATTTGTGCAACTACTCATGCTTTCCTTTCTTGGGCTCCCCTGAACACGGTGGGGTGGGAATCAGCCAAGCCAGGAGTACAAGCACACAGCAGCAGTCCCATCAGACGACATACAGGTAAGGCCAGCAAACTCCTAAACGTGCCAGGGCAGTAAGTGGTTTAGGCACTGTCCTTTAACATGACTAGATTTGCAGTAAGGATAGAAACCATTGGGAATAAGGAAATAAATAGAATCATAGAATCAACCAGGTTGGAATGACCTCAGAGATCATCAAGTCCAGCCTGCCACCCAACACCTCAGGACTAACTAAACCATGGCTCCAAGTGTCACATCCAATCCCTTTTTGAACACCTCCAGGGATGGTGACTCCAGCACC
Organism: Colaptes auratus; assembly: GCA_015227895.2. Lineage (NCBI taxonomy): Eukaryota > Metazoa > Chordata > Aves > Piciformes > Picidae > Colaptes > Colaptes auratus. The sequence continues at coordinate 5,665 of JAAWVA010001171.1, read as the reverse complement.
TCCCTGGGCAGCGCATTCCAATGGCCAAAAACCCCTTCTGTGAAGAACTTTCTCCTCACCTCAAGCCTAAACCTCCCCTGGTGCAGCTTGTGATTGTGTCCTCCTGTGACTGTGTCCTCTTCTGGTGGAGAAGACACCAACCCCCACCTGGCTACAACCTCCCTTCAGGGAGTTGGAGAGAGCAAGAAGGTCTCCCCTGAGCCTCCTCTTCTGCAGGCTAAGCAACCCCAGCTCCCTCAGCCCTCCTCACAGGGCTGTGCTCCAGGCCTCTCCCCAGCCTTGTTGCAGAGCAAGGTAAATGTATTAGAATAGTTTTAATTTGTTTCTCTTTAAAAGTCACTCCTGAAGCCCTTGGAAGCAAAATCTCCTGGTGGCTCAGGACCACTATTCTCTGTAGCTAGCATGAGTGCTGCAAGCACGGCTCATGACTGGCACCTCTTAACTAAAAATTTTTTTCCCCCCTGCCATTATTTGAAAGCCCTCTGCAAACTGGCTTAGAAGGGAGGGGGGAAACGTTCCTTTCAGTTCCTGTCCAGAACTGCCCCAGCTCCTTCCTTTGCTGTCTTTTCATCAGTTGCATGATCACAAATTAAGCCTGAATTACACAAAGAGCCGACGTAAGAAGCACTTGACAGCTCCCAAGATTTGTTCCCAGCCTGCTTCTCTGGGGAGAGACAAGGTTTCCCTGTGTTAATGCATTTCTTCCAGCCCACTTCTGCTGCCCTTTTCTCCCATGTCATCAGTAATTGGATTAAACCCTGACAGATGCTTCCAGCTCATTAATGGTGGGAGGAAACGACACATACTGGGGCAAAACAATCCCTGCCCTAACTCGAGCAAAACAAACACAATATTAGCACAGATTAATGTCTCCCTCTCCTTAATCTAGTCAGTGACCTCTCCACTCCACCTAGCAGCAGAGTTGTTACATGTTCCTGTATCAAGGATTTTTATAATTGGAGAGCCAGTATCTTCACCTTGCCCTCACCCACCCCTCAGGCAACTGGCCTGCAGCAAAGCCAAGAGAGCAGCTGGGGTCAGGGGAAGTGGAATCACAAAATGACACAAAGCAAAACGGAGAAGCAGGTAGCTCATGCTTGTCCCACCTCCTTTTGCACCACCAGTTTATACAGCAGGCTGCTTGCAGTGGTTGGGTTTAATACAAACGTTAAGCACTTCCCAGATTACATCCAAGCAGGGGTTGGGTGGAGCTTTGTGTCGTAGAATCACAGATTCAGCCAGGTGGAGAAGACCTCAGAGATCATCAAGTCCAACCTGTCACTCAACACCTCATGGCTCACTAAGCCATGGCTTCAAGTGCCACATCCAATCCCTTTTTGAACACATGCAGTGTTTTTGCTGCCCATGTTATGAACAGCAAGAACACTGGAACCAAGGGGAATCACTGCCTGGTGAACAGTTGTGATATAGAAGGAGAAAATGAAGGCCTACAAGCCAAAAGCAGCAGTGGAAATGAAGGAGCAGCTCCACCTGAATGCAAGCCCAAGTACAATACAATACAATACAATACAATACAATACAATACACCAGGTTGGAGAGACCTTCAAGATCATCGCGTCCAACCTTCAACCAATCCAACCCACCTCAATACAATACAATACAATACAATACAATACAATCCAACCCACCTAAACAACTAAACCGTGGCACCAAGCACCCATCAAGCCTCTTCTTGAACACCTCCAATGAAGGTGACTCACCACTCCCTGGGCAGCACATTCCAATGGGCAATCACTCTCTCTGTGTAGAACTTCCTCTAAACATCCAGCCTAAACCTGCCCTGGCGCAGCCTGAGACTGTGTCCTCTTGTTCTGGTAGCTCTTTTGAGGACTTTGCCTTTTGTGTTAGCTGGTGCTATTGTTTTTGGGATACTCTGTTGGTATTACATGAATCAAAACACTTCACCTTGCTACAGTAATTCACTAACAGAAGGGAGGTTGTAGCCAGGTAGGGGTTGGTCTCTTCTCGCAGGAAACCAGCACCACAACAAAAGGACACAGTCTCAAACTGCACCATGGGAGGGTTAGGCTGGAGGTGAGGAAGAAATTCTTCCCAGCAAGAGAGATTGGCATTGGAATGTGCTGCCCAGGGAGGTGGTGGAGTCACCATCCCTGGAGGTGTTTAGGAAGAGCCTGGATGAGGCACTTGGTGCCATGGTTTAGTTGATTAGATGGTGTTGAGTGATAGGTTGGACTTGATCTTGAAGATCTTTTCCAACCTGGTAATTCTATTCTATTCTATTCTATTCTATTCTATTCTATTCTATTCTATCTATTCTATTCTATTCTATTCTATCATCAGAAAGTTCTATCCTATCCTATCCTATCCTGTCCTATCCTATCCTACCTTCCTATCATATCCTATCCTATCCTATCCATACTATTCTATTCCATCCTATTCTATTCTATTCCAGTGTTGTGGGCTGTAGAACACAGAACTATTTAGTGTTTTTGTAAAGCTCTTGGGAGAATTTTCAAGTCAGCAGCTTCTAGCACATTTCTTGGAAATAAACAGTGAGTAGCAGGAGGCTTCTCTGGCTACAGGTACTGGAAGGAGTGCAGAAACTGCACAGTTGCTTTTGCAGAGATTTGTCAAAGTTGTTGCACTCTGCAAAAGAATAAATGTATACGGGGGAAGGCCAGAGCAGCTGGGGCCAAGGTGCTGTGCAGCAAAGCCACGGGTTCAGGGAGTGCATCTCATGGAGTGCCTGCGTGTGGGTAGAGCAGTGGGAGAGGGCGGGACCCCAGCAAGGATGCATGCAAGACAGCACAGGGATCAGGAAGAAACAGCTCTTCATGAGGAGTCTTCTGATAATCCCCAGAACTGAGCCCCCAGTGCAGGGCTCAGGTGCCTCTGTGCCCACAGCCCGTGCCAGGGCAGCGCTCTCTGCTGCACTGAAACAACTTCTACCCTGGAACTCTCCAGCACCTCGCTTCCCCCATACTGTGTTCCCACCCTGTATTCTTCTTTTCACCAGATCCTTTGCTTCAAATCTCCTCCCAGCACAGTGCTTAAAGCTCCTTACAGCTCAGCAGGACTGAAATTTGGGAGCCAAGAAAAAGGGCCTGATATATCTGGAGTGTGCAAAGGAGTCCAACAGGATGGCATCAACAACTCCAAGTGCCAGGTGCTGCACTTTGGCCACAGCAACCCATGCAGAGCTACAGGCTGGGGGCAGAGCGGCTGGAGAGCTGCCAGAGAAGGACCTGGGGTGATGGTTGACAGCAACCTAAACATGAGCCAGCAGTGTGCCCAGGGGGACAAGAAGGCCAATGGCATCCTGGTCTGCATCAGGAATAGTGTGGCCAGCAGCAGCAGGGAGGTCATTCTGCCCTGTACTCAGCACTGGTTAGGCCACACCTTGAGTACTGTGTCCAGTTCTGAGACCCTCAATTAAAGAAGGACATTGAGACACTTGAACATGTCCAGAGAAGGGCAACAAGGCTGGGGAGGGGTCTGGAGCACAGCCCTGTGAGGAGAGCTGAGGAGCTGGGGTTGCTTAGCCTGGAGAAGAGGAGGCTCAGGGGTGACCTTCTTGCTCTCTACAACCCTGAAGGGAGGTTGTAGCCAGGAGGGAGTTGGTCTGTTCTCTCAAGCAACCAGCACCAGACACAGTCTCAAGCTGTACCAGGGGAGGTTCAGGCTGGAGGTGAGGAAGAAGCTCTTCCCAGAAAGAGTGATTTGCCATTGGAATGTGCTGCCAGGGAGATGGTGGAGTCACTATCCCTGGAGGTGTGCAAGAGGGGATGGATGTGGCACTTGGTGCCATGAGGTCTGTGGTGACAGGCTGGACTCAATGACTTTGAGGTCTCTTCCAACCTTGGTGATTCTGTGACTCTGGGATTCTGGGAAGGCAGGAGTGTACACAGCAGTCCAAGCCTGGGGCACTCAGCATTACGCTGAACAACATCTAGAGTCAGGAGACAAGTCCAGAAGGCAAGAGAAAAAAATAACCTCACTGTAAGCAAGGATCTACATTTCCCCACATGTTCTCTGCAGGAAAGCATCAGCCTGGGTTGTAAAGATCTAAGAACTGCCCTTGTTGCTGCAGGAGAGCACTTGGCAGCAAAATAAATGGGCGGCTTAGTTCGCTTTGGGGAGAGTGGTGCTGTGTTTGATTTGCTCTGAATTTATGGCTTTCCCAAAACCAGTTGCTAAGGGATGCTGGTGCAGGAAAGGACAGAGGAACAATGACAGATTGCATCATGTTTTACAATAAAATAACTCAATTGCTCCTGTTCCAGAGCCACTGCCCTGCGCCAGCAGCTCTGCCTCTGTTGGGAACACCTCAACAGGCAAGTTTCAGCTGAGTCAGAGAATCATAATTGTTTTGGTTGGAAAAGACTCTGAGGTGGTTGAGCCCAAGCATCAGCTTAACACCACCATGGCCATTAAACCATGTCCAAAGTGCCATGCCACCCATTTCTCGAACACCTCTAGTGATGGTGGCTCCACCACCCCCCCAGGCAGCCTGTCCCAATGCCTCACCACTGTTGCAGGAAAGAAATTGCTCCCAATATCCAACCTAAACCTCCCCTGGTTTCAGGCCATTTCCTCTCATCTTATCACCAGGAGAGAAGTGACCAACCCCCACCTCCCTCCAACCTCCTTTCAGGGAATTCTAGTGAGCAATGAGGTCTCCCCTCAGCCTTCTCTTCTCCAGACTAAAAACTCCCAGTTCCCTCAGCTGCTCCTCACCAGCCCTGCCCTCCAGACCTTTCACCAGCTTCATTGCCCTCTTTGGATATGCTCCAGGACCTCAGTGTCCTTCTTGCAGTGAGTGGAGCAATACTGAAATCTGTATTTGAGGTGCAGCCCTGCCAGTGCCGAGTACAGGGACACAATCCCTTCCCTACTCCCGTTGGCCACACTATTGCTGACCCTGGCCAGAACGCTGTTGGCCTTCTTGGCCACCTGAGCACTCTGCTGGCTCATCTTCAGGCAGCTCTCAACCAACGCCTCCAGGTCCTGTCTCTCTCCAGTTATTCTTCTATGTCTTTAAATGCCACCAACAAGAAGGCCAATGGGATCCTGGGGTGCATTCAGAGGAGTGTGTCAAGCAGGTCTGGGGAGGTTTCCTCCCTCTCTACTCTGCCCAGGTGAGACCACACCTGGATATTGCATCCGGTTCTGGGCTCCAGTTCAAGAGGGACAAGAATCTACCAGAGAGAGTCCAAAGGAGGGCTCCAAGGATGCTGAAGGGACTGGAGCACTGCCCTATGAGAAGAGGTTGAGAGCCCTGGGGCTGTTTAGTGGAGAGAAGAAGATTGAGAGGGGATCTTATCAATGTCTAAAATACCTGAGGGCTGGGGTTAAGAGGGAGGGGACAGGCTCTGCTCAGTAGGGCCCTGGACAAGGGGCAATGGATAGAAACTCCAGCACAAGAGGCTCCACCTCAAATGAGGAGGAACTTCTTCACTGTGAGGGTCACAGAGCCCTGGACCAGGCTGCCCAGAGAGGTTATGGAGTCTCCTCCTATGGAGCCTTTCAAGACCCATCTGGATGTGTTCCTGTGTGAACTGTACTGGATTCTATGGTCCTGCTCTGGCAGGGAGGTTGGACTCAATTGAAGGTCCCTTCCAACCCCAAACATCCTGTAATCTCTGATCACACACATCCATTGCACCTGGGCTACAGTTAGTTC
>JAAWVA010001170.1:0-12864 GCA_015227895.2 Colaptes auratus | reverse complement strand
GGCCTCTATAGTGTGTCTATGGGGTTCCTATGGGGTCTCTATAGGGTCTCTAAGATACCAATAGGGTCTCCATGGGGTGCATATATATCTGTAGGGTCCCTGTGGGGTCTCTGGAGGGTCCAGAGGATACCTGTGGGGTCTCTGTGGGGTCTCTGGAGGGTGCCTCTAGGGCCTCTGGGTATGAATAGGGTCTCTATGGGGTCCATAGGGTACCTATAGGGTACCTGGAGGGTTTGTAGGGTATCGATAAGGTCCCTATCGGGTGTCTGTGGTCTATGGGGTGCCTATGGGGGCCCTATGGAGTGTCTCAGTGGGGTTCTATGGGGGTCTCTGTAAGGCCTCCCTATGGGGTCCCTGTGTGGCCTCAGTATAGGTTCCTATGGGTTACCTATAGAGGTCCCTGTGGGGTCTCCCCAGGGCCCCTCTGCGCTCCCCCATTGGCTGCCCACGAGAGGGCCCGGGCGGGGGGGGGGGTGCGGGCAGAGGGTTCCCCTCTGGATGCCATTGGTTGGTCCTTTTCCCCTCTTCCTCCCCATCCCCGCCCTGCTGCGCGCGCACCGGAAGTGACGTCGCGGGAGGGGGGCGTGGCCGTTTCGCGCTGTTACGGAACCGACCAATTAAAAAGCAACCTCCTTCCCACCCCCCCCCCGTCCTCCCTCCACGCGTGGAGAAGGGAGCGTGGGGGGAGGCCACGTGACTACTCTTCGCCAATCACCTCGCCGAGGCGGGAGCTGCGCGGGGGTTAACCAATGGCGGGGCGCGGGTGGTGCCACCGGACCGCGCATTGAGGGGCGGGGCAAGGCTGGGGGCGGGGCTAGGCTGGGGGCTGGGGGGGGAGCCCCGGGCGCGGTCGCAGTCTCGGCGCCGGCCTGGGTGAGTCGCGAGGTTGTCGCCGTCTATCGCGACAGGGCCTTCTCCTACCCCCCCTCTTCCTCCCCTCCCTCCCCTTCCCCTCTCCCTCGCTCGCCGGGGCGCAGCCTCCCCTCGCCCCCCCCCGAGAGGGCTTTCCCCCCGCCCCGATCCCCCTCCTCACCCCCCCCCCCCCACGGCAGCGGGCCCGTGCGGGACAGGGCTAGAGGGGAAGGGGAGGAGCCGAGGGGGTGAGAGCCGGAAGGGGCGGGGCTAACGCGGCGCTTCCGGGTGGGTGCACGTGGCTGAGAGTGAGCAGGGGGAGGGAGGGAGCTGGGGAAGGGGGGGCTGGCATCACTTTAGGGGTGCATGTGACGTCACGGGGGGGGTGATGGCATTATCGGTGTGACGACGTCCAGGTGCTGCCGGGGCGCGGGCGGGGGGCGGGGAGGGGAGGAGACCTCTGGATCTTCGCCTTTAGCTGCCCCGGGGGGAGGGGGAGGGGATCCCCTACTGCGTGGCGTCATCAGCGCCCCCCGTGACGTCACCAGATATGGCAGCAGAGGAGGGGAAGCTGTTCGTGGGAGGCCTCAACTTCGACACCGATGAGCAGGGCCTGGAGCAGCACTTCAGCTCCTTTGGGCCAATCACCGAGGGTGAGACCTCCCCCCGGACCCCTGGGACCCCCCAGAACCCCTCAGACCCCGAGGAGTGGCCTAGGGACCTCCCAGAGGCCCTCAGCCCCTACCCCAAACCCCCTAGAGCTTCTCTCCCCTTCCCTCCCCCCCCAAACTCCTGGGCTTCCCCCCAAGATCCCTCACAGCCTCCCCCAAACACTCTGGGACCCAACCCGAGCCCCTTCAGAGCCTCCCCTGAGACCTCCCCCAAGCCCCTCCAGAATCTCCAACCCCGCCCGAGATTCCCCCAAACCCCTTGAGGACCCCCCCCCCCGCAAAGAACCCCTGAGAGCCTCCCCAAGCCCTCTCAGAGCCCCCTAAACCCCGAGACCCCCACCAAGAACCCCTAAGACCTGCTCTGAGACCCCCCCAATCCCTTTCAGAGTCCCCTGCGACTCCCCCCATTCCCCCTCAGAGATCCTCCAACTACTTTTTGCTCTCCTTCAACCCTTTCAGACCATCCCCAGACCCCCTTGAGGACCTTCACCCTTTTTAGAGGGGGGTCCCCACTTCTCTTAGTCCCCATTTGGGCGGGGGGAGGGGGGAGGAAAGGAGGTGCCCTTTAATTCCCATAGGAGAGAGAACAGGAAAGGGGGGGTGGCATCTTTTTTCCCCTGGGGTATCCAGTTTTGGGGGGGGGGGGTTGGGTGTTGAGGGGGGGTCCTGAGAGCCTTTTGGGGGACTCTTTCTCCCCCCTCTCTCCCCACAGTGGTGGTGGTCAAGGACAGGGAGACTCAGAGGTCCAGGGGCTTTGGCTTTGTCACCTTCAGCGACCCTGAGCACGCAGGGGCAGCCATGAGGGCCATGAATGGAGAGGTGAGGGGCTTGGGGAGGGTCCTGAAGGGGTTTGGGGGGGATCTGAAGGGATCCGGGGGTCCTTAAGGGGGGCTGGGGAGGTCCTAAGGGGGGCTGGGGGGGGAGGGGGGGGCTGAGGGGTTGGGGGGAGGTCTCGAGGTGTTTGGGAGGGACTTGAGGAAGGGTCTAAGGGGGTTTGGGGTTGCTTAAGGGGAGGTGGCAGAGTCCTGAGCAGGCTTGGGCAGACCTGAAGGGGTCTGGGGGTGCTTAAGGGGGGCTGAGGAGGTCCTAAAAGGGTCTGGGGGGGTCTGAAGCCCCCTGGAGAGGGGATGAAAGGGGTTGAGGGAGTTCTGAGGGGTTTGAGGGTGACCAGAAGGGATTTGGGGGGAGCCTGAAGGGGTCTGGGGGTGCTTAAGTGGGGCTTGGGTGGGGGCCTAAGGGGAGTTAGGAGAGACCTGAAGAGTTAGGGGAGTTTTGAAGGGGGGGCTTAAGGGGGCTTGGAGGGGTCTGGGGGTGCTTAAGGGGACATGAGGGAGGTGCTGAGGGGTTTGGGGAGGAGCTGAGGGGCTTTGGGAGGGACCTGAAGGGGTCTGGGGGCACAGAGGGGGTCCTAAGGGGGCTTGAGGGAAGTCCTGAAGGGGTTGGGGGGGGGGGAACTGAAGAGGTTTGGGGGGGGCTGGGGGCAGCCTAAGGGGGTCCAGGCTTTAGGGGGCTGGGGAGGCATTTGGAGGGTCCCTGGAAGAGCTCTAAAGGGTTCTTGGGGTCGCAGGGGGGTCTGGAGGGGGCTTTAGAAGTGTCGGGGGAGGCATTTAGGGGCTCCTAAGGGGATCTGGGGGGTCCCTAAAGGGGTCCAGGGTTCCCAGTGATGTCTGGGGGGGGGCCCTAAAGGGGTTGGGGGGGTGGGGGAGGGGAGTTCTTGTGGGTCTGGAGGGGGCTGGAGGAGGGGTCCTGGGGACCTGGTAGGGTCCCTGGGTGGGGTGATCTGTGGGGGGGGTCTGACTGCCACCCTCTTTTTGCCCCCCCAGTCCCTGGACGGACGCCAGATCCGCGTGGACAGAGCTGGGAAATCCCCGCGGGGGGGGGGCCGGGGGGGGGGGGCTGGGGGGGCGAGGCAGAGGCTACAGCAGAGGTGAGGAGGGGGCTGGGTGGGTTATCCGGGGGGGGGGTGTGGGGGAGGCCAAAGTGGAGTTAGAAGGGGCCTTGGGGGGGGGGTGTCCAGGGGGTTAGAATGGGCCTGGGGGGACCCAAGGGGGCTGGGGGAGGTCTAACAGGGGGCTCCAAGGGGGCTGGGGAGGTTAAAAAGGGTCTGGGAAGGGCAGGAAGGGGCTGGGGGGGCTGGGGGGGAGGGTTTAAGGGATGGGGAGGGGTCCAAGGGGGTGGGGGTGGGGCAGGAAGGTTTCGGGGAGAGGGTGTGGGGGGTTCCAAAGGCTCTTGGCAGAGGGGGTTTGGGGGGTGAAGAGGGTTGGGGGGAGGCCTCTTTTGGGGGGGGGTGGTGGTTCTCTTACTCTCCTGTTCTAAACCTGGGGACCCCTTTCTGTGTCCCCCCCAGCAGGAGGTGACAGAGGCTATGGAGGGGGTCGCTACGAGGGAGGCTATGGGGGGGGCAGAGACTACTCCGGGAGGTGAGTGGGGGGCTGGGGGGAGTCCAAGGGGGACTTGGGGGGGGTGGGAGTTCTAGGGGGGCTGGGGAGGGGGATTTTGGGGGTAGGGGGTGTCCAAAGGGGGCTGGGGGAGGAATTAGGGGCCTGGGAGGGGTCCAAAGGGGGCTGGGAGTGGAACTGGGGAGCTGGGGCAAAGGGTGCTGGGGGGTTCTGAAAGTGTTTTGGGGGGTGTCTATGGTTTTGAGGGGGGGGTCTGCAGTTATGGGAGGGGTCTCTATGGGCTATGGAGCAGATCTATGATGTGGAAGGGTGGAGATGGAGGGGGGGTCCCTAATCTGTTGTTCCCCCCCCCCCCAGGCAGGGGTACCCTGAGCGCCTCCCCTCCTACCGCGACAACTACGACAACTGAGGTAGGTCTGGGGGGCTGAGACCCCCCTGAGAACCCCCCACCCCAACTGAGCCCCCCCCCCCAAGCTCTTCTCCCCTTCCCCTCTAGAGCTCCCAATTATTTTTTTTGGGGGGGGTCTCTGATTTTTCTCTCCCTCTTAATCCTTTTCTTGTCTCTAGCTTGGACCTTCAGAGCTGCAATTAGGGGGAAGGATCCCCCCAGGAGCCCCCCACCCCCTCCATTTTGTATTACCCCCAGGGGGGGTTAATAAAGGCTCTGTGCCCATTGTGGGGGGGTCCAGTGGTGGCATCTTGGGGGGCTTTGTGCCCATGGTGGGGTCCTAGGGTGGTGTCTTGGGGGGGCTCTGTGCCCATGGTGGGGTCCTAGGTGTCACCTTGGGGGGCTCTGTGCCCAGGGGGGGTCAAGAGGTGGCATCTTGGGGGACACTATGGCTGGGTAGAGTCTTAGGGTGTCACCTTGGGGGGCTCTGTGCTCATGGGGGCTCCTAGGGTGTCACCTTGGGGGGGCTCTGTGCCCATGGAGGGGTCCTAGGGTGTTGTCTTCGGGGGGGTCTGTGCCCATGGTGGGGTCCTAGGGTGGTGTCTTGGGGGGCTCTGAGCCCAAGGGGGGGGTCAAGAGGTGGCATCTTGGGGGACACTATGGCTGGGTAGAGTCTTAGGGTGTCACCTTGGGGGGCTCTGTGCCCATGGAGGGGTCCTAGGGTGGCATCTTGGGGGGATCTGTGCCCAGGTGGGGTCCTAAGATGGCATCTTTGGGGGCTCAGCCCAGAGGCCATCCTAGGGTGGCATCTTGGGGGGTTCTGTGCCTGGGGGGGTCCTAGGGTGGTATCCTGGGGCCTCTGTGCCCATGGGGGGGTCTTAGGGTGGCACCTTTGGGGGCATTATGGACTCACAGCCTCAGAGTGCTTGAGGAAGGACTTTAAGGCCCTCAGAAGACTCCAGGTGGAGGCCACAGAGGCCTCCTGGAGTCCATTCTGCAGGGTGGAGGCCTTCCGAGGTCACCGCTGACCCTCAGCCAATCAGCTGGAGCCTCCTCAGGGTCGGGGCCAATCAGCTTGCAGGTCCTCGAGGTCTGGGCCAATCGGCTGCAGGCTCCTCAGGCTCTGGGCCAATCGGCTTGCAGGTACCCCTGCTCTAGGCCAACCAGCTGGAGGTTCCTCAGGCTCTGGACCAATCAGCTGGCAGCTCTCACACTCTCGGCCAATCAGCAGGCGGCTCCCGGGGCCCTCGGGGTTTCCCCACCCGGAAGTTGAAGCCTAGCAGAGGTCAGAGGCTCAGGGGGGAGGGGTGGAGCCTGACACGCTGGCTCCGCCCCCTCCCCCTGCCCCGCAGCGTCCCATTGACTACTTACCCAGTGGGGCAGAGCTGCCAGCGGGCGGCGCTGGGGTGGGTGGGGTCACAACCTCATAGGCTGCAGCAGCTGTGGGAGGGGCCAGGGGGGACACTCAGGAGCCCTATAGAGACTATAAAGGCCTATAGGAGCCCATGCAGCCCTGTGGAAGCTATGGAGTCATATGGATCCTGTGGAACCCAGTGGAACATGTGGAGCCCTATGGAGCCTATGGAGCCCTCAGGACCTCTCTGAGGCCTATACAGGTCTAGAGGAGCCCTATGGAGCCTATAGAGTACTACAGAGACTATAGAGCCCTATGGAGCCCTCAGGACCTCTCTGAGGCCTATACAGGTCTAGAGGAGCCTATAGAGCCTATAGAGCCTGTAGAGTACTACGGAGACTATAGAGCCCTATGGAGCCCTCAGGACCTCTCTGAGGCCTATACAGGTCTAGAGGAGCCCTATAGAGCCTATAGAGTACTACGGAGACTATAGAGCCCTATGGAGCCCTCAGGACCTCTCTGAGGCCTATACAGGTCTAGAGGAGCCCTATGGAGCCTATAGAGCCTGTAGAGTACTACGGAGACTATAGAGCCCTATGGAGCCCTCAGGACCTCTCTGAGGCCTATACAGGTCTAGAGGAGCCCTATGGAGCCTATAGAGTACTACAGAGACTATAGAGCCCTATGGAGCCCTCAGGACCTCTCTGAGGCCTATACAGGTCTAGAGGAGCCCTATGGAGTCTATAGAGCCTATAGAGTACTACGGAGACTATAGAGCCCTATGGAGCCCTCAGGACCTCTCTGAAGCCTATACAGGTCTAGAGGAGCCCTATGGAGCCTATAGAGCCTACAGAGTACTACAGAGACTATAGAGCCCTATGGAGCCCTCAGAACCTCTCTGAAGCCTATACAGGTCTAGAGGAGCCCTATGGAGCCTATAGAGTACTACGGAGACTATAGAGCCCTATGGAGCCTATAGAGCCCTACAGCAACCCTCTGCAACCCATAGAGGTCTAGAGAATTCCTGCGGAGCCTATAGAGGTCTAGAGGGGCCCTATGCACCTTACAGAGCCCTATAGAGGCTATAGAGCCCTACAGGAACCCTATAGAGCCTATAGAAGTGCAGAGGAGCCATACGGAGCCTAGAGAGCCCTATGGAGCCCTACAGGAGCCCAGTTAAACCTACAGACATCTAGAGAAGCCCTAGGGAGCCTACAGAGCCCTACAGGAGCCCTGGGGAGCCTACAGAGCCCTACAGGAGCCCTGGGGAGCCTACAGGAGCCCTACAGAGGTCCAGAGAAGCCCTATGGAGCCTACAGAGCCCTATGGAGCCTATAGACCCCTACAAGAGCCCTGTGGAGCCTATAGAAGTCCAGAGGAGCCTTACGGAAATTACAGAGCCCTATGGAGCCTATAGACCCTACAGGAGCCCTATGGAGCCTATAGACCCCTACAGGAGCCCTATGGAGCCTATAGACCCCTACAGGAACTCTGTTAAACCTATAGAGGTCTAGAGAGACCCTATGGAGCCTACAGAGCCCTACAGGATCTCTACAGAGCCTATAGAGCTCTACAGAGCCCTACGGAGCCTACAGAGCCCTACAGGAGCCCAGTTCAACCTGTAGATGTCTAGAGAGGCCCTATGGAGCCTATAGAGCCCCACAGGATCTCTACAGAGCCTATAGAGCTCTACAGGAGCCCTACGGAGCCCTACAGGAGCCCAGTTCAACCTGTAGATGTCTAGAGAGGCCCTACGGAGCCTACAGAGCCCTACAGGAGCCCTGTGGAGCCTACAGAGTTCCAGAGGGGCCCTCCAGAGCCTACAGAGCCATATGGAGCATTCAGAGGTCTAGAGGGGCCCTATGGACCCTGCAGAGCCCACAGGGCCCTGTGGAAGCTACAGAGCCCTGCAGGAGCCTGTAGAGCTCTATACAGCCCGTAGAGGCCTGGAGGGCGCTGGGAGGGTCTCTGCGGAGCCTAAGCAAGCTGGGTGGGGGGAGCTCCAAGCACTCACCGTGAGGGGCAGAGCCTGTTGGCGAGGGGGCACGGTCCGGTCCCTGTGGGGCGGGGCTGGGGGCGTGGCCTCCGCGCTCGGCCCCGCCCCCCCGGCGGGGCTTCCTGATTTCAGCGTAGGTGACGTCCATGGGGGGGGGAGGTGAAGGGGGGGTCTTGGAGGGGGGACAGAAAATTAGAAGGGGGAGACAGGGGAGGATCAAAAATGGAGAGGGGGACCCAAGGGGAGGTGGCTGGAAGTGGAGGGGGGGGCTGGGACCCCAAAAGTGGGGGAAGGGGTATTAAAGGGAGGGAGGGGCAAAAGGAGGGGAGGGGGCACCCAAAGATGGGGGGGGAACATAGCCAAGAGTGGGAGGGGTCAGGAGTTGGGGGGGAAAGTGGGGGTCGGAGGGAGGACAGTCAGTATTTGGGGGCTCACCTGAAAGGGTCTCAGCGAGGCTCCTGGGGGGAAGGGAAGGGTCCGGGGGGGGTCTCCTGATCCTTTGGGACCCCCCCCCGCGGCTGTGCTGTGCCCTCCCCCCCACGAGCCTCTGGGTCCCTCCTGGCAGCTGCAGCTTCCTGGGGAAGGAAGTGAAAGAGTCCCTCCCCCACCTCCTCCTCCACACCCATGGGTGCAGCCCCCCCCACCCTATCACTCCTCTGAGGGACCCTATTGCACCCATGGGTGCCCCCCTACTCCTACGGCACCTTTGGGGGGGGTCTCTATGGCCCCTACAGAGGTCTAGGGGTCCCCCATGGTTCTTGTTCTGGTCCCTATAGGGGTCAGAGTTCCCTTATAGCTTTGTCGGGGGCCCCCATAGGAGTCTGGGGGTCCCCATAGCTCCCGTGGGGACCCCTATAGGAGTCTAGGGATCCCCCATAGCTCCTGTTCTGGTCCATATAAGGGTCCACGGCACCCCCATAGCTCTCTTGGAGGTCCGCTATAGCTCTCTTAGGTGTCTCTATGGGAGTCTGGGGGTCCCCCATGCCTCCTGATCTGGTCCCGGTACGATCCTGGGGTCCCCCATAGCTCTCTTAGGGGTCACTATAGGAGTCTGGGGTCCCCCATGGCTCCTGTTCTGGTTCCTATAGGGTCCCCCATAGCTCCCCTGGGGGTCGCCCATAGCTCCTGCAGGTCCCGGGGGGGTGTGGGCGGGGCAGGGCCAGAGACAGGACTCCTCCTGACGTCATCAGCGCGGGCGGGCCGGCCGCGGGAGAGCCCGCCAAAAGCCACGCCGCAGCCCATTGGCTCTCCCCTCCCAGGATCCGCTCGCTGATTGGCGGGGACAGGGAAGGGAGGGGGCGGGGGGACGCGACGGCGGCGCGGTGACGTCACAAGACGCGTGGGGAGGTGGGGGGGCGGTGCAGCGAGTCCCGGAAGTGGCGGGAGGCGGTGGCGCGAGCGGGGGCCGCGCGAGGGTAAGTGGAAGGTGGGGGTAGCGGGGAGGGGAAACAGCGGTGGGAGGCAGAGGCGGAGCTAAGGAGGGAGTGACGTCCTGCCTGGAGGGCGGGGATAGAAGGGTCACGTGTTCCCGGGGGGGTGTGGAGAAGCTCTTGCTATTCGGGGCGTGGTTGGGGGGAGGGGGAATAAGGAATGAGGGGCGTGGCCTGTGGAGACCCCACCTTTGTTAAGCATGTGGGTGTGGCCTCCTCACCCACGTGATTCTAACTCCCACCCCTCTCTCCAGGCGGCAATGGCAGCACCTGGCCCCGCCCCCCGCCCAGCGACCCCCTCTGAGAGCCCAGGTGAGGACTACAGGGGTGCTTGGAGGGGGGTCCCGAGGGTGCTTGTTGGGACCCAGGGGTGCTGGGGGGGGGTGCCCCAAAGGTGTCTTTGAGGTCCAGGGGTGCTGGGGAGTGTCCCAAGGGTGCCAGAGGGACCCATACGTGCTTGTAGGGGTCCTAGGGGGGCTGGGGGAGTCATACAGGTGCCAGAGAGGTCCCCTGGGTGCTTGGGGTGGTCCCAAGGGTGCTGGGGGGTCCAGGGGTGCTGGGGTGGGTCCCAAGGGTGCTGGTGAGGTCCTAGGGGTGCTTGGGGGGTGCCAGGGAGGTCCCCTGGGTGCCCTTGGGGGGCTCCCTTGGCCCCTTGGGTATCCTCCATCTCCCTGTCCCCACCTGGCAGAGGCAGCAGAGGCCACGCCCTTGGCAGCCATCTTGTGTGGCAGCCATGAAGAGGAGAAAGAGGAAGAGGAGGAGGAAGATGAGGAGCCACCCTCGGCCGTGATGACATCACTGGAGCAGGCTGTGACATCATCACCAGTGGCGGCGGAGGCCATCTTGGATGATGAGGAGGAGGTGCCGACAGCCCTCTTGGATGAGGAACTGGTGAAGAAGGAAGCGCTGGTGGTCATCTTGGATGAGGAGAGGACGCCAGCAGTCATCTTGGATGAGGAAGTGGTGAAGAAAGAGGTGCCAGCAGCCATCTTGGATGAGGAGAAGACACCGGAAGCCATCTTGGATGAGGAAGTGGTGAAGAAAGAAGTGCCAGCAGCCAGCTTGGATGAGGAATTGGTAAAGGAGGTGGCACCAGCAGCCATCTTGGATGAGGAAGTGGTGAAGAAAGAGGCGCTGGCGGCCATCTTGGACACAGAAAAGGTGGCGAAGGAGGCGCCGCCAGCCATGTTGGACACGGAGGAGGAGGTGGCGGTGGCAGCAGCGCCGGCGTGGGGCCGGCGCCGGGGGGCGGAGGAGGATGTGACAGCGGCGGGGGTGGCGCGGGCGGCGCAAGCATGTCTTCGTGCTGAGCGAGGCCGGGAAGCCAATCTACTCCCGGCACGGCAACGAGGAGGCCCTGGCGGCCACCATGGGGGTGATGATGGCCTTGGTCTCCTTCATCCAGAGCGGGGGCAACGTCATCAGGGCCATCTGCTGTGGTGAGGAGGGGGCTGGAGGCGGAGAAGTGGAGGGGAGGTTAATGGGGGATGGGGTGAGGGGTGAGGGACAACAGTTGGGGTAAGGTGAAGGGGAGGTGGAGGGAGGTCAGTGGATGTCATCAGTTGGGTTAAGGTCAATTGCAGTTGGGTCAAGGTCAATGAGAGGTTAGTGGAGGCCAACACTTGGGTCATGGTCAATTGGTGTTGGGTCAAGGCCAATGGGAGATCAATGGAGGCTAATGGGAGGGTCAATGAAGGTCAACGCTTGGGTCAAGGCCAGTGGGAGTTGGGCTCAAGGCCAATGGGAGATCAATGAAGGCCAACACTTGGCTCAAGCCCAGCCACCTCTACCTCCTACTGACCACATCCTCCCCCTCCCCTCCAGAGGACCGCACGCTGGTGTTCGAGCAGCGGGGCCCCCTGCTGCTGGTGTCGGTGTCCCGCACCCGCCAGTCAGCGGCGCAGCTGCGCCGGGAGCTGGCCTTTGTCCACGACCAGATCCTCAGCCTCCTCACCCGGGGGGGCATCTCCAGGGTCTTCGCCCGGCGCCGCGGCTACGACCTCCGCCGCCTCCTTGCCGGGGCTGAGGCCGTCCTGGACCGGCTCCTCTCTGGCGCAGCCACTGACGGCCGCCTGCTGCTGGGGGCCTCCCGCTGCCTCCCTCTGCCCTCCCCCCTCCGCCGCAGCCTCTCGGGGGCGCTGCGCCGCGCTGCCGCCTCCTCCCCGGCCCCAGCCCCAGCTTTGGCCCTGCTGGCCACTGCCAGGGGACAGTTGGTGACCGCCGCCCACCAGAGGGCGCTGGCCGAAGGAGGGAGGCTTTGTGCCACTGACCTCCACCTCCTCCTCAACCTGCTGGGGGGCGGGGGGGCGCGGGGGGCGCAGGGGAGGTCTGGACCCCTGTCTGCCTGCCCGGCTTCAACCCTGACAGCTACTTCTACGCCTATGCTGCGCGGCTGGGAGAGGAGGAGGAGGAGGGAGAGGGGGAGGAGGAAGGCTCCCGGAGCAACAGTGGCAGCGGAGGCCTGACCCTCATCCTCCTCTCCACCGAGCGCGAAGGCTTCTATGCTGCCGCCGCCTGCCGCCGCCGCTTGGAGGAGGCGCTGCGGGCCCAGGGCTGCCTGGGGGAGGTGGCGGCGGCGGTCAGGGGGGGTGGGGCTGGCTATGGCCCCGCCCGCCCTGGTGCCCCCGAGCTTCGCCACTTCCTCTACAAACCCTTGGAGGGGCCGGAGGAGATGCAGCAGCTGCCTCAGTTTACCAGGTAACAGCAGGGAGGGCTGGGGCGGGGGGGGTCCCCAAACTGGGAGAGGGGTAGCAGCAGCCCCTGCTGGATGGCTTCACTCTTCGGTGTTCCTGGTCCCCTTCCACCCTGCCCCTCCAACGTAGCCCTGAGCTGGAAGAGCCCTACAGGAGCGAGGAGGAGCAGCTGAGGCTCTTCGACCTCTACCATTACCTGCACAGCCGAGTCCACAGCCCCCAGAGGCCTTTGCGCCTGCTCTACCACGTGGCCCAGAAGGAGACACTGCTGGCCTGGGTGAGCTTGGAGGGGAGGGTAGGGGGTAAGCTCCAGGGTGGCGGTGCCGTCGGTAGGCTCCAGGGTTAACAGAGTGGTGGTGACGTCAGTAGGTTCCAGGGTTAACAGCTTGGCAGTACCATCAGTAGGCTCCAGGGTTAACACCATGGCCATCAGTAGGCTTCAAGATGGCAGCACCATCAGTAGGCTTCAGGGTTAACAGCTTGGCAGTGATGCCAGTAGTGCCAGAGTTAGGTTGGCAGCACCCACAATAGGCTCCAGGGTTAACACCTGGGCCGCGCCATTAGTAGGCCCAAGGTTGGCAGCACCATCAGTAGGCTCCAGGGTGGCAGAGACATCAGTAGGTTCCAGAGTTAACATCTTGGCACCGCCCTCAGTAGGCTCCAGGGTTAACACATTGGTGGCTCCAAGGTTACCAAGACAGCAATGCTGTCGGTGGGCTCCATCAGTGCCATCAGTAGGCCCCAGGTTGGCAGCACCAGCAGTAGGCTCCAGGGTTAACAAGGCAGCAGTGACATCAGTGGGCTCCATCAGTGCCATCAGTAGGCCCCAGGTTGGCAGCACCAGCAGTAGGCTCCAGGGTTAACAAGGCAGCAGTGACATCAGTGGGCTCCATCAGTGCCATCAGTAGGTTCCAGGGTTAACATCCTGGCAGTGCCATTAGTAGGCTCCAGGTTGGTAGCACCATCAGTAGGCTCCAGGGTTAACGCGTCGGCGGCACACCCCGCAGGTGACCGGCAAGTTCGAGCTGTATGGCTGCTTCAGCCCCCTGGTGAGCAAGGCTGCGGCCATCGGGGTGCTGAC
>JAAWVA010000117.1:0-50919 GCA_015227895.2 Colaptes auratus | reverse complement strand
GCAGAAAAGTGAGCTCCTAATGGCCTTTATGATTAAGGCAAGCAGCAGAAACTTCTGAGATACTGCTGTTCAACACAATATGGAAGTACATTCATTGCCTTGCTGTACACTAAGTAGATTTAGTGAAGATGCCCCAAACTCAATGTCATGGAACACCACAGCCCTTTGCTGCAGTGAGAAAATGTTTGCTGAGCTTGAAAGAAGCTTCACAGTCACCTTATCCAATGCTCCTTCTATTTTTTTTTTCCAAAATTTGCTTTTTTTTTCTTGAGTGCAAAACCTTCCTTTGTCCTTCTCAAAGATGCCTTATTACCATCCTGTTCCCTTCCTTAACATCCATCAGAAGTTTGCACGGGGGAATGAACACAAGAGTCCCCTTGAGGGACAGCAGCCCCAATGACTTATGCCAGTCATAAAGAAAAAATGACTGCTGTGGGAACGAATTCACAGCGACTGTAGGACTGTCTCTAGGAAAGGACACCAGTCAAATGCAGCTGAGTTATGGAGGCCTAATAGCCTGCCATCAGTTGAGCCATTGTAACTCAAAAGGTTGGGTGCAGAGCCTGTGTGTCTGGAAGGGACAATGTCATATGATGCAGAATGCATTGCACATTGGCTGATGTTGAGTGGACAGCAATGGACTCAGGATGTCTGCCTCCCTGGTAAATCTGCTCCTGTCTAGAGGCAGGCTCCTAATTGTGAGATGAAACTGTTGCTTTTCAATTCGCTCCTTAATCTGAATTGCCCTGTTCTGCAGAGAGTGAGCTGAGCTAACGGTGCCCCAGCTGCACGCTGGGGCAGGTTGGGCCAGGTGCACCTGTCACACTGGGAGGATTTTCTGAAGTTTGGCTGTGTGCCCACGTCCTCCAAACCCTCTGGATGGGCATAGTCCGTGTCAGTGGCTGCTTGACTTGCTGCTCTGCTGCATTATTGAGATGAGAGCTGCTGAGAGCCATGGCCAATGGCATTAAAGGCCCGGCAGTGTGTCTGAACGCCGGCCACACATGCTGTAAAGGGGCCAGGACAGACGGTTTGGATAGGGGCCAGATCACCCTAAACTGCAGCCAAGGAACCAGTTTGTGACTAGCCCCTTGGTGAATGCACATTTATGGTGCAAGATTAATACACCTAAAGTAAACAGAGAGAAAACCAGACGGCTCTGGAGCGTGTGAAGAGGCGACAATAAATAGGGATGATAAAGAGTATAAAAAAATAATCTGTAGCCAGCCATAAAAATTCCCAATCCCCGATGGCTATTTCACGGAGAGCTGTTTTTCTCTTGCAAACAGTAAATAATGAAGGCAGGTTTTGTAGTAAGGTGAAGGGCAGTGAAGCGTTCGGGGCTGATCACAGGGTAAGGTGCTCAGCATCACATGGGGTCTGCAGACTGGAAGCAGAGAACATTGCCGCTCTTCTGCTGTTAAAAACACTGGAACCCCCAAGCCATTGAGCCCTTGCCAAGTAATTCATTGCTCTGTGGACAGACTCTGCTTCTTGTTGTGTTTGCTGATCTGATGCAATTCCGAGTGCTTAGTGGTTTAACAGAATTCTTCAGGAGACACTCGATTTATCACTGATAAATCACTGATGAAATCTCAAGTTCAGTTATAAAGCGAGGGCTCAGCCACAGCTGTATGAAAGGCTTTCCCCTGGCTTAGAAACACACCAGTGAAGATACTTGATATGATAACCCTGCACAACCCCTGCTCCATGAAGTCTTTGTTTCAGGCTTTTGTTCTTAAGGTATAATTATTGTTTCTGGCTAATGATTGAAAAAGCTGTACATTCACACTGTGTGTGACCAGCCTCACCCTGCCTCACCAGCTCTTAGCTCCTTTATGCAGACAGCAAAGCAACTAAACTCAGCAAAGGGCTTCTCTGTTCCAGTGGGAGCATTTTGTGTTTTCATCACTGCTGGTGCCACTTCTCCTTAGCATAAAATGGATCCGAGCCTGGATGGTGGATAGGTGACTGTCTTAGTATGTTCCAGGGGTCCTTTCTACTTGTTCAAGCAATGCCCTAAAAGCAATGGATTTTCACCCTTTTCTCATCCAAACCTTGACAAGTTCCTTCATCTGGATAGATTTAGATTGGAAACTAGGAAGAAATTCTCACTATGAGGGTCATAAAGCACTGGAGTGGGTTGCCCCAGGAGGTCACATCCCTGGAGACATTCAAAATCAGGCTTGATGGGGCTCCAAAGAACCTGATCTAGTTGGGGATGACCTTGCTTTACTGGAGGGGGTTGGACTGGATGACTTTTGGAGGTCCCTTCCAACCCACTGGTTTCTATGATTCTACGATCTCATTGTACAGTGTGCTTCAGATACAGAAGTGGTGACAACTTCCTTTCTTGCAGGTATGAGTCAAGGATGAAGCCTGTGACAAATTTTGAAGCATTCAAAAGAATCTGGATCTGCCTTTGAACCAGGATCTCCACCTATTTGCTTTTCAGCTGGTTAAATAACAGTTCACAGAATCACAGAATTGCCTAAAGTAGAAAAGACCTTAAGAACATTGAGTCCAATCATTAGCCTAACCCTGACAAGTCCTTAACTAAACTATATTCCAGAGCACTACATGTGCATGACTCTTAAATACCACCATGGATGGTGACCACCACCTCCCTGGGCAAGCCTTTCCAATGCCTGATAACCCTTTAAGTGAAGAATTTCTTCTTAGGATCAACCTGAACTTCCCTTGGCACAACAATGCATGACAGAACAGCAACTCTGCAAGCTCTTTTTTAAGCTTCACTAAATATGCAGTTAGAATGTGGAACAGAGGAGACCACACTGCCTTTTTTTTTTAACCCATGCCTGCATTGTCATCATCAATCTGCCTGAGACATCTCACTGCATGTCAGCCCCAAACCTCTAACCAAACACATTTACCTTCACACACTTAAAGCAGGTTATGCCCTTTGATCCAAATAGGCAGTGAAACCAGTAAGAGATCTGCAGGGCAAGAACTGCTTGATTATTCCTCTGTGAGTATCTGTTATTTCCCATTAATAGATACAGGGCTGCTGCTCTGGATCCTGACCTCCATTATACTGGTACATGCAGCAGTCCACTGACTTTCTCATCGTGTCATCCCGAAAGGTGCTGCAGCACAAAATGCGGCCCCGCTATGCATTCTTCTTTCATTCCATGCATTCCCTGCTTGATGCTGGAGTGGAAGCAGCACCAGCACAGTCATCTTTCATTGCTTCTTGGCATGATTTATGTGCCTCATACAGCAGCTCCAGGAGAGATTATTCTTATTTATACTGTGCTCCAGTATATTTTCTCCTCAAACTAAACTCGATACCCCCATAATAAGCAGCGTCTGAGAAGAGAAATGAAACGGGAGGCAAAACAGTGGGAAACAAAGTGCCTAGGCACCATGCATTAAAAGAAAATCCACACTAAGCCCATTTCCACTGTGGTCTCTGTGAAGGGTGCAGACACTATGTGTGTGGGATCTCATTGCACCACCAGCAGGATATGTGGTTTTGATTAAGAAATGGAATGTATGGTGGTTGTTTATGGCTTGTATAATAGTGCTGGGAAACTGGTTGGATTGAAGCTTGGTTTGAAGTGGGATATAAACCTGAACCTATCCTTCCTTGGTCGCTGCTTGCTAAAAGTTGAAGAGATGTGCTGGTTTGTCTTCCTCCCAGGCTCTTGTTTTAACACTTAATAGGCTGTCTGTTACTAAAGGGAAGGGTATTTTAATTGCATGGTAATGGGGAATGCTACCTAAGGAATACAGGTCCATTGTTTTGTGCTACTTGAATGACCAACCATGATGTGTGACTTAGTGTGATTTAGGTAAATTTTTCTCCTAAAATAAAATTCGGACAGGCACTCCTAAAGAAAAAAATGAATGAATATTTGGCTACTTTCCTTTCTTTGGGTGTCTTCTTCAAAAAGAAGGAAGGAAAGAAGTCGTTAAGGAAGGAGGGGGGAAAGGAAGAAAGAAAGAAGTAAGAAAAGGAAAGGAAAAGGGAAGGGAAGGGAAGGTTTGGGAAGGTTGGGAAGGGAAGGTTTGGGAAGGTTTGGGAAGGTTTGGGAAGGGAAGGTTTGGGAGGGAAGGGGAAGGTTTGGGAAGGTTTGGAAGGGAAGGGAAGGAAGGGAAGGGAAGGGAAGGGAAGGGAAGGGAAGGGAAGGGAAGGGAAGGGGAAAAGGAGAAAAGAAAAAATAAATTAAAATAAAAATATAAAAAGGGAAAGAAAAAGATAAAATGAGAAAGGAAAGAAAGAAAGAAAGAAAGAAAGAAAGAAAGAAAGAAAGAAAGAAAGAAAGAAAGAAAGAAAGAAAGAAAGAAAAAGAAAAGAAAAAAGAAAAGAAAAGAAAAGAAAAGAAAAGAAAAGAAAAGAAAAGAAAAGAAAAGAAAAGAAAAAGTGTAATAACCTTTTAAACCAAAACCAGCTACACCTAAAGCCCAGATGACTTCAGAGAAGCTGATTTACTAAAGCTTTCTAACGTTTCACATAATCAATTGCATCTCACCATTGCCTGACTATTGTTTAACATACAAGAGCCATATAGTTCCAGACCTTGCTTGGGGCAGGTAATGATGGTGTGTTTGTGTGGGATGGAGTAGTAATTTATTTCAGACACGGAGGTAATTCATTGCAGACACTCTTTAAGAGACTTGGGGGAGAAAATAAAGTGACAGATGATTTTACAATAGTTCAGGATTTTTTTTTTAACTGCTGACCCTGGAACTGGTAATAGCAGGAAATGGAAAGATTAGCATAAAGAATGGTCATTGATACTTGGGGTCTGATAGCCATTTTTGCTGAGCCTTATACTTATTTGAAAGGAATGAAGCATTAAAACCAGCCAGGGTTTTCTTTCTTGCACATATACAGTATTACAGCTGTTATGGAAAGTGTAAAATGGGTGAACAGGAATTATGCCAAAGGGCTTCACAGGAATAACTCCAAACTCATATAAAACATGACAGAGAATTAGATCTCTTTTTGTTCTAAATTGAGAATGACTTCTCAGAAATCTATATAGACACCTTCATTTTCCATTAAATTCTTTAATTTTAGTATGAAAAGAAAGAATGGATTTTTGTTTAATGTCTGCTTAATAGTATAAAGTGGTTCTGTACAGGGAATGAGTGACTATTCCAGACAAATGGTTGAAATATTAAGATTATGGAAAAGAGGTTTTCCTAGGGAAGTCAGTGATGGAGGTTATGGGAGGGTACAGTGAATCTACCTTAAACATGGCAAGAATCAAGATGACCCTTTAAGACATGCCCTCAAACTTAGAATCAACAAGGTTGGAAAAGACATCGAAGATCATCAAGTCCAACCTGTCACCACAGACCTCATGACTAAACCATGGCACCAAGTGCCACATCCAATCCCCTCTTGAGCACCTCCAGGGATGGTGACTCCACCACCTCCCTGGGCAGCACATTCCAACAGCTAACAATTCTTTCTGTGAAGAACTTTCTCCTCACCTTGAGCCTAAACTTCCCCTGGCGCAGCTTGAGACTGTGTCCCCTTGTTCTGGTGCTGGTTGCCTGGGAGGAGAGGCCAACCCCCACCTGGCTACAACCTCCCTTCAGGTAGTTGTTGAGAGCAATAAGGTCTCCCCTTGAGCCTCCTCTTCTCCAGGCTAAACAATCCCAGCTTCCTCAGCCTCTCTTCGTAGGGCTTGTGCTCGAGGCCTTGTGAAACTTGTTTACTTTATGGACAAGTGACCATTAAAGGATATTGTAGGGATCGTGATTTATTAAGTTAGGTTGGGCTCTGCCGTGCAAAGGTGTCTGTCCAGGCAACAGCGCTTCCACTAGAATTACTTGGTATTAAAGATGAACAAAAGTAGATTAGACTCATTCACACCTGATCTGATCAATTCAGCCAGCAGATTGACCTCCCACCTCAACAGACATTCTTGCAGCTTAACTTTGAGTCTGAAAATCTAGCTGTGCCTTTTCCCTATCACCATTATGAACTTACTGGGCTATTTTAGCGATGCAACAGGAAACCCACTGCCATTTCCCATAGCTTGGCAGGTTAAATATACAAAATGGGTGATGTGACTTGAAGATGCCCTAAATAACCTTGTATTCTTTCTCTTTTTCTAACCACAAGAGCCTGGCGTGGGAAAAAATAATACTCAAGGAAAGATAGATGTGCCTTAATTGGGGTGAATATCATCAATAAGTGTTAACTGCTGCACTGAACCAAGCAGTTAACAAAATTGATGTGATTAATAATAACAACAGACAACTGCTTTGTGTGGCTTTGGATTTTTAGTGCTCTGAGTTCCTAGAGGAGCCAAGGTGAGGAGAAATGGGAGCTGCTGAAAATTGCCATTTTTCTTTTCCTGATATCAAGTCTAGGAAAACCCTGCAGCGTTCTCACCATAATATGAAAAATAAAGAAGTCAGGTGTGAACTGCTGTCTTAATTGTGGTAATCATGGATTTTTTCCAGGTACAAAGAAGAAGGATGCTACTGCTTTTACATTAAAGGAGAGTGAGCTTTATGAGTCATAAAAGAGGAGGAAACACAGTAATGTTAGCTCACCGGCTGTAATAAACAAAGATGTGAGGACTTCTAGGGCTTATCCTAAATAACGAGGAAGCTGAAGGTGTTCAGCAGCTCTCTGGACCAGACTTTTTTTCAGAGTTGTAGTGTGAACAAAACACTTTGAGCTGAGGATTCATCCTAGCATCCCTAGATGTGAGGAACAGAAGCATTACTGCACCAGGTTAACTAGGACACCATTTAGGAAGGGAGCACGTCTGTGAAGCAGCAGTCGAGGCACAACGCATCTCCTGAGAAATGTGCAAAATCCTCTTTATAACAGGAAATTTCTCCCTTTCCTCGTATGCTGTTCACTTGAAAGCCCGTTTCTACAAACACTTGCTGCTTGACTTGCTTCCTGACACCACGAGGAGTCCCATTAATTAACCTGGCAGCCTACGGTGGTGAAATAGATTGGGGCTTGTAAGTGTGGAGATTGACAGTCTCTGCAAGCCGCCTTGGTTTGCTTAGCTACAGAAGTTATTGTTTCTCAATTATTTTGAACTTAGGATTCCAGGTTATACATCCAGTGGCTTTCTGCAGCTGCAGCGGTAGTTGAGAATGGGGAGGGAAGGGAATGGGACTGCTTGACATGGAGCATCAGCAGTTTACTCCCCCGTCTGCATTGAATTGCCTGTGGCTAATCACAAGCCTTCTTAACATTTTCCTCTGAGAAAACAGATGATCAAACGCAAGAAAGCCTACTCATTAAAGCAAGTGCTGGGAAGGTTTTCTTCTTTTCAGACCCATCCCCGTGTTACTCACTATTAGCTGAAAAGCATCTGTTTACCATCAGCTTTGTCTGAAACCTTCTTTTTCTTTTTAAAGTTAATAAAAATGGAGCTTGAAAACTGGTTCTGATTAGGCAGGTCAAATAGTGAAAATACTCTCTAAGGCCAGGATATTCCTGAAGATCCTATCTCAGAGCAAAACAATACATAGAAATCACCAGAAGAGTAGCAGATCAAGGCAGACAGCAGTGGCCTGCTGGGTGCTACTGGGTTTGGAGTTGCTTCTGTGGTTCCATAAATGGAGATGCAGAAATTGTGGATGAGATTGAGCCATCTGAATTTTTGCATCAGGTACAAAGACAGTAGCATTAAAGTGTGGGGAGGGCAAACATAAAAGAAGATTAAAAGGCAACCCTCTCTGGTTTTTAAAATGAATTGTAATGGCCCCAGCAAACATTTACAGATTCAAAGAATGCATTGGGTTGGAAGGGACCCTCGAAGGTCATCTTGACCAAAACCCCTGCATTGAGGAGGGACACTAGATCAGGCTGCACAGGACCACATCAAGACTGATATTGAATGTTTCCAGGGATGGGATTTCAATCACATCCCTGGGCAACCTGTTCAAGTATCTCACCACTCTCATTGTAAAGAACTTCCTCCTGATATCCAACCTAAATCTACCCAGATGCAGTTTAAAACCATTGCTTTTTGTCCTATTGCTCCAAGCTCTTATAAACAGTCCTTCCTCAGCTTTCCTGCAGATCCTCTTCAGATATTGAAATGTAGTTATAATGTCTCCCTGGAGCTTCTCTTCTCCAGGCTGAAAAGCCCCCACTCTCTCAGCCTGTCTTCATAGCAGAGGTGCTCCAGCCCTCTGATCATCTTCATGACCCTCCTCTGGGTCATGCTTCAGCAAGTCTATGTCCCTCTTGTTTTGGAGGGCCCAGAGCTAGACATTGTACTCCAGATGAGGTCTCATCAGAGCAGAGATCTGATTTATTTTTGGCATTGCTTTCTGCCTGCTTCTCTTGTTGGGGCTTCATTGGGCTCCTTCTCCTCAAATATCTGTGACATTGCTGTTTTAAATGATACTCACAGTAATCAAATCCTCTTGCTAACCTTATCAACAGCTGAGACACAGTGATGGGAGTGCAGTCAGTTGCTATACACCACTCCTACTGGAGTATTTTCTTTCACACTATTATCAAGAGGAATTGCCTATTACCAAAGTAGCTCTAAGGAAAAGGCAGGGGGGGTGGATAGGAAGGGGTGGAGGAGCAGCATATTTCCATCACCATGCAGTTAGTTTATGTTCGAATTGGCAGCACGGTGCGCATGTCACTCCCCCCAGGTCCCTTGCCCAGCTGCTTGAGTCTGTTCTTTGTGTGAGATGCTGCTGTTTGTGTTGGTTCACGTGGCTTTCTCTTTTCACAGGTCTGCCTTTCCTTGAGTTGTAGGAGATGGACAGCGAGGGGGAGGAAAGGCATTTACCCGTTAGCACTGCCACAGTAAACGTGATCCCTTTTTAGGTGTTTGTGTACTTTTGTGGGTGCTGCAGGTTGAAACTGTAAATTCTAGTTACAAAATAAAATGTGATGCACAGGCAAAGCAGGTGAGACAGAGAGAGATGTTAAATGCTGGTATTTGGATGGTTGGGTGAGTGCCCATATTTGACAAATTTCTCAGAGATATAAGCAGCTTGTAGCTCCTACTTTTGGGGGTAGAGGGGCAGCATGCAGAATTTCTGATTGGATTCCTGAGCAAAACTACTTCAGCTGACACCCCAATGTGACTGGCCTGTCTTTTGCATAGAATCATAAAATGATTAGGGTTACCTTTAAAAGTCACCTAGGCCAAATCCCTGCAGGGAGCAGGGACATCTTCAACTAGCTCAGGTTGCTTAGAGTTCCATCCAACCTGACCCTGAATGTTTCCGGAGATGGAGCTTTAACCATCTCTCTGGACAACCTGGGCCAGTGTTTCACCACCCTAACTGTAAAAAAATCCTTCCTTTATTGAGTCTGAATCTCCCCTCTTTTAATTTAACACCATCAGCCCATGTCCTGTCACACCAGGCAGTGCTACGAAGTTTGTCCCCATCTTTCTTATATGCCCCCTTTAAGTACTGACAGGTTGCAATAATTTCTCCTGGAGCCTTCTCATGTCCAGGCTAAACAATCCCAAACCTCTGAGCCTGACCTCAAAGCAGAGTGGTTCCAGCCCTTTGATCATTGCTGGGACCTCATGTGGGCCCAGTCCAACAGCCTTATGTCTTTCCTGTGCTGAACTTCACACAACACTGCAGGTGGGGTCTCACCAGAGCAGAGCAGTTTCTCTGCAGGGAGAGACACCTGTATCTCAATGCCTACTGATGTGAGCTGGTTCATAACTCAGTTCCTTAGAGCCACAGAATCACAGAATCACCAAGGTTGGAAGAGACCTCAAAGATCACCAAGTGCAACCCGTCACCACAGACCTCATGGCCAAACCATGGCACCAAGTGCCACATCCAATCCCCTCTTGAACACCTCCAGGGATGGTGACTCAACACCTCCCTGGGCAGCCCATTCCAGTGCCTAACAACTCTCTCAGTCATCTGTGACAGTTAGCTTGGTTACTTCAAAAAAGACCTTCAGCCATGAGTGGCATACCAAGAGCCTTCCCACACCTTCACTCCTTGCCACACCTGCCACATTGCCAACTGAGTTTTGTCATCATTTTTTTACATTGTTAATGCCTTAAAGTGGATGGGCAGCACTCCTGGGGATCGTGTTTAAATCCCTCACATAGGTGGCCAGGGCTATGAATTCCTTCTGTCTCCGTACATCTGGGATAGCTCAAGGTGCACTATAAAGGTCCATATTTCTTCCTAGCTCCTTGTAGTCTTTCTTTGGGCATTGGATAGTTAAACAGGTCTTTTTCAACTTATTGTAGAATTAATATCTCTTCATAGCATTCCAAGAGGACCGCCCCATAGCCAGCATATCAGTAATGACAAAGATACGGACTGTCACTGTCTTATCCATATTCCCACTAGAACTGTCCTTGAAATAGTCTAGCCACCAAAAGTCTTTGGATGCTTTACTCCAAATGGTCTCCTGTGTGGAGTCTGTGCAGACCCTGCAGTGAAGCAGTTCTCACAGTGACACCACAGACCTATCCTGTGAACCATTTTCAGGCACAAGATTGTTCTGCTCTTGTGGCTTCCAGATTCACATCAAATCCACAGGCTGCCCCTTTTTACATGAAGTAGCCTGGAAGAGCTTCTTTCTCCAGCATGTAGAAAATCGCTTTCAGAGATATGTTTGAAAGAAAATCTCCCTTCTCAGTATCTAATATAGTGCAGATTTCTTCACTGAGCTTGTCTGCAAGGAGCCTGGGGTCCCAGAGACACTTATCCACATCCTACCAGAGCCAGAATTTGGCAGTGCCATTGACTAGACTAAAACGTGGCTTTGAGAGATCATAGGATTGCTCTGCCAAGTTTATGGAGAAGTTTAATTCTCAGATTTAAGTATAAAACCTGGTTTAATCCATTACTGGCAAAGACTTAAAACTAGTGTAACACTTCCTAGTTTGCTGTACCTCCAACGCATGCACACGGATTACTCCACTTTGTAGGTGTGATATATTTGAAACTCATTGGAAGCTGCAAAAAAAATCAGAAGCTTATCTACTACAAAAATGTGATCAGCATCTCCACATATCTTTGGGGATTTAAAATAATTTATTCTTAAAATTAGTGTTGCTACTTAGGAGCTAGTTTGAATTTGCATCACCAGAAGGTTTATCTTATTGTAACCACACAAAGTGAGATACATGGTGGATGTGAGATTGGATTATGTAATTTATATCTCATAGTGTAAGTGCTAGCATAAGACAGGGGATACATGGGGGCAACCAAGTCCAGTACAAACTATATAGATTCATAGTATCACTTTGGTTGGAAAGACCTTTAAGATCAAGTCCAACCATCATCTAACTCTGGCAAGTCTGGTGCTAAACCATGTCCCTCAGCACCACATCTCTGCATCTTTTAAACACCACCAGGGATGGAGATTCAGCCACCTCTCTGGGAAGCCTATTGAGGTATTTGAGAACCTTTTCAGCAAAGAAGTTTCTTCTAATATCCAACCTAAACCTGCCCTGGTGCAACTTGAGGCCATTTCCTCTCATCCTAGTACAATAGTACCAGAGAAGATGAGTTGCAGGACTCATGCAATGTAAGGGGTTTCTTTAACAAGAATAATGTTCAACAATTCAATAAATAAACAGAAGGAAATAAAATATTTTGTGTAGTATGTTAAAGAGGATTAGAAAGATATTTCCTCAAGTAGATTAAAATACTCACAAGCCAAGGATAGTTTAGTACACTGCATACACAGATACCTCTTTAGTGACCTCTTGCTTGTGTCCATCACAAGTTAAAAAAAACCCCAAACTCAAACCAACAACAAAAATTCTTATTACAATAATCAGGTCTATATGCAGAGGTGTGGAAGTTGGTGGCATAGCTATAATCCATGTCTGGATTTGTGTCTAGGTGTATGTGTGTCAGAATCAACCGACACACAGAATGGTGGGAGTTGGAGAGGGGCCTCTGGGGATCATCTAGTCCAATCTTCCTGCTCAAACAGGGTCACAGCCAGGTGCATTTTGAATGTCTCCAGAGAAGGAGACTCTAATGCCACTCTGTCACTCTGGGCAGTCTGTTCAGGGCTCTATTACCCTCACAGGAAAAAGGTTTTTCCTTATGTCTAGGTGGAACTCCCTGTGTTCTGGTTTGTACCAGTTGCCCCTTGTCCTGTTGCTGAGCACTTCTGAAAAGAGTCTGGCCTCATACCCTTACCACCCACCCTTTAGCTATTGATGAACATTGATAAGATCCCCTCTCAGCTTTCTCTTCTCCAGGCTAAACAGCCACAGGTTTTTCAGCCTTTCCTTGCAGAAGTTAAAATGTCCTTCATTGCAACTCAGACATAGGAAATTTTTGGCAATTAAACCTGAGACTCACCACAGTAGAGAGTCAAAATCCCAAGGGGAAAAAGAACAGCCTTTGTACCATGTCACAATATAGGAATATGGACTTGTTTTCTTTCCAGAGACATGTTAAGAGTCAAATAAATAAATAAAGGTCTGAACTCAAGACCTATAGAAAACCATGGAACAAAATGAGCCTTCACTGCAGTGGGGATGGAATCTTCTAGGGCCATAAAGAATACAAACTCTCCTGTCTCCAAACACTTCAAATCCATTTAATGTATTTTTCTAACATACTACCAAAGCTAATAAGCTTATCTTGCATGGAAAAATTAAAGGCATAAACGTAGCTATACCTGTGGGTAAAAGTGCTGTGGTCAATTGCCAGCCCCTGTACCCCATGCTGGCAAGAAAACAGCAACAGGAGAGAACCCCCTTGAGCACTAAGGGAGAGCATACTGAAGGGTCTCCATCTCTCTCTCTGTAAAGTGAAAATGATCGTAGGAGGCTTTAATTATCCTGCAGCAAATTAAATGGCAAAAGCAGCATGAGCCTCTAAGGCTCTTTGTTGTAGAGAGGAGTTTCTGGTGGGGTATTTTGTTGTTTTGTTTTTACATTCTGCCTTAATGCACAGCTCTTCATTAGCAAATGCTTGAGTTTAGCCTGTGCATTGCAGCCTGGGTCAGGAATCACATTGATGTGATCAATGTATTTCCACCTTGAAAGCATGGGAAAAAGCAGTGTCTTTTTCCTAGGCAAAATAATTAATGGAAAGAAAAGCTCCTTAAAACTAAAATAATTAAGCTGAATTATCCTCTCTCAGTATTCTTGATTTGAGATTGGCCAAGGTTTAAAGTGCCACATGAAGCTGGGAGCTCACTCAACCATCGAGCACCCTTGCTTGCTATTTGCTTCTCTTCATTATTCACAAAATCTGCACAAAGTCAGAACCAAGTCTGTAAGTGAGTTACCTGATCAGGAGGAATAAAACGTCAGCAGTTTGGCTCTGTGCTTGGCAGTTGGGTTGTCTTCCCTTCAGCCCACGAGCTACCTGTGCTGCATGAGCTGTTAATGCAAACTGTCAAGGATCGAAGAAACACCTTGTCTGCAAGGCTTAGCTCTTTGTAATGATAGAACATGATAAAACAGCAAGCTCCAAAACTAACAGAAACAGAGTTTTTCATGTAAATGTCAAGGTACAATTTCATATCTATCTTTAGCTGTAAATAGAAGTACAGTGTGATGTCCTGGCAGCTTAAGCTGTGCAGTAGAAGCACATCAGCCCCATGCAGAGTCCAGCTCTGAGCCTCCTGACATCAGCAGGTTTCATCAAGCAGGACTGAGCCCCAGTATGTAAGAACATGAAAATTATACTGGTGGGTTGGCCTCACTAATGCTGAGAACTGGTAATTCCAAATATGAAATACCATTCAAAAGAGCAGTTGAGCTTCAGAAGGTATGACACGTAGGAGAGCTGTCCAGATCCTGTGTGGCCAGAGAAGGGAAACAAAGCTGGTGAAGCGTCTAGAGAACAAGTCTTACAAGGAGCACCTGAGTGAACTGGGGTTGTTTAGCCCAGAGGAAAGGAAACTGAGGGGACACCTTATTGGTTTTTACAAATACCTGAATGGAGGTTGTGGTGGGGTGGTGCTTAGTCTCTTCTCCCTAGTAAAAAGCAGTAGAATGAGAGGAAATTGTCTCAAGTTGTGTTAGGGCAGGTTTAGATTGGACATTAGGACAAATTTCATTACTGAAATTGTGTTCAAGCCCTGGAACAGGCGGTCTGGAGAAGTAGTGGAGTCACCATCCCTGGAGTTGCTCAAAAAATGTATAGACATGGTTCAGTGGGCATAGTGGTGCTGGGTTGATGGTTGGACTTGATGATAATTTTTTTTTCCAACCTTAATGATTCTGTGATCCTGTGTGTAATACAATACAATACAATACAATACAATAAACCAGGTTGGAAGAGTCCTTCAAGATCATGGCGTCCAACCTATCAACCAATCCAACCCACCCAAACAACTAGATCATGGCACCAAGCACCCCATCAAGTCTCCTCCTGAACACCTCCAATGATGGTGACTCCACGTTAGTCTCTGAGCCAAACCTTCACTTGATGTAAATCAATTTATACCTTTTCCAAACAGAAACTTAAAAAACCCCACCCCTGTGTGTTTGCATGTGTACACACAAACACGTTTATTCCTACTAAGGGAATTTGAGCCTTTTAGCCTTTTTTTGTATCCAACAGCAGCTTTAGCTCATACATTTTTTTGGGTAGGCAGGCAAACTTTCTCCCTTCCATCAATTTCCTAATGATCCAGTCTTAAAAGGATTAATTTCTCCATTTTTTTGGGGGGGGTGCCTTATAACTAGGACCATATCAATACTTGCCAGCTGTAACACAGAAGAGTCACTTGTGGCAGCTAATGCATCCCTCCTATGTGCCCCTGTCACTCTCCTCCTGCTCCAGGCCAGTTCCTCATCCATGAGATAAGACAATGTTGAAAACTTCACAGTAGTGCTGAAAATCTTGGTCTGGGCAATGATTTTGTAAAACTTTGGCACTTCCTTCCATCGCTTGACTTTGTAGGTGGTTTTTGTTGGTTTACAGGAGAAAGCCAGAACGTACATGCTTGGCAAGCTCAAAAAAATCACAAGCTAAAGAGAAAAGGCAGTCTGAATTCTCATTATGCTGAAGTCTTATGATTATAAAGCGAATTTCATGACTTTTTAAAGGAGATTCGAAGTCTTTGAGTGCAGGTCTTTGGCAGTGAAGACAAAACTCATTTAAACCACTTGTTCATGAAAGGAAAACAACTTTCTCACCAAAATTCTCAACCTGTGGGTGGCAAAGTTTTCTCTGTTTTGAGGAATTATGAGCTTCTAAGTTGCTTCCAATCTATACAATAGGCAATAAAGTAAATCCAATAACACTTACTGCTGTCTTCAGTGTTCTGGCCCTCTTCCTTTGCAGTGCATAATTTAACATAAAGCTCCATCTCCTATACGATGTAATCTGGCATGCCAGGAATGTTCACGGGAGGATGGCAGTTATATCACATAGTGAAAGCTGAGAGAAGTGTATTTTTCCCCCCCTGCAGAGTTCATGACAGTGTTTTTATTTATTTTTCTGTGATGCTTCAAGAAGTTTTCTTGCGAGGAATGATTCTGCAGTTTGCCTTCCCTAGGAGCCAATGTGTGCTCTCCCCAATTTGCCATATGTGCTTTTGGGGGGCAGAAGGAGGGAGAAAAATGGCCCTGGTAGATGTCCTCACCTACCTCTGGTCAGCTGGCAATGACTCTTAGAAACAAAGCACAGTTCAGAAATTATGCAATATGCCTTTTCCTTAGAGTGGCCAAGTTGTTTTCAAAGAGATAGGACCCAATTTTCTCATGGTTCAGACTGTTCTCCTGTAGACAGAAGTGCAGCCAGAGACAAACATCAGCTGAGGATCACAGAATCATAGAGTTATAGAATGATCTGGGTTGGAAGGGACCTCCAATAGTCATCTAGTCCAACCCCCATGTAGTAGAATGTCCTGCTACTCTTGGGATTGCTTTGGTCTCGCCTTCCTCTGCTTTCCATCCTCAAATGAGGACAGTCTGAGAAAGTTGTGGTTGTTCAGCCTGGAGAAGAGAAGGCTCTAGGAAGATGTTATTGTGGCCTTTCATTACTTAAAAGGGGGCCTATAAGAAAGATGGGGACAGACTATTTAGCAGGGCCTCTTATGATAGGACAAGCAAGGAGTGTTGGTTTTAAGTAAAAGAGGGGAGATTTAGACTAAGTAGAAGGAAGAAATGTTTTACCATGAGGGTAGTGAGACACTGGAACAGGTTTTGGTGCTCGATGCCCCATGGACAGGGCTCTGAGCAACCTGATCTAGTTGAAGATGTCCGTGTTCTTTGCAGAGATGTTGGGCTAGATGACTTTTAATGGTACCTTCTAAACCAAATCATTCCAAAATTCCATGATTAAATGGAGATTTCATCAAAGTTTCTTTATCTTGAGTTAAAATTCTCTGCCACATAATGACTACTCAGACTAATTGTTCATGAGAGTTGGGAAGTGCTACCTCTAATGGTGTTCAGTTGTGGGACAGGTTGGTGGATCAGGGCAGGGCTATTAAATACCCAGTGACAGATAATTTCAGGCTTTTCACCCACTTTTCCCCTTGTGGTGTTGCCACAATAAAGACTGAACAGCTATTTAAAGCCTGATTTTGATGCTGACAGAGCAGATTTCTATTCAAAGCCAACTCAGAAAGGAATCATCCTCTTTTTCCAGAATGTATAGAAACAAAGGAAAAGCAACGGGTTAACAGCACTGGTCCACATCTGCTCCTGAGTGCTTCATTCCTTGTTAAGGGTACAAGTGGAAGCAGGGAAGGATGAACTCTGAATTTTGGCTTCAGAAAATGTAAAGGCCACTAGGACGAGAGGGAGGAGGAAGGAAAAATAATGAGAAACCCTCCACAAGAAGGTGGCTCAAAATCTCAGGAGAGAATGGAAATTGGAGGGATTTTTTCTGTTCTAAAAAGGAGGTGGATGTGTTATCACAGAATTTCAGGGGCTGGAAGGGACCTTGAAAGATCATCTAGTCCAACGCCTTATACATCTTATATGTGTGTTTGTGTGTTTCCCTCTGCTCCAACTTTCCAAGACCTTTTAGCAGCAAGATATTCTCAACTGTATCCACAGATATGTGTATATATTTATATATGAACACTGATCTACAGATTCTGAGGTAATCTGAGAAATGCAATAAATATTCCTCGGTGGCATATAAATGAATTCTTCTGACTCAGAGAAGTTAGTAACATATGGTTTGAAAAAGCCTGGACACCATTAAGAAAAGTAACTTCTCTGTGCCAAACCTCCCACGTATCTTGTGTGTAGAGGTGGGGAAGAAGATACAGTGACCCAAAGACCCTAAACTGTGCCTGTGAGGTCAATGACAAAGCTTCTCTTAATGTTCATAGAGCACTCAAATAAAATAAAGTTTAAGGTATATTTAAACCCAATTTTGACAAACCCCATATCTATTAAACCATTATGTGGGTTTCTGCACTTGTTGGCATCGCCAGGATGCCTGGGCTCAGCTCATGTGATGCTGGCACCTATTAAAATATAGACTTTAAAGAAAGGTGGTTGAATAGCTTTCAAAATGAAACATTGGGCTGGCATCATTGAAATACAATATGTGAACAAGAAAAATACACAAAGCCCCAGAGTAGGTAGGATAAAATCACAGACAGCATATTGTCTCTGTTTTCAAGTGTTTTGAAAGGGGCAAATCTACCAGGATGCTGGGATAAGACTTTGATCCTCTCTTTTCAACAGTGCTCTGCTTTTAAGTCTTTTTCTGTTGTTTGTTTTTTTTTTTTAAGTGGCAAACAACTCATGAGTTAAGAAAACACCACAGTGAAGTCCAGCATGGAGAAAAAAAACCCACACACCCCCACAAGAAGATATAAATAATTCACTGCTGCAGAGAAAGGCTGAAGCGTATGGGGTGAAGTTGATTAGAAAATTCCATGATAGCCTTTATAAATGTGGGCATGGAGGTTTTATTTGATAGTAACAGTGGTGCTAACAAGAGAAAGTGCCTCTGTGTGTGTTTCACAAGGCTGTAAAAGGCTCTGCAGAGACCTGCATGTTTTATTTAGAAATCCCAGAATACAGTCCAGGAAATCTGGCCTTTTGTAATCAAGATGTGTTGGATGAGAAGAGCTCCTGAGCCACACACCAGACAAAAGGGAACACACATCCAGACATTTTTTTCAGGGTATAGTGAGGACCTTGAAAGGCTGATGAGCAACAAAGGAAATATGGTCAATGGCAGTGGTGGTTCTTTCACATTTGTGTTAGACTTGGTCAAAAGAGAAGAAAAAGCTCTAGCACAGAAGGATCTTGAAGAACTCATCACCACAACATCTGAGTAGTGTTTTTTTTCTGGATAATTGTGCTTGTGCAGCATCCCCTGCAGTGGACACGCACCAGCACACTGACTTTGTGACCCAGATTGGAAAACAGGTGAGTGCCCAGGCTTCAACAAGGGGCAATCATGAAGTCAAAGGCACAGCCAGGGGAAAATTTCACTTAGAATCAGTCTATAGTTTGGGTTGGAAGGGACCTTTAAAGGTCATCAAACCCCTTGCAGTGAGCAGGGATATCTTCAACTAGCTCAGGTTGCTCAGAACCCCATCCAATTTGACCTTCAGTGTTTCCAGGGGCATCTACCATCTCTGGACAACCTGGGCCACTGTTCTACCACCCTCATCATAAAACATTTCTTCCTTCTATCTAGTCTAAATCTCCTCTCTTTTATTTAAAATCATCACTCCTTGTCCCTTTTCAACAACCCTTGCTAAAATGCCTGACCCACCTTTCTTATAGGCCCATTTGAAGTATTGAAAGGTTGCAATGAGGTCTCCCCACAGCCTTTGCTTCCCCAGGTGAAACAGTCCCAAATCCTCTCCTTTCTTTACAGGAGGGATGTTCCAGCCCTCTGATCATTTTTATGGATAATTCTGGACCTGCTCCACTAGGTCCATGTCCTTCTTATGCTGGGTACTCCAGAGCTGGACACAGCACTGCAGGTGGCGTCTCAGCAGAGCAGATTAGAGGGACAGAATCTCCTCCCTTGACTTGTTGGTCACTCTACTTTAGATTTAGCCCAGGATATGGTTGGCTTCTGGGCTGGGTTTTCAACACAAGAGCCTATTTTCTTTCTTCTTGCATGGACAAGGGTATATATTACAATTTATCACCTCAAAAAAAAAAAACAACAGCAAGGCTAAGCTGAGCATCATGGATCTTAAACACTGTATAGCTGAAATCTTCCCTCCTCCTAGAAATGTTGTGAGCTGGAGCATCACAAAAGGGCAGCATCTTTATTAGCCACAACATTTTTAATGGTATGGGCATCCTTGAAAATTTGCCTCTATGGCACAAGACTTTGAGCAATTCTGTGTCAGCCCAGCAAAGTACTGAAGGCAACTCCGTTAATCAGAAGAAGTAGCTCATAGCTAATTGACTTGCTATTTTTATTTGTTTAATGATACTTTCTCTGAAGGCTGGATTTTGCAACAGGAAAGCAAACTCTCTAGGCTATGGATTGCCCTTTCTAACCAAGTCTATCACACCTGCACAGCAGGAGCCTGTTAATTGCTTGAGGGCTTGAGGTGTTAGTGAAGTAAAAGCCATCACTGAAGTGCCAAGCACAACAATTAACATTTGAATATTTACAGACTACAGGTGGGCTATCCATATGCATCTGTCCATACATTTGCAATCTTCTGACGTGCATTAATATAGCTTTTTGGAACTCGAAATGCTGTATCGGTAGAATAGGTTCCCATGTGAGCCAAAATGGTGATTTAACTTTGAAATGGAATTACCACTCAAGGAAATTAGTGACTGGCATTTAGGGTCACATCACCACTCTTAAGGCAGGAAATGGTACAGCCTCTCCGTGCAATGAGAGTGGGGAGGATCCCTCTATCCTACCGGCTGAAAGCCTTGATCTGGCGTCTCTGGATCCAGCCTCTGCTTTCTGAGCAAGAAGACAAAGTTGCAAGCAAAAGAGCAAAGGCTGGAACCGAAGGAAGGTCTGACAGGTTTGTAATCAAAGCAGTGTATTGCTGTTTTTAAAACCCTAATAAACAAAATGTAGTGCAGGGAAAAAAAAAAGCAGTCATGGTTCAGGGTAATTGTGCAGTGTGAAGCATTCAGCTCTTTACATTTCAGGGACGGTTAATCTGGTGGAGGAAAAGCACAAGGGGCATTTTCACCCTAATTGATAGTCTGGAGATATTCCAATCTTTTGAGTATTAAAAGTAGAGAGAGAAGCAAGGTTTGCATGTCTGTGTTTTTAACACATGTCCATCATCCATCTGTGATTTTGCTGGGTACCAATCACCATAGTAACCCCACAAATCCCCTACCTCTCCCTTGAAACCATCCAGATCTGAAAAAAAAACCACCAAACACAAACAACAAAACACCAAAGAGCACAACTGTTGCTTCCCAATTCAGCTCATAGAGCCCTGTATCATTAACCATCAGGTAATGACCAAGCCCACCCCTTAAGTATTTGAAGGTTGTTTCAAGCAGCTAAATATGGTTCTTGGAAACAACAACCCCACTGAAATGGTCTGTTAATGAATGATTTATTAGACTGGCAGCAGCAGCTTTCACTGGGATCATTTCTTAATTAACAACCACTAACTAGCTGATGTCTTTGTGAAAAAAACCAAACCAAACCAAAAACACCCGAATCTAAAGGTTTTGCTTTTGGGTGTGTGGTGGTTTCAAGCTGTGCCTGGAAAATTTTCCACAGATCTTGACCAGAAAGTGGTAGGATGTAAATAAATTACTATTGGATGGAAAAAGGAAAATAATGGTAAATTCTAAGCAATCCCATTGGATTTCTACTAACAAATTTGGTCTGTATAGTCTTTCACTCTTTTCTTATTCCTTGCTCTGGGAGACACTAACTAGTGCTTCTGCTTGGCTTTGCTGACCTTGGCTGTGTTCTTTTTTGTGTCTGAGTATCTTAACAAACAGCTTTCTGCTCTTTCTCTCCTCTAACATGTCCAGGGAGGTAGGGAGCAGGGAAGAGGAAGCTATTAGAAGTCCCCCCTGGTTTGTCTAGTAGAGTTCTTGTGCTGTTTGTAAATACCTATAAATGTTGTAAATATTGTGTATTTTTGTATATATTCATTGCATTTCATTTTAGATTGTAGTTTTGCTTGTAAATATACCTTCATTTGCTTCCAGCTGAGCTGGTCTGGCAATTAAATGTTGGGGGGAAATTTCAACCCACCACAGGGTGTTTTTGGGTTGTGGGTTTGTTTGGGTTTTTTTGTTTGCTTTTTTTGTTTGTTTGTTTGTTTTCCCTTAAGATTATAGAAATCTGCTGATGTTCCTGTTTACTTCCACATTGAAGCCATCCTGAACTGATCTGCCTGAACAACGTGAGAAGTGACCTCTGTTGCTTTCCCCGTCCAAATTTTGTTCATCACCATTCCTATCCAGCCACAGGGCAGGATAGGTGAAGAGGCAGGACCCAGACTGAACCAGCAGGTTTCACCCATGTAAACAACATTGGTGTTTATGTTGCCACTGGCTAAAGAGGAGGAGAGAGAAAGGTCGCAGGAAAGATGATCCAGAGTCTCAGGTTCAAGGTCTGGATCACCAAAACAATAGCTGGAAATAAAAACAAGTGGGGTTTAAGTAATCATAGAATTGTTTTGGTTGGGATTTATCTCATTGAGTCCAACTGTTAACCCAGCACTGCCAAGTCCACCACTAAACCATATCTCTCAGCACCACATCTACACACCTTCTAAATCCTTCCAGGGATGGTGATTCCACCACTTCCTTGGGCAGCCTCATCTAGGGCTTGACAACACTTTCAGGGAAGAATATTTTCCTAATATCCACTTTAAACCTCTCCTGGTGCAGCCTGAAGCCATTGTCCTATGCACATTATTTGGGAGAAGAGACTGACACCCACCTCCCTACAGAGACCTGCAGGGATGAACCCAGTTTCAAACCAGAATATCTTGTGAAGGATGGTTCTCTGTATTAAGGCATCTGATTCAGCACTTACATACCTTCATGGGATAATTGGAGTGACAGGATTGGATGCATTAGCCTGCATCAGAAACAGTGTGGCCAGCAGGAGCAGGGAGGTCATTCTGCCCCTGTACACTGCACTGGTTAGGCCACACCTTGAGTACTGTGTCCAGTTCTGGGCCCCTCAGTTTAGGAAAGATGTTGTCTTACTGGAGCGTGTCCAGAGAAGGGCAACAAAGTTGGTGAGGAGTTTGGAAGACAAGCCCTATCAACAGAGGCTGAGGGAGCTGGGGTTGCTTAGCCTGGAGAGGAGGAGACTCAGGGGTGACCTTATTGCTCTCTACAACTACCTGAAGGGAGGTTGTAGCCAGGCAGAGGTTGGTGTCTTCTCCCAGGCAGCCAGTACCAGAACAAGAGGACACAGTCTCAGGCTGCGCCAGGGCAGGTTTAGACTGGATGTTAGGAAGAAGTTCTATACCGAGAGAGTGATTGCCCACTGGAATGGGCTGCCCGTGGAGGTGGTGGAGTCACCTTCATTGGAGGTGTTCAAGAAGAGGCTTGATGGGGTGCTTGGTGCCATGGTTTAGTTGTTTAGTTGTTTAGGTGGGTTGTATTGTATGTATTGTATTGTATTGTATTGTATTGTATTGTATTGTATTGTATTGTATTGTATTTAGGTGGGTTGGATTGGTTGATGGGTTGGACGCGATGATCTTGAAGGTCTCTTCCAACCTGGTGTATTGTATTGTATTGTATGCTTAATAGAAAATTCTAACTTTTGAATATACAGCAATTATAATCCCTGTCTGGAGAATCTGAGAAAGGCTTCAAGGCACAGAAAGTTAGTCCTAGGTGAGGAGTGTCAGCTGCTCCTCAAGAATCCTCTGAAAAACATGCAGCCCATTTTAACGCTGAGGTATACAATACAATACAATACAATATACCAGGTTGAAAGAGACCTTCAAGATCATCGCATCCAACCCATCAACCAATCTAACCCACCTAAACAGCTAAACCATGGCACCAAGCACCCCATCAAGTCTCCTCCTGAACACCTCCAATGAAGGTGACTCCACCACCTCCATGGGCAGATGATTCCAATGGGCAATTACTCTCTCTGTATAGAACTTCTTCTTAACACCCAGCCTAAACCTCCCCTGGCGCAGTCTGAGTATCATCAGAAACTTTTTGTGAAACAAGAATAAAGTACCTTGCATTTATGTGGAGCTTGGAAGGGGTTCATGAATCAAATTGTTGCTTTGCCAGACTTCCATGAAAACATTGTTGGCATGAGAAAGCTGTTCCACTTAGTATCTCCTACTAGCTTGCCATCTGGCTGTGTTATTGCTGTCAAAAATGCACTCACAGGTGTTTCTGACCTAACTTGTATTTGTTTATTTGTTTCTAATGGTGTCTGCAGTGTGCCAGACCCACCAAGCTGAAAAGAGAAAGGGAAGAGGTCTTTGCATTACCAAGATAGGACCTCCAGTTTCATGACTTCCCTTCTTCCAGAGGTCCTTGCTCTGACACAATACATTGGACCCACTAATCTTATTCCTAGAGGAAATGATGTGCGGCTAAGACACAAACATTTGCTGAAGTCCATTGGGAGCTGTGGAAGGAAGGCATCTTTCTAGGGTTGTCTCTGATGCCTCAATGATTGGACCTCCGGCAAATGCAGCCTAATTTGAAGGAAGAGGGGATGCTGCTCTCTGGACAGTACTGCAAGGGAGAGCAGAGCATCCCTGTGCATTTGCAGAAAGCCAGGATTGCTCTGTTTCATGTACCATGGACCAGCAGGCTTCACTCCGAGCATAAAAAGCCCAAACGTTTGCATGATGTCTGCTTACTCCTGCATCTGCTTAACTTATCACTATTGATACTGACTTACTCTCTTCACCCACTCCTCCTCCCCACCATAAATCCCATTTAGGAAAACTGAATAGACAGCATGGATATTGTGTAGGCACAGATTTCAGACTGGAAAAGCCTGTAATGAATAAATGGGAGGAAATATAAAAGCAAGCCCACCAAGGACCATGGTTTGCCCACAGTGCTTTTATGAGAACAGCGTGCATGAAAGCAGGTCCAGACACGCTATTCTTTGCCACATGTTAAAAATTAGTTTATGAGAATAACACAATCAATGCATTGCTTCTTCTAATATTTCCCTGCCTTTTAGTCAACTCCAGAGTCAAAAGCTATTGGCATTCCCCAGCTGCCAACTGGGACCTGGATGGTGCCAAATTACCTCAAAGGCTTTTGGAGTGTTCATCCCAAGTGAAGCTGTTTTGAGGCTGGTAGGCAAGTGAGGTCTCCTGCAATGATCCCATCTGATGCTGAGTTTGCAATCACCTGGAGACCCTTCACCTCCCAAAAATTAGGGAAGTGATTGTCCCCCTATACTGGGGACTAGTAAGGCTGCACCTCATATACTGGGTTCAGTTTTGGGCCTCTCACCACCAGAAAGGTATTGAGGTGCTAGAGAATATCAAAAAAAAAGCAACAAAGCTGATGAAGTGTCTGGAAAACAAGTGGTATGAGGAGCAGCTGAGAGAAGATTGTTTATCTGGACATAAAGAGGCTGAGGGGAGAGCTATCTAAAAGGAGGTTGGAATGAGGTGGGTGTTGGTCTCTTCTAAGTCACAAGAGATAGGACAGGAGCAAATGACCTCAAGTTGCACTGGGGGAGGCTCAGGTTGGACGTTTATTCACCAAAAGGGTTGTTAAGCTGGTAAATTGGAACAGGCTGCCCAGAGAAGTGGTGAAGCCCCATTTCTAGAGGTAGTAAAAAATGTGTGGATGTGGTACTTACAGAAATGGTTTAGTGGTGACCTGGGTTAGTGGTTGGACTTGATGATCTCAGAGGTCTCTTCCAAACAAAACTATTCTATGATTCTTTGATTCTGTGATCTCATGATTCTATGATTCTGTATTCTCCTGCCCTAACCAAATTAGCTCTGCTTAAAAACCTCAACTAATGGTCTTT
This sequence comes from Colaptes auratus, assembly GCA_015227895.2. Classification (NCBI taxonomy): domain Eukaryota; kingdom Metazoa; phylum Chordata; class Aves; order Piciformes; family Picidae; genus Colaptes; species Colaptes auratus. The sequence goes on along the minus strand of JAAWVA010000117.1, from coordinate 26,088 downwards.
AATACAACAACTAGCTGGGATGGTGGGAGAAAGGAGGAGCCTTGCAAGTTCAGAAGAGACAAGTGGCAACTGAAATTTGAATCCAGGCTGCTCTCAGTGGAATGGGGCAGAAAATCTGATTGCCTCCCATGTGTAGAAATGAACTCTTGGTAGGATGAAATTGGAAAGAAAAATTATAGGAAAGGGAGCCCTTGTGTGGTTGCTCTAACAGCCATGAGTTTGCTGCTAAAACATTGCAGTGGCCACTAACTCTGTGTCTTGGGGTGTGTTGTAACACAGACAAAAAGCCAAAGCCCTTGTTCAGTCACTGCATCATCCATCCCTGATACCTCTCCAACAGTTTGCTAAGAGGACCTGACTCATGCACCCATCACCCAGCTGCCTGTCACACTAAAGCAGTTTACTTATTTTTCTCTCCATGGAATTGTATTTTGGCCTTTTGTTCCTTTTTGTTTTCCTCTGAAAGTTGTTGATCAAAGGAGCCAGAGGAGGGAAATACTCCTGTGAAGGGACCTCTAAGAACCACATAAATTTGCATGACTGAGGGTATTTCAAAGAACTTTGCTGTTGTTCATATGTAGCACCTTGTTCCTACCTTGGAGAGATGTGCAAGGAGAGACTTGTTGCAAATGGAGACCTTTAAGAGTTGATTTTAGAATCATAGAATCATACAATTGTTGTGGTTGGAAAAGGCCTCCAAGATCATCAAGCCCAACTATCAGCCTAGCATTAAATCATGTCCCAAAGCACCATGTCTACCCTTTTCTCTGCCCCTCTCCTTTTCCTGTTGCTACATGGGTAATGGCAAGTAGGAAAAGCTCTGCAGCCCTCCATCCCAGACTGTGTTCAGCTTTAGTGCACTTGAATATGGATGCAAATGATATTTCAGGGGTCGTGCTGTGATGCAGGGGCAAAGCAAGGAAGTAATCCAGAATTCCTGATATGTCTTTCATGATCTGGCTAGAAATTAATGCTCTCACTTCCTGGGAAAGGGCAAAGAGGGAGCTAAATTCCTGTTTATACCTCAGGAGAGGGAAGATACTGCACAACATGACAGGGTTGTTGAATGATGAGCTAGTGAGGAATAAAGGGGCTAAACCTATAAACACCACCACTGCAGTCCTCTGTACTAAGGAGGGGGAAGGATGCTGGGACAGCAGTATAGGACAGCAAGGTTTAATGTAGGCTGGCAGTGGAGCAAAATGAGCTTTGTAGTGGTGAACAAGGTTTGTGTGTGTGTGAGGATGAATTTTCAGAGGTGACTCAGCTCTGCAGCATCAGCAAGGGCTGGAAATGGTGTTTCTCTGCTCTCCTTCAGACACAGCCTAAATCTGCTCAGCAGAAAACATTGATCCTGCTCTAACTGTGACATTTTTTTGACTTAAATAAAGCTTTCTTTCCTTTTGTGTTGGGGTGTGAAACCAAATTCATTTCTTGCCTGGACCTAGCTCCAGCACAAGTGAAAAATGCCTTGCAAACTTATCAGTTTACATATGCTAATAAGATGAATTCTCAGCATGCTCTACGTGGGGCGAGTTTCATAATACAAGGGGAAAAATAAAAAAGAGAGAAATCCATTTTCAACAATGTAGTAAAATCACTTTCCCTGTAATAATGAAAAAAAAAGGCCACAAATAAATTCTACTTCACTATTCTTATCTGTCATGTTGAATAGAGTTATGCAAATGCTGGGACATTTGAAGAGCAGCATTTACTGGCAGTGCAAAGCATTATAGACCTGAAGCTATTATTTTTTTTTTCTCTTTATTTCCTCATCATCCTCACAATAGCACTTGAACTTGGGGGTTTTGTTGGCCATGTCAAATAACTCACAAAGTGCAATTCTTAACAATTTTGGAAGTGCCTCCAACTTTTCAAAGCCTCACATGTTAGACAACTTCACAGGGAATGCTTTCAACAAGCCTCAACTTATTCTGGCAGTGATGAGATAATGAACAATTTAAACAAAATGAATGAGAGAATTAAAATTAACAGTCCAGAAAACTCTAAATGATGAGGGAAGAGCCTCTGATGAGTTAGAAATATTCCAGCTTTTTGAAGGGTTTTGAGTATTAGCCCGTGAGTATGTGTGTGTATAAAAATTCATAACCTTGTTCATAATAACCATTATTACTCGATAATCTTGAGAGCATACAGACTCTGTGCCACATATTGGCAATAACCTCTCTTCTGTTTATGGTTGCACAGTGGAATTACATTCATGCAGACACAGGAAAATCATTTCTTTTGACTGAATGAATCTTTCACATCTTTTGCAGGAGTCAATTTATATATTTATTTTTCCATTCCTTGCCATATACTGACTCATGTTGGAGCCTGAGCAGGTTGAAGGCAGGGTAATTAAATCATTTTGCATAAGACTGAATGCTCTGAAATAACCTTTTAAAAGAGGTATAAGAGTGTCTAAGAGACAAATCATTATGTACAGCTACTTCTGGAGATGGGAACAGTGTCTAGAGCAAATAGTGCTTGAGATTAGGATAAGAAGTCAAGAAAAATATATGCTCAGGGGAGAAGAAATGAAAAAAAAAATCAACACTGAACAAGATATGGGAATGTCATCCATGTTCTCACTTATTTCATCTCTTGTCATCTGGACTTTACTGAAGAACAAGGAAAAGATCCAGCATTTTTGCTCCCAAGTTGTATCTAGGAATGTCAGACACAGAGGATCACAGAATGCCTAGTTTACAGCTCCCCTCTCAACTTAATAACAGTATCAACCAGGATGATGTCCAAGACTCAAACGCTCTTTGCAATTAAGCAATGAGAGTTACCAGCTCCTGTTGGCAATGCCATGGCTTGAATGCTATTGTTCCAAAGCTTTAAAAATATAGTTCTGACTCTAAAACCCTCACACACACCAAGAAAAATGAAAGTGGTTATCGAGGAGCTCTAGCAGATGTTTGTGAAAATGTTGTAACCCCAGCACTTGTATGGAGCTTGCCAACAATTGCTCAGAGGCTGAAGAATGCAGATTGAATCTGGACTAAGTCATAGTATCTACGACTGTGGAGGCAAATAATTCAAACGTGATGTTTTCATCTTATTTCACCAAAAGGTAGTTTAACCTCACAGAAGCTGCATGACTGCAAAGCTGCTACGTGTTTTTTCCTTCCTCACCACTCCAGGTCAGCAAAACAAATCTGAATTGATGAATGCTTCCTTTTCTCCCAGATCCTCAGCTAATTTGGCAGAGCGCAACATATCCCAAGAGCTGGTGGTTTAAAAATGGAAAAGGGTCAGACTCGATCCCCTGGTTCTTTGCAACACAAAAAGTCATTTATATTGGTATAATGTGGGTTAAAATAGTACTCAAATGCTCCTTTATCAAACTGAACTTTTAATACCCACTCTGAAATTGATTTTTACTAGCATACACCTAGTTAAAATGCAAGGCAATGAAAGCTCTGCTCCTATATGGGTTTTTTAGGTTCCAGCTGGTAGCACCAGAAGAATCCTTCAGAAGATAGGCTGCTTCCTATTCAATATTAACTTTACACATGGGAAGCCTGATCATGTGCTATTAAAGTCAATAGGATTTTTATCATTCACCATAATGAGCAAGCCATCAAACTGCATGCTTTCCTCTCTTCCTTCCATTCTTATTCTAAGCTTCCCATAATCATTCCTCAAATGACTTTTCCCTGTACTTCCCTTCATGTTTTCTGTCATGAATGCCCCAAAAACAAACCCAGGAGCTGAGCAGGAGCTGTTGTGATTCTGTGCTTTAAAATTGCAGATAAAGTATTCCTCCACATTTCCCGGCAGAACTGGGTAGATTGTGGAGCTCTCAGCAGAGAGCCTTTGGAGGCTTGGTTTTCATTCAAATCAAATTGAAACGGGGCATGAACATGAGTAAACTAAGAGCAATCAAAACCGATATAACACAGCTGGAGAGGCCAGCTTGGCAAGATGCTGAATATCCTACGCTCTTGATGATTAAATGAACCATAAAGGTTTTTGGCATCTTGTGGCATTATGCTCCGAGGTCCTGATCTTGCAGAGGACCTTCAGCTATGCCTAATTTTAAGCTCTTGCTTATATCCCAAGGAGATCAATAGGGGTTTGCACCAGATTCATGGCATCTAACTACAGGCACTTAACTGAAGTAGAGGGGAGCAGTGGTCTTCAGCTTCAATGAAGGACAGATAGATGCAGGATGTTTTCTTTGTTTTGCATTAAAAGTGTCAGAGCTGGAAGGGACCTCAAAGATCATCTAGTTCCAATCTGCCTGCCATGGGTAGGGACACTTCACCCTGGATCAGGCTGCCCAGAGCCACATCCAGCCTGGCCTTAAAAACTTCCAGGAGTGGGGCTTTTACCACCTCCCTGGGCAACCTGTTCCAGTGTCTCACCACCCTCACGGTGAAGAACTTCTTCCTGACATCCAATCTGAATCTATCCATTTCTAGTTTTGCTCCATAAAAGTTGAATGTGAATACCTGTGAAAAGTGCTGAAACTAAAAGGACAAACCCAGATGGTCTCAAACATCTCTGAGTCTTGAACAGGATTTTCCTCCCTCTGCCACAGAATCACAGAATGGTGGGCATTGGAAGGGATCTCTGGAGAACATCTTGTCTGCTACAGCAGGTTTACCTAGATTAGGACTGTGCCCAGGTGACTTTGGAAAGTTTCCAGAGAAGGAGGTCCCCAAGGTTGGAATCCCCAAGGTTGGAAGAGACCTCAAAGATCCTGTCAAGCATTAAATCCCAAAGTGTACACAGACACCTTTATGTCAAGTACTCAACCGCGTCAGCATGACACAATAAAACACTGCAATATCAGGTAGCTACATACAAAGGGATGGTATAATTCTTGCTTAGATATGGTCAAAAGTCTTTACAATTAAGGAAAAAAAAAAACATTTTGGCCCAGAAACAAATACTAGAAAACCAAGCATGCATGCAATCTCATTTTCTTCCAGGCTATTTGTACCAGTGGAAGGAAATGATCTAATTAATTTATGGACAGTGTTTGTCCTGAAGATCACAGTCTGGACTTGAGGGGTGGGGGGAAAGCGTATCTGACACAGCTCATATTTTTCATATGCTAAATGATTTCTGGTATCTGTGAAATGAGTTATGCAAAGCAAAAATAATACTTACAAAGTCCAATATCCACCCAAAACCTGGCTGCAGCAGAGGAAATGAGGACAAGCAGTTCCAAAGGCTCTAAAAATAGTTTTGTTTCCAGGTTTGCATAGGGGCTTGTATGGATGAAAAAGTAACTAGTCCCCTAAAGCTCTTTTTTTTTTTTTTTATCCATCAAATTATAAGACATACTCTATTTGGATGTGTGTTCTTGGAGGATCCAGCAACTTGGTTATGCATTTTTAAATGGCCTCCATGTGCTCAAAAAGGGCAGCCAGAGGCCACATTTTTCTAGTTGTGCTGGAAAACGCAGACGAGAAGTTTGACAAGAACGTGCAAACCCAACATAAGGGGTGGTCTTGTCTCTAGCTGCTTCTACATCTTGCTCTCTTTCATATTTCTCAATAGATTTAACTTTATCACTCAATTAATGTGTCTAAATCCTCATTTCTGCATTTGTGCTCATCAGTGTTTCCAAAATGACTAACGAAGTTACGACCACTGTGTGGCATCCGCTTGTAGCCATCAAGGATAAGGTAATAGAATAATTTTCAAAGGTACACAAAAAAATCAGAGTTTGTTTTCTTTTTCTTGAGGTTTTCTCTTTCATTGTCTATCTCTTTCTGCTCACTTCTTCTGCCTGCACCCTGAAAGATCATGTTACCTAAGGACAAAACTTTGTATTTGTAAGGGGTGGCGAGCATGGGATTGCATTAAACATATTCAGGTTGTAGGGCTAAAGCTGGCATTATGGAAATCACTGGAAGTGAGATGAGGCTTCATTAAATGCTTTGGGATCTGAAATTAAACATGTTTGTGCTTTCCCTGCTCAAATTAAGCAACTGATCTGTGACCTGTAGATGACAGGAACTTGCCTAGTCCATTATCACTTGTGCTAGGATTTTACGCAGACTTCAACAAAATACCTTCCACCCTAAATTTCAAAGCCTTGAACAACACTTGCATATTTATCTTCACATCAGTTCTTTGGGTATTATTAACCCCAGTTTAACACTGAATAAAACAAAATGTTACACTCTAGAGCATCTAGTAAGTCAGCTTCCCAGCTTGCATAAGACAGCAGGAGTCCTGACTTCTAGGCTGTTACTCTAACCACTAAAGCACATTCCCTTCTTTTGTCTTATATCTTCTGGGAATCATCCATCAAAGAACTTTCCTGCATTTCCGTTTATTGCTTCCCAGGTAATGTTTATTGCTTTGAAAGTAACTAATTGTTGCTCTCAGATGCAATTAAGAGTATATTCCACCCCACCCCCCCACTCCTCCCATCTTAAAATGCAGAGCATCTCTGAGATTCCTAATCATTTGAGTTTTATAACTCTGTTTTATTACTTTCCAAATATACAATGCTCATAAAAAAGGTAATTGGGTCTTTACAATAATGCCATTTCCTAATGTTCACCAATGAGGGAAAATTATCATCATGCAGCAGAATATTATGTTTTAATTGTTTTGCTCTCTTATCCCATGTCAAAAGTTTTGAGGGCAAATGCTAGGTATCGATACTAAGACATCACTGCTGAACAAAGTGGTTGTCAAGGGTGATGATAATTCAGTTAGGTAGGGAGCATTAGTGGTGAGGAGAGGAAGATCATATAGAGACTGGATACCTTATAACAGTAGTTGAAAAATGTGAAATAGTAAGTGTTCAGATTAAAGTCTTATTAGAAATGAAAACTGAGAGCCATGGGTTTGCTTCTCTGCTTAAATTACATAGTGCATGGCCAGGCAGCTCTGCCTAGTGGAGGCACAAAAAAAACCCCTTTCACTTTGCTCAGTCCTAGTGTAGGTTGAAAGCGGCTTTGGCAGCCACAAAACACGAGGAGGAACACATGGCAGCAGGGGTGGTAGCTCGGGTCCAAGAGTCAAACAGTGTAAGAAGCAGAACAGCAATGTGTTTAACAGAAAAATAAAGTTACCATTTTTGGTGTCAGGCTTCATATTCAATTGCTCTTATTATCAGAGAAGCTGTAAATAAGATCGAGCCTGTAAGAGCCCAAGCTGAGGCCATTTTTAGAAAGAGAAAGCCCTAACGAAGCCCCCGTTGCAATTCCCCATGTGTGAGGTGGGGACAATAAGCTCCTTCTCCAGCAAGATTTGTAATTCTGTTAGGACAAGCAGTGTTCCTTAACATGAAATGAGCAGCGCTTTGCCCAGCAGGGCTCTGACTTTACATTGAATGGCTCAAATTTACAGCCGGGCAAAAATACATAAACCAAAAGGATAACAGTACTTGTGTAGATGAATTTCAGGCTACTTTTGAATTTCCCTTGTTCCTGCATTCCCATGATGAATGCAGAGGCATCCTTTCTGTCTGGGATAGCTTGCAATTAAAAATCTCTCTGCTTTCCTGCATGGCAAGAAAGCCTTCAAATACGGCTTGTCTTTGATCTGTTCTCACTGCTGTGGCACTCCGCCCTCTGAACTGGAAGTGTATTAAAACAGGGGCTGTGGGTATGAAGAAGTGACCTGTATGACACAACTCTCTCTGGCACCTTATACAGGACACTGCAGGTGTTGGATAACACACAAATGAAAAAGGAATGTGGGATTAAGAGGGATGTTCAAGGTCACCAACTCTATCCCTCAAGTATAAAAGGTATTGTCCATACACACCTCCTCCTCTTAATAGTAGTTATTTTCTCATCTAATCTGACTGAGAAGGAATTCCAGTACTCATTCTCTAAACAGTAAGAAAATTTTTAGTTTCCTGTGTAGATTTATTTTTGGCCTCTTTGTAGTCATCTGTTCTTGTGCCAACAGCATCTTTTAGTTTAAAGACCTCTGCTCCCTCCCTGGTGTTTACCTGGCTGATATATTTAGAGTCTGCAATCATATCCTTTCCCTGCCTTCCTCCTCCAGTCCTCACTGTGACAGATGAAACCCAGATAGGCTTTGCAGTAACCCCAGGCTCCCCTGTGCCATAGCCATCCAAATTGCCATTTTTTTTTTTTTTGCAATGGTTTCAGTTTCAATTCTTCTTTTTGAACTCATTCATCAAGATATGAGTGAAGGAAAGAAATAAGGGTTAGAGTCAGCATTACCATGAAGGAAATGAAAGTCCAGAGAGAAAAAGCTTGGCAAGAGGAGAATTTGAGTCCCCTGACACCAAGCCCCTTACACTACCCCTTTAAACATTTTTATTCATGGCATACCTCCATCACAGCAAAGGGTTATTAAGGTGTGAGTCACTTGGATCTCAAACCCAGCATTTCACCCTGTGATCTTCTAAGTCTCATCCAATTTGCTCATGAAATGAAAATCTAGCAGGAAGCGTTTGATGGCTGTGCATATTAATATGTGCTAAAACAAGAGCTTTCATTATCATCTTCAGTGCTTGCTTTTCCCTTTTTCCACTGAAGCAGTGTGAAGGTTACTGTTAAGGTCAACTGCAGTCCATGTTTATTGGTTTATTCCCTGATTTTGAGTTATTGATATTGAGTTTGCCCAGGAAATTGGTGCAGTGCAACCTAAGGCTAATCAATAGGCTGCTGCTCTTTTTGCATATTAAAAAATAACCTTATAGAGTAAAAAAAAAAAGAAAAAAAAGACAAAGCTTTACAAACTCTTGGGCAGCTGTTTTCATTTATTTCTACACTGTCTTTCCCCTAAAGCTGTCTTTAATGGTCAAAGCCCATTTCAGTCTTTCTCTCTTTCTTTTTTAAATTAATTTCCTTTTTTTTTCTTTTCTTTGTTGTTTTTGTTGTGGGGTTTTTTTGGTTGTTGGTTTTGTGGGGGCTTTTTTTGCTTTATTTATTTATTTGTTTGTTTGTTTATTTTATTTATTTATTTTCATCTGAATAGAAAACAAATGCCCACCATACAGATATTCAGATAGCTCTCCCACTTGGATTTGTTCCATGTACAGATATAGCATCATAGGCTCATGGTAGCAGCAGGACTGTGTCCCCTGGCTGAATGCTGCATCCCTCAACCATCTTGCTGGTGGTCTCTGTTACTTGCCCCGTGCTTAAGCTTCAGCTCAACTCGGTATACAGAATCAGACATTCATAGAATCATAGAGCTGTTGAGATTGCCAGAGAACTCTGAGATCACAAGGTCCAACCATCCATATTAAGCTTGCAATCCCACCATTACTGCTAAACCACTATCACTAAACCCATGTCCCTAAGCACCACATCCATGCATCTTTTAAATACCCCAAGGATGGTGACTCCAGCACTTCCATGGGCAGAACGTTCCAATGCTTGATAGCCCTTTGTGGAAGAGAATTTTCATAGAATCAACCAGGTTGGAAGAGACCTCCAAGATCATCCAGGCCAACCTATCATCCAGCCCTATCCAATCAACTAGACCATGGCACTAAGTGCCTCATCCAGTCTTTTCTTGAAGATCTCCAGGGATGGCAACTCCGCCACCTCCCTGGGCAGCACATTCCAATGGCAAATCACTCTCTCTGTTGAGAACTTCTTCCTAATAATCAGCCTGAGCCTCTCCTGGCACAACTTGAAACTGTGTCCCCTCATTCTGTTGCTGGTTGCCTGGGAGAACAGACCTACCCCCACCTGGCTACAACTTCCCTTCAGGTAGTTTTAGACAGCAATGAGGTCTCCCCTGAGCCTCCTCTTCTCCAGGCTAAACAACCTCAGCTCCCTCAGCCTCTCCTCATAGGGCTTGTGTTCCAGGCCACTCAGCAGTTTCGTCACCCTTCTCTGGACATGTTCCAGTACCTCAACATCTTTCTTGAATTGAGAAGCCCAGAACTGGACACAGGACTCAAGGTGTGGCCTGACCAGTGCTGAGTACAGGGGAAGAATAACCTCCCTTGTCCTGCTGGCCATACTATACATGATACAGGCCAGGATGCCATTGGCCTTCCTGTCCACCTGGGCACACTGCTGGCTCATGTTTAGCCTACTATCTACCAGCACCCCCACATCCCTTTGGATATTTTTCCTAATATCCAACTTCAACCTGCCCTGGCATAACTTGAGTCTGTTTCATAGAATCATCGTAGAATCAATGAGGTTGGGAAAGACCTCAAAGTTCATCAAGTCCAACCTGTCACCCAGGACCTTATGACTACTAAACCATGGCTTCAAGTGCCACATCCAATTCCTTTTTGAACACCTCCAGGGATGGTGACTCCACCACCTCCTTGGGCAGCCCATTTCAATGGCTAACAACTCTGTGAAGAACTTTCCCTCACCTTGAGCCTAAACTTCCCCTGGTGCAGTTTGAGACTGTCCTGTCCTTGCCCTGTTCTTGTTGCATGTGAGAAGAGACGTATCCCCACCTTGTTCCAGTCTCCTTTGAGGTAGTTGTAGAGGGTGATCAGGTCTCCCCTCAGCTTCCTCTTCCAAAGACTAAACAACCCCAGTTCCCTCAGCTGTTCCTCATAAGACTTGCATCTTTGTTTTTCAGAACACCTGCAAATTCATCAAGACTTTGATTTTTATGCTTCTACCTACACATACTGCCTCTTGCACATGTGGTTGGTTGCTGCGCAGCTCCCCTCCCTTTCCTGTCCTAATGTTGTTATAGGATATTGCTGTTTGCTAAGGAATGAAAGATGATATTTAAAAGGATGCTAGTACTAGGTTGACTGCTGTTGAATTTCAGAGTTGCTAGTACAAATACTGAATTGTATTACTTTCATGGTAACAGACTCCCCAAAGGATTCTCCTCTTGCCTCAGATGATCTGTCCCCGGTCAGTTCAGATCTGATTGCTCATCTGTTAGATGTAATCTGTTAGATGTAGCTCTACAGAGCCTTTCATCTGATGTGTTTTACAGAATCTGGGCAGCTGTCATAAAGAAGCAGGTGGGAAGCTGAGTGCTGAGGCTCTTCCTAAAGTAATTTCTGTTGATGTATATTTAGTGAACCCATCCTGGTGCTAAAGAGGTGCAGTGTGTTTTCTATAGGTGTGCATATACACAGGGCTAATTAAAATGTCAGTGCTGGCACTAGTGGCCAGCTGGGACAGATCTCCACAGCACCTTTCTTCATCAGACCTCACCCCACCCCACTTGGTCAGCGCTCCCTGAGGTGTACCCACCAGTGCTGCTGTTTCAGGATGTGATTTTTATAGTGTTGTGATGACTGAGAGCATCTTTCTAGGCACAACTTGGGAATTTGGCTGTTTTATGAAGTTGCCATTTCACTGTCTGCTTTGCTGTAATGTAAGTGAAGCAGCACGGAGACATGAGAAGAAGGATCCTGTTTTCTCAGAAATAAGTTGTAGTGTGATGACTGCAATTTCCACGCTACTGGAAATGCGAGCAAATATTGTAACTGGAATTGGTTGCCCAGAGAATCTGTGGACTCTCATCCCTGGAAATGTTTAAGGCCAGGCTGGATGAAGCTTTGAGCAACCTAGTCTAGTAGGAGGTGTACCTTCCCATAACGGGGAGCTTGGAACTAGATGACCTTTAAGGTCCTTTGCAACTCAAGCCATTCTATGATTCTATGATCATGTTTATCCATGAGAAAGCTGTGCTTTTGGAGGGTAGAGAGTTATCTCAGAGATCTGTCTAGAGACTCTGAATGTATCTATAAATGCTGGCACAGGTTACCCATAGAGGTGATGGATGCCTCTTCCCTCAAAACATTCCAGGTCAAGATGGACAGGGATCTGAGCAACCCGGTGTAGTTGAAGATGTCCCTGCTCATTGATGTGAGGTTGGACCTTTAAAGATGCCTTTTAAACCAAATCATTCCATGATTCTATCATTCTTTAAGAATCTAGACTGAAGCTGAATTTTATGCTAGTGCTAAAACCTGAACTATTTGCCCCCAGCAATACTAAAGCTGTGGACAACCATAGCAGCACGAACACCAGGATTGAAGAGTTGCTTTGCAGTAGTACTGCTCTTACTCCATGCTGCTTGACTGCCCCAGTTCTTCAGAGCAGACAGATGCTAAGAGCAAAAGACCCTTCTGTTGTGTGTGGGGGGGTGACCAGCGTGACTATACATTCATGGAAACAGATGGAACAGTTTATACTACAGTACTCATGCATATTTGGTTTGTATTTGAATGAAGACTAACAGATGCAATGTGCTATTTTATTTTTAGGAAATATATGATTAGATATGGTTAATTGCAGAGGGTAATGAGCTACATGCCCTTATTAAAAAGTCATATATTATGTACATTTCTATCAGAAACATCTCTCCTGATAATGGAAGCTCTCTGTTAAAGCCAGAGAAGTTGTCCTCTTTGGATATGTCTGTTGTGTACCTATTTCTTCTTTCCAGGTATTGCACTCTGATGCTTACTAAGAAATTCAGACAGGGAGATGCTGAAGACTGAATTGTGATCCTCCAGAAATTTGCTCTTTTTAATTTCTTTTTTTTCTGGGTCATTTGTTTATCTATAGATAACTTTATTTTTGCCATTTCATTCTCACCATGTTAACAAGATGTTCAGCATCTTAAACTATCTTCAGTCATCATAAAACAGGACATAAGGGGAAACGTTACCAGGAAGACAACTTTTTAGGGCTGACACTTACCTGAACCTTAGACAACTAACATGGTACTTTTATTTTCATTAATGGATACTTTGGAGGAATTTATCTTTTAGCATCTGTGAAAAAGAGAGTTGATATGTAGGTATTTTTCCTCTTGGATTTAATCAGTTCAGTTCACCATCTACTAGAACCAGAAACTTTGTTTTCAGCCTCATAAATTCAGTGAGCTGATCGTGTTATGAGTGCTTCAGAGGGCTGGATTCACACAATCGTAGAATCCTTTAGGGTGGAAAAGATCTCTAAGATCACTGAGTCCAACCTAACACCACCACAGTCCTTAAATCATGTCCTGAAGCCAGTAAATCATGTCCTGAAGCCAGTAAATCATGTTCTGAAGCCAGTAATGCCAGATCAATTCCTATTCACTGACCATCTCAGCACCATTTTTGGGTAGATTCAGGGGACTGGGTGTCAGAGGCCTGGGCTCTAGTCCAAATCTGCTGATGGTAGAGCATGCAGCACCAAACAAAAAAATTGACCGGACTGGAAATGCATCCCAGTAAGCCACCCCTGCTTGCAGCTGCCCATGCACACCCATATTTTACAGGCTTCCACATCATCACTTTGCAGACTTGCACACTACCACTTTGCAGCAGTTTCATGAGGTTTACTTCTCTAAACTTTTAGCACAGATGATTACTAGTTTAGGATGTGGATGCCTGAAATATTGAGGATGGTGGCCAGTTAGTTCAGTGCTAGTTATATGCTGCTGATGAGAAAGACACCTTAGCACAAAACACCTGGGGCACCCTTCCCATTAAAGTACTGTGAGATTTTTAACAACCATGCAGAGCAGATGAAATCAAAGTCTCCTTCAAAGCAGGGACTCACAGTGCCATGTAACTGTGTTTTCCTGTCCTGGTGGGATGAAAAGCTGAGTGGACTCTGCTGATGAGTTCAGTCCCGTGCAAGTATGAGTCCCCTAGACATCTGGCCCAGGCTTCACTGATTTGCTCTGCTGGGGAAATAGCCCTTGTGCCAATTCATTGAGCAGAAGCAACCTGGCCTTTTTTGTGGTGTGTATTATCAGATTGGCTCTTTCTCAAATAAATCATACTGGCCCATGCTGTCATCTGCTTCAAGCCACTTTTTGGTTAAAAATTCCATCAGCCAAGCTCATGTACACTGAATTTATGCAATGGGTTGTTTGCCAGGAAAAAAAAAAATTAAAAAAGGGGGAAAAAAGGCACAAGGCTTCACCTTTCTATGAGAGATAGCTTCCTTTGTAGGATTGGGAAAGGAGGAAGGATTGTGATAAACATCGTTACTAGCAAGTAATTTTTCCCTTTCTGATGCAGCTCTGCAGTGAGTTTGTTATCTGCCTACATGAAAGATCTTTTCAAGATGTTTCAGGTCCCCAGGGAAGAGAGAGACTAACAGAGTCTTCCCAATAATAATAAAGGGGGGATATCAGGGGGGAGAAGATGTCTCTCTTGTTCCTCTAATACTTGACAAAGCACTTTCCTCCCACTTCCCAGCACTACTCTCCTAAGTAGTTTGGAGGGAAATGAGTTTGCTTGAAGATATTTTTGTTCTCTAGCTAGAGAAACAAATGCATTCGCTGAATATAGCTCTGCCAGGAAAATAAGAACATGGGCAGGACTTTGAATGGAGTCACTGATAGGAGTGAAGGAGAGGAACAGTTTGCTGTCTGAATTGCTCATCAGGAAGAAATAAAGGTGAAGAAAGGGAGGGAGGAAATGGAGTCATGTGAGTAAGGATACTGAATGCAAAATCTGAGTGGAAGAAACAGTAAATGGTAAGAAGAAGCTGGATGAGTCTGAGTCATGCAACAGTTTCTTTCTTTTTTTTTTCTTTTTTTTTTTTCTTTTGATTCCTTGAGGCTGTGTAAAGCAAACATTGCAACAACCCACCCTGGAAAACTTTAATGCAGTCACTACAGAAAAAAATGACCCTGGGGCAGGGTCATGCCTTTTTTTTTGCAGGGTCTGGCTTGAGAGCTAATGTGGAAGAGTATGTGATGCCATTTTCATGGGCAAGTACCCAGCTGCTAGCAACTGCTTTTCCTAAAGATCATCTAATCCAACCCTCCTGCAGTAAACAGGAACATCTTCAACTAGACCAGGTTGCTCAGTTATGTCTAAACTGACCTTGAATGGTTCCAGGGGTGGGGCATCTACCACCTCTCTGGGCAACCTGTGCCACTTGCAAAATGTCTTCCTTATATCTACTCTAAGTGTACTGTCCTTTAGTTTAAAGCCTTGTCCTGTCACACCAGGCCCTGATAAAATACCATTCCTGTGGGCCCTCTTTAAGTACAGAAAGGTCACAATAAGGTCTCCCCAGAGCCTTCTCTTCTCCAGGCTGAATGACATCAACTCCGTCAGCCTTCATAGGAGAGGTGTGGTGGCATGTCACAATGAAGAGGATTACTGACTGCTTTCTAACCACCTGCAGGACTTCATAAGACCTCAAGAAATCATAACTCCTGGTCTTACCATACCAGCTTTCCTAATACAGTGATATTTTCATAGAATCATAGAATCAATAAGGTTGGAAAAGTTTGTCAAAGATTGTCAAGTCCAACATTTCACCTGAGACTTGATGGCACCAAATGCCATGTCCAATCCCCTCTTGAACACCTCCAGGGATGGTGACTCCACTACCTCCCTGGGCAAGGTATTCCAATGGTTAAGAACTCTCTCTGTGAAGAACGTTCTCCTAAACTGCCCCTGGCACAGTTTGAGACTGTGTCCTCTTGTTCTGGTGCTGATTGCCTGGGAGAAGAGACCAATCCCTTCCTGGCTACAACCTCCCTTCAGGTAGTTGTAAAAACAGCAATGAGGTCTCCCCTGAACCTCCTCTTCTCCAGGCTAAACAATCCCAGCTCCCTCAGCCTCTCCTCGTAAGGCTTGTGCTTGAGACCTCTCCCCAGCCTCACTGACCTTCTCTGGAAATGTTCAAGTGTCTCGATGTCCTTCTTAAACTGAGGGGCCCAGAACTGGACACAGTACTCAAGGTATGGCCTAACCAGTGCTGAGTACAGGGGCACAATGACTTCCCTACTCCTGCTGGCCACACTATTCTTGATGCAGGCCAGGATGCCATTGGCCTTCTTGGCCACCTGGGCACACTGCTGGCTCATGTTCAACAGGCTGTCAATCAGCACCCCCAGGCCCCATTCTGTTTGGCTGCTCTACATCCACTCTGACCCCAACCTGTAGCACTGCATGGGGTTGTTGTGGCCAAAGTGCAGCACCTGGCACTTGGACTTGTTGAATGCCATCCTGTTGGACTCTGCCCATCTGTCCAGCCTGTCAAGGTCCCTCTGGAGAGCCCTTTGACCCTCTAACAGATCAACATCTGCTCCCAACTTGGTGTCATCTGCAAACTTACCGATGACTGACTCAATCCCCTCATCCAGATTGTCATTAAAGAACAGGATGAGGCCCAGCACTGATCCCTGGGGGACATCACTAGCGACTGGCCTCCAGCTGGATGTGGCACCATTCACCACCACTCTCTGGGCATGGACCTCCAGCCAGTTCCTAACCCAGCACAGAGTGCTGTTGTCCAAGCCATGAGCTGACAGCTTGGCCAGGAGTTTGCTGTGGGGAACGGTATCAAGGGCCTTGCTGAAGACCAGGTAGACCACATCCACAGCCTTCCCCACATCCACCAGGCAGTAACCTGATCTTAGGAGGAGATCAGGTTGGTGAGGCAGGATCTGCCCTTTCCTAAATCCATGTTGGCTGGACCTGAGCTCTTGTCCATCCTTCAGGTGCACAGTGATTGCCCCCAAGATGATCTGCTCCCTAATTTTCCCTGCCACTGAGGTCAGGCTGACAGGCCTGGAGTTTGCAGGTTCCTCCATCTGACCCTTCTTGTGGATGGGGATCACATTGGCCAGTTTCCAGTCATCTGGGACCTCTCGGGTGAGCCAGTACTGGTGGGAAATGATGGAGAGAGGCTTGGCCAGCTCATCTGCCAGCTCTCTCAGCACCCTAGGATGGATCCCATCTGGTCCCATGGACTTCTGAGTATCCAAGTGGCTCAGCAAGTCCCAAACTAATTCCTCATGGATTTCAGGGGTACTACACTGCTCCCTGACCCCATCAACCAGTTCAGGAGGCCAGTTACACTGGAGTCCTCCTGCCTTACTATTGAAAATGGAGGCAAAGAAGGTATTTAGAACCTCAGCCTGTTCCTCATCTTTAGTTACAATGTTACCCTCCAGGTCCAATACGGAGTGGAGGTTCTTCTTGCCCTCTTTTTAGCATTAATGTATTTATAAAAATGCTTTTTATTATCTTTCACAGAAGTGGCCAGCTTAAGTTCTAACTGGGCCTTTGCTTCTCTATTTTATTTCCTCCATGATTTAACAACATCCTTAAATGTAACAAGAGTTGCCTCCCCCCCTTTCCAAAGGTGCTACAGCCTCTTTTTTCCCCCTTAATTCCTTCAAGAGCTGCTTGCCCATCCAGGGTGGTCACCTTCCCTGTCAGCTCATGTGTCAGCACATGGGAACTGCCAGTTCCTGTGCCTTCAAGAGTTCCTGTTTGAAGTAGGTCCAACCATCCTGGACCCCTTTGCTCTTTGCTCTTAAGGGCTGCTGCCCAGGGTACTTTCTGAGTAAGTTTCTTGAACAAGTTAAAGTTTGCCCTCCAGAAGTCCAAGGTGAGGGTTCTGTTACTGCTCCTCCCTATTTCCCTGCATATTGAAAACTCCACTATCTCATGGTCACTGAGCCCTAGACAGCCTCCAACCATCACACTAGTGACCTTCTGAATTCCCTGTAATTCCATACATTCTTACATAAAAGCATTCTAAACTAGAGTCAATAACCAGTTTGAGACAGTGTTTTTGCTAGTGTGTCTGCATACTTCAGAAAAAAAATGCAGGCAAAGAATCTGTTGATTTCTAATTATTTTTTACCCATCTTATTCTGGAATCCTATTCATAGATTTATCTAGACTTGGAAGTGTACCAATATAATTATTCCTGGAAAAATTATTTGAAAATATTAATTTCAAAGTAACTCTCTACATGGAATCAGAACGATCAGACAGATACTTGTGCCAAAAGAAATGATGCTGAAATAATTATTTCCTAACAGCCATATCAGTAAATTTGGAATTGGAGATGAGCTCGTACACACAGGAAGGAAGCAAACCCTATTGTCTCCCTCCTTCCTTACAGCTCTTGTTTTACAGCCGAATAGGCAATAATGAGGCTGTAGATCTATGTCGTCTTCTTAGAATCCAAAAGGCTTTAGAGACTGTTGGATGAATTTCAACAACCTGTTCAAGTCCAAGGAGGAAATAAGCTCTTCCAGAAATTCACCAATCTTCCTTTTTTCTTTGAGTCTGGCTGTAGCTCAAGGAACCTTATAGACCATCTGTCCCTCCTATCCTCTCAACCCCCACATGCCACCATCTATAAGACATCAATCTGTGACCGCAGCTGGGAGAGATTTTTTTAGTAGTTTCTCCAGGAAAACATCTGAGTGATTCCTCTGCAGAATCTATCTATTCTCTGTGTCTACTGGGGAAAAGGGAAATTGACCTCTTCCCATCTATACCAGGGACTGGACATTCTTCTCTTGAAGGATGCAAATGTATTTGCAAGAACTTTAGACAAAGCCAAGAATGAACTCACCAAATCCAATCCAGGGAGGACAATGATAAACAGGACACAGCTCATGAGAACATTAAAGCTTTGGAAAAGATTACTTACAGTGAGACATGCCAGAAAAAAAGAACTAAAAGAAGGTTAAGGATTCAGTTCATCACTGCCTATCAGGACATGGATCTGTTGGGGTACTGCTCAGGGACAATGATCAATGCTAGGGTCTAGGGCGTCTTGGGAATGCTTCCTGAATATCCTCTCTTTCCTTTTGTGCTCAAGTGGAGCCAACCATAGTCTGATACTGAGATGAAAACTTCAACCACTGACTGAGATAAAAATGATTGGAAGCTGCATTTGCATCAGAGGCCAGAACATGGCTTTTCCTAAAAGTTTTTTTTTTAAAAAAAGCTTCTGTTCTGAGGTGGTAAAACATAGAAAACATAGAATCACACAGAATCAACCAGGTTGGAAGAAACCTCCAAGATCAAGTCTGACTGATCACCCAACCCTAACTAATCAACTACACAATGGCACTAAGTGCCTCATCCAGTCTTGTCTTAAACACCTCCAGGGATGTTGACCCCACCAGCTCGCTGGGCAGCCCATTCCAATGGCCAATCTCTCTTTCTGGGAAGAACTTTTTTCCTAAGATTAAGCCTCAACTTCCCCTGGCATAGCTTGAGACTGTGTCCTCTTGTTCTGTTGCTGGTTGCCTGGAAGAAGAGACCAACCCCCACCTGGCTACAGCAATAAGCAATAAGGGCTCCCCTGAGCCTCCTCTTCTCTAGGTTAAACAGCCACAGCTCCCTCTCCATAGGAAAAAGCACTAATCCCTTCCCAAACATAACTTTTGAAACTGACCTGTTCCACAGTCACGCAGCTTACAAATAGAAGCCAGCCTGAAGTTTTCTGTATCACAGATGTTTTCACTGGTTGTCCTGTTATTTTTTGTTTGCCTTCTAGCAAGATATTCAGACCTGAGTTGAAAGATAGCAAGAGCATCACACAGAAAGGCTTCTGGGAGGCTGTCTACCCTGCCTCCATGACTTTTGAAGAAGCCAAGACCTCTGTGCTGTCACCCCACTGCATTCAATAGCTTTCCATTCCTGTACAGCTGTAGATCATTGCACTTGCCTGCACTGTAATGTGCCGGTTTAGGTTCTGTCCTTAAAGCTTTTTATTTGTGCTGTTTTACCACAGTATCTAGTTTTAATGTCTGAGCACGTTACCAGCCATAAGTTTAACTTTTCCACTAACCACTAAAATATTGGAAAGCACTGTGCTGACTTCCAGTGCCCAAATGCCTACCCTTTCAGCCCCAGAAACTCACCAATGAATATAGCAAAGGTGCAGGACTATCCCTTGATGTTTCACCAGGGCTCTGATTCAATTCACACAAATTCCAGAGTCTAACAGGAGCAGAAGAAAATTCAATAACCCAAAATTTATATGGGAATCAGTCTATTTGCTACTAGCCCACATGAAAGAAGGTAACCTCCATGAAGATGCATGACCCCATCACAAGGAGGTATTGAAATTCCTCTTCACCCTTAATAGGAGTTGGAACTTTTGTGAGTCTATCTCTGCTTTCTGCCTTCATCATTGACAGCTCCAACAGAAATCAAGTCACCAAAGAAACAAATTTGTAATGATTTGAGAGCAAAGAGCATGCCAGTGGAAGGGGTCTCATGAAGATGAAATGGCAATGACTGTCCTCAGGGGGGAACCACACTTGAGGCACAGTCAACAATCAAAAACATTCAAGCAGGGTTGAGGAACGCTACAACTTGGGAAGGTACAAGAAGACCACATTTGGCCCAGTGCAACAAGTCTGGTTTAGGTGTATAATTTACAAATACATCTAAACTGCATTTACATAAATTGTTTGTAGACTCATCCCATGCCAAGTTTTCTACTCTCCTGGTGAGTGTCTGCAATGGTCTAGACCATCACCTTCCTTTCCTGAGAAGTGGGCCAAGACTGACACTCCTACAGTCTTCTACAAACACAGCACTCATCTCATGGTAGATCCCAAATGTATGATGGGTGAAATTTTCAGTTTGGGAAACAGGCTTCTTTGAAGAACGATGCAGAGAGTCCAATGGAGAGCCATGAGGATGATTAGGGACTTGAGCCTCTCCCCAGTGAAGAGAGACTGAGAGCTTTGGGGCTATTTAGTCTGCAGAAGAGAAGACTAAGAAGGGATCTCAACAATGTCTATAAATATGAGGGGTGGGTGTCAAGTGGAGGGGCCCCAATCTCTTTTATGGTGGTGCATAGTAATAAGACAAGGAACAATAGATGAAAACTTGAACACAGAAGGTTTTACCTCAACATGAGGAGAAACTTCTTTACAGTGAGGATGATGGAACACTGGAGCAGGCTGCCCAGAGAGGTGGTGGAGCCTCCTTCTCTGGAGATTTTCAAAACCTGTCTGGTTGCATTCCTATGTGGACTACCCTAGGTGATGCTGTTTTGGCAGGGGGGTTGGACTTGATTTCTGGAGGTTCCTTCCAACCTTTAACGTTCTATGAGCACATCCAGAAAACCACGTGTGTGCTGCATTTACCTGCCACATCTCCCAGAGGGAACATTGTTGCATTAAATGCTGAGGAGGAGTAGAACCAGCTATAGGAAAAGTTAGCTTTGTTGAGCATTAATAAAACTAATGGGGTATGTTTATGTAGCACCTTTCATTTCGAATGATCAAGTGCCTTGCTAGTCTTAATCATTTCACCCATCACTGAACTGCAGACACCTCTGGGTGGAACATTAACAGCTGTGGTAGAGCACAGCAGCAAAACAGAGCAATTTAATGGAGGAGAAACACCCCGTCCAGCTGCAGGTGTAAAGGGAATTTTGTTAAGTGGGATGCAATTAGCCAAAGTGATGCTGCCTAGGAGAGAGGGAGACATTTCCCTTATACTCTAATATGGGGCTACAGCTGGTTTTCCAGCCCCTATGTTACTGGGGAATCGCCATTGCAGCCTGGTGCTGGAGTTGCAGCCGATTCTCAATTTAATTTCCATTCAAGGCTCCCAAAAGAAAAAGCATCTTTGAGAATTATTATTTTTTTTTTGTGGGCTTCCAGATTCCTGCTCTTTGAGCTGAGGATTGACATTGCTATTTCCACCCCTAAAACGAACTAGAACTAAACAAAGAATGTGGCTAGAGATGGAGCTCAGTTGAGCACGTTCCTTACAAGCAGCACGAGGTTCTCTGGGCTATAAACCCACACATTATATGAGGGAGAAACCATTGTCCCTAAAGTATTCATGGCAGGGCGGCTTGATTTAAATTGTAATCGTGGTGTAAACCACGAAACAGAGAATCTTGATTTAAATAATCAGTCTTAATCTTGTTTTGCATGTGTGCTGGTTGATTCTCACTGATTGGTATAATTTGCTGCTTCTTTACGCTAAATCAAAGAATATCCTATATATACATATTTATTTCAGCAATTATATCATTCAGTATGCATTTATTCAGATTCTACTTTTTACATTTTCTATGAGGAGAAAATGGGGAACAACAGATTTCTTATTCAGTGGATGATTGCTGGATATGTTTTGTTGTGTTGTAGTTTGTTTTTTTTTCTTTTTCTTGGTTTTCATTTATTTTGAATTCACGTCAAGCTGCATTTACATGGAAACTGGAATTTAGTCATCATTTCACTCCCCTCCTTCCAAACTGAGTGTAATAAAAGTACTTGAACCTGCTGGAGATACGAGAAGAAAATAAGTCTTGCACAGAAAATGAGTTGGCATTAACAAAGACAGGGTAGCTGTCGCTGGGGGACTGAAACAGAGGTGCATTTCCAAGAGAGCTCAGCAATGTTTCTCCTTGCTGGCTTAAATAGCTCCAGGTGTTTTTGTTACCCAATCCTAAGTCACTGGCCCGTTTGATCCAAATCAGCAAGATTTTCTGGTGGGTGACATTTCAGCTTCTCTACCCTGGTTTGAACTGATTGTAGAACCATAGAATCATTTTGGTTGGAAGAGACCTTTTGATTATCAAGTCCAACCAATAACCTAATGCTGCCAGGTCACCACTAAGCCATGTCCCTCGGCACCAATTCTCTATGTCTCTTCTACACCTCTGATCTCTCTCTGTGGGGGATGGCAGAGGTCCCATGGGAGCTGTGAAACCAATCTTTGTTCATTGACATCCTGTCCTTGAGTAAAGACTTTAAAATCACAGAATTCTGTGGGGGAGTGGGGTGAATCAGATTTGGGCTGCATAAGCCATTACACCATCATGGCCATGGGGATGGACAACCCTTGTGAGGGCATGTGGATGGGTACCTGGGCTTGAAACCTCTTGAATCAGTCATCTTTGCAGATATAAAGTGTGCTGGAAGTTGCTGTAATGCAGCTTGTCTCTGGTTTTATTCATGCAGATTTCTCCCTCTCCTCCTTTTCAGCTGCTGGTGGATTTCTGACTTCTCTAGATGCTCATTGAGCTGATCTACTTGAATGACTTGATGTGAAAAAACCTCCCTTTCCACCTGCAGAAGCAGCAGCAGCTGTCAGGAGCTGATCTGGCACCTCCACAGACTGGCTCTAGGTGCAGCCAATTCACTACTTTGACTTCCTTTAAGACTTTGGCAGTTTGCTTGGAAATGATTTAAAAATGATTTACAAGGCTGTAACACACAATTCTGAATTTAAGCCTTAGTTGAGCCTGTCATAATTTCCCATTCTGTTTTAAACAATTTATCTGTTAAAAAAAGAAATGTGTATTCAATTTAAATTATTTTTTTTAAAATTAGTGTTTCTATCTACCTTAGGACAAAGTGATAATCCAGGGCAGAAATCACAGGGGTTTCTGAATGCAGCAGAAAGTTGTCATTTTGATGACAGTATTTAGTTTCTGAGTTTCAACTGAAGACGTTGGTTGTGGAAGCCCTGTGACAGTTTGGGAGGTCATTAAATACATCAGTGAGAAGAGGGCTGAGCTGGCGGCCAGTTCATGCTGCTTGCCATGAAAAGGCTTTGCCTTTGAAGAGTTGCAAGGGAGAGCAAAAAACTGCTGCCTGAGTGCCCCATTGAGGATGAGATGGCAACATTATGAAGCCTTTCCTGCTGTTATCAGTGAGTGCCCTGGGTACTTGTGACCATTAGAGGACCCAGGAAGTTTTTGTGATCTCCAGCTTAAGCTGCATGGGTTCTTTGATACTTTTTGTCTCATAGTTGCTCAGTCCAGTTTCATGGCTTATAAATAAATGCAGCAACAATAAAAAGCAGGGGTCTGTCACCCCCAAATTCGTAGAATCATGGAATGACTGACCTTTCAAGGTCACCTAGTCACACCTGCAGTAAGGAGGGACATCCCCATTAGATCAGGTTGCCCAGAGCCCCATCAAGCTTGACCTGAATGTTGCCAGGGATGGGGCCTCCACCACCTCCCTGGGCAACCTGCTCCAGTGTTCCACCACCCTCATAGCAAAAACCCTCTTCCCAAAGTCCAATCTAAATCTACCTGCTGCAATTTAAAGCCATTACCCCTTGGCCTAGTTCTACAAGCCCTTGTAAACAGTTCCTTCCCAGCTTTCTTATGGGCCCCCTTCTAGTACTGGAAGGCTATAAGGTATCCTTGGAGCTTTCTCCAGACTGAACAACCCCAACTCTCCCATCCTGTCTTTGTAGCAGAGGTGCTCCACCCCACTGATCATTTTTGTGGCCTTCCTTTGGACCTGCTCTAGCAGGTCAATGTCCTTCTGTTGAAGGCCTCAGAGCTGGACACAGTATCCTAGTGAGATCTCACCAGAGCAGAGTGAAGTGGCAGAATCACCTCTCCTGATCTCCTGGCTAATCAATTAGGCATGCACAAATACAATTGGCCTTCTGGGCTGCAAGTGATGTGTTGGCTCAGTACAGCTTTTCATCCATCGGTTCCCCAAAGTCTTTCTGCAGGGCTGCTCTCCATGCCTCTACTGATAATGAGGATTCTCAAGACCTAGGTGCAGGACCTTGCACTTGGTTTTGTTGAACTTCTGGAGGTTCAGCTGGGCCCACTTCTCCAGCTTACCCAGGTCCCTCTGGATAACATCCTGTCCTTCTGGCATATGAACCACAAGATTTGGCTTGGTTCATGTTTGAGGGGCTGCCTATTATTAAAAAAACTTCAGTGCTGAGGATGCTTAATGGACTCCTTGTTAAATCTGGAGTGTAGTTACTGTGTTTACTGCTATCCATATGCTTGATTAGAAAATTTGAGATCACTACAAGGGGGGAGGAGAAAAATAGAAATAACATCCTAATTTTGTAACAGGGAACTGAGACAGAGAAATAAAGCCCAGACTAAACAGTGTCTGCAGCAGAGCTATGGATTAAATCTCTTGGACTGAAGTCTTGAGTGAAGTCTCTGATCCATGTAACACATCTGCTCCTCAAATGTCTTTGTACCATTCTGACATGTGGGAAAGACTTATTTTTGTCTGAAACATAAATAAGTTACTTGTATAAAATATTAATCTATATGAATACCAGATAGAAAAGTATTTTAAGTTTATATACATGTTTTAAAAAATATCTGTGCTGAGATGGACAGAACATATCGACAACCTGCCTTAGAGCACATAATTAGAGTTTTTAGGGGCAGTTCAAAGAAATACTGAAAACTTTGCAGAATTAGGGCAGTGTCTCCTCTTCAATCACTGCCCTCAATTGAATAAAATGGCATTTTTGCCTAGAAGTTAATCAAAAGCCTCTGAGAAATAAGCAATGAGATTTTAATGAACAAATTCTCCTGGCAGAAGCTGTGCTTTCCTTTATTTGGAGCTCAGTGTGCACCTCTCAGCGTGAGTAAAACACAAATGACATTCTCTTTCCTCTCACTTTGTTCTGCTTATGGGTGGAGGTGCATCTTCACTGGAAAAAGCAAAGCCAGACCTCGAGGGCATGGAAGGAGTCTGGACCAGACTGGATCTAGAAGCAGATACAGTGGTCCAAAATGGGAACTCAGAAATACAGACACGTGCAACTGGATATGCTAAGCTGGGAGAAGCCTTGTGCCCCTTCCCCTGTGCAGGCAATAGTGTGGTATGTCTTTGAAAGGCAGAGATGGAGTGCTGGGAGCTTGGTGTAACCTTGCCCATCCAGGATGAAGCAGAAAAAGGGGAAAAGGCGAAGGGAAAGCTTTGGCTCTCTGGTCCATGATTAACTAGTAGGCTTAACTTTGCAGGGCAGGTCCTTTGGATGCAGAAATAGATACCAGAATCATTGGAGACCTCAGCTCTTGTCTTGTCCAAGTTGGATTTATTGTCCCTTTGAGCCTTCTGCTTTGCCCCATGCTGCTCCTCTTTCATCTATCCCAGGAGGATGGAACTTGTGCCTGGCCCTAAAAACAAAATGCTGCTCCAAACGCCGATTGACCTGCAGGTCCATCCTAAACCAAGCCTGCTGTCTATGTTCTGATGGCCCTCAGTGCCCTGTCCATAACCCTCACTCCATGACATTAGCCATTCCCATTGGCATTGCACAGAAATTCTTCCTCAAAACCAGGCTGGAAGCAAAGTATTGCTATCAAAAAGAGCAATAGGTCTTATGTTGCTGAACTAATCTGTATTCCCCTAAGGTGTTCCACTCTGAAGGAGTTATTTATGGCAGTTGGATATCGTGTAAAAAATGTATAGATTTGCTTCCAGAATACTTGGCAGCTTTCCAGCATTATTAAAAATGCAATTATTTTCCTTAATGGGGAAAAAAAATTCCATCTGTGACATGGAAATTTAAGGTGGCAAAGGAAAGGACAAAAATTAACAGCATAGTTGAAAAGAACTGTAAATTTTTACCAGTAATGTTGTTTCTACATGCCTCCCCACAGACAGGCTATTAATGAGTTTCTAGAATCTGGGCCTTTTTTT
>JAAWVA010001169.1:0-12864 GCA_015227895.2 Colaptes auratus | reverse complement strand
TTTCTTTTTTTTTTTTTACAAGATGCCTTTCCTAATTACAGTTTTCTGGACTTTTTTAAAAAATATGATTATTATCTTTTAGTAATAGGAATTGGTTTGCAAATAGGTATTGCTTTTGCAGGTGACATCAAGCTGGGGGCAGGAGTTGATCTGTTAGAGGGTAGGAGAGTTTTGCAAAGGGACTTTGACAGGCTGGGCAGATGGGCAGAGTTCAAGGGCATGAGATTTAACACATCTAAGTGCCCAGTTCTACACATTGGCCACAGCAACCCCATGCAGCGCTACAGGCTGGGGTCAGAGTGGCTGGAGAGCGGCCAGGCAGAAAGGGACCTGGGGGTACTGGTCAATAGTAGGGTGAACATGAGCCAGCAGTGTGCCCAGGTGGCCAAGAAGGCCAGTGGCATCCTGGTCTGTATCAAGAACAGTGTGGCCAGCAGGAGCAGGGAGGTCATTCTGCCCCTGGACTCAGCACTGGTTAGGCCACACCTTGAGTCCTGTGTCCAGTTCTGGGGCCCTCAGTTTAGGAAAGATGTTGACTTGCTGGAAGGTGTCCAGAGAAGGGCAACAAAGCTGGGGGGGGTTTGGAGCACAAGCATGTGAGGAGAGCTGAGGGAGCTGGGGTTGCTTAGCCTGGAGAAGAGGAGGCTCAGGGGTGACCTTATTGCTCTCTACAACTACCTGAAGGGAGTCTGTAGCCGGGTGGGAGTTGGTCTTTTCTCCTGGGCAGCCAGCACCAGAACAAGAGGGCACAGTCTCAAGCTGCACCAGGGGAGGTTTAGGCTGGATGTAGGAAGAAATTCTTCATGGAAAGAGTGATTGCCCATTGGAATGGGCTGCCTGGGGAGGTGGTGGAATCACCATCACTGGAGGTGTTTAGGAATTGACTGGATGGGGTGCTTGGTGCCATGGTTAGTTGATTAGATAGTGTGGATGATAGGTTGGACCTGATGATCTCAAAGGTCTCTTCCAACCTGGTTAATTCTAGTCTGTCTAGTTTAGTTAGTCTAGTCTATATGTTACTAATGTCATTTGTCTTGTGGATTTTTAACTTGGTTTGTCATGTCAAAATAAAAACACCAGAAACCAGGAATAAACATTGATGCAGAGATTTTGGGAGAACATAGGATGTATTTCATGAAGCTTCCCTCCATGGTACTTATAGACTGTGGAATAGCAGACAGATTCAGGGTTCCAGATCAGGTGGCTCAGGTATTTTGTTGACTAGTAAGGTTGTAGGATCACATACACTGTGCAATTTCTTTATTTTAAGTGTGTGAACACAAGTGTGGGTCATGCCATGCAGAAATGGCAGTGGTTGGTGGCAGCAATATGTGTTTCACTTCTCCCACACATGCTCAGGGCAAAGCCTCAGAGCTGAGGGAGTCACACACTTCTCTGCTAATGAGGACTACTTCCCACTTTCCAGCAAGAAATGTAAGAGGCAAGAATAATGTTGCTGAGAAAAATAAGTGTGGGAGAAACCAAAGAAGTTACGGCTTCATATGCATTTTTTGATCTGGTTCACTCTTTAAACTAAGCATCTAAAATGCAAAGCCCTGAGGATGGTAGTCAGGAAGTCAAAGGGAACCTCTGCTGATGAGGGGCTATGTCTACAATAGATGGTGAATTTAAGTACATCATGAACAGATTTCCTCACAGCCTTGCTCAACTTGTCTTCTGGACAGCTTGCTGAACAAATCAAACCTGTGTGATCCAACAGCAGACAGTCCATCCAGCTGTGTATCCTATCTCTAACTGTGAACCTTAAGGAAGAGTGTAAGAACTCTTGTGTGTAAAGTAGGCTTTCTCATGGCTGTTTTCCTAGATTTTGGCACGTTCATGCTTTGAAGAAGAGATAACAGAGACAGGCTGAAAGATAGACATCACAGGCAGGTCTACACGGTGAACGCAGAAAGCGATGGTCTGGTTCCGTTCAAGGTAATGCAACAGCCCAAGGGCAGAGCAGAAACACCTCAGCAGTCAACGGTGGAATGACTTCAGGCACACACATGGCAATTGCACTCCCAAAACATTGCCCAGGAGCTGATAACCACAGCCACAAGACATCCAGCTCCATTGGCTGCATGGAGCCCAGTAATCTGGGAAGGTCTGAGTTTCTTGCCCCGGGTACTTACTTGAGTGGTTTGCCCAGGAGCTATTCTCCCATTTCTCAGGAGCCTCCCAGACAAACTGATGAATTGGGTTGGGTTTTGAGGGCCATTCACTTTCGATTCAATCAAAGTTTAATTAATAAAAGCTTCTTAGAAATATTTCCTTTATTCACCAGAAAAGTCTCGGGTGTTATTTCACAAAAAACAATGAGGGGTGAGAAAATCTGTTCCTTTCAACATTTAAAGGATCAAAACACTTAGCACCTATAAAAGGCCATTTTTGTCTTAATGTTGTTTTCTTCTGTGATTTAATAGTCAATTTAGTATCCATAAACAGATCTCTTTTTCCTTCTCACCCTGCTTGCCCCCAGCATAAATGATACCTGTTGGTATCAATCAGTATACACAGCTACCCAGATTTTCATTGCCCTGATCCACCATAAAAGAAGTTTTTCCATCTTTGCAGAAAATTCGTGGAAATAATGGCTTCAGATTCCCTGTTAATTATTCTTTTCTTAATGATCTTTCAGATAGTTTTTCAAAGAGATCGTGAATCTCTCAGTGAAACTAATGGCAGCTACTCACAGGAGTAATCCCATTACAATCAGCAGCACTACTGTTGTCATTGGAGTAAGGTGCTAGAGCTCTGACCCTTACTGATTTACCACTCTTCATAATTAGTTGCAGTGATTAAAATGCATTTAGATTACATTGCAGTTTCCCTGTGTTAAAAGTTTTGTGTGTGCGTGTGTGGGTATTTTTCCCCACTGAGGACAAACTCAGGTTCTGAAGGTGAACAATTGGCCTCCAGTATTAAACAATAGCAGCAAAGAGAAATGTCACAGATAAGGCTTGTAAAGGAGATCAGAAATAGAGGTGCTTGGGCAAAAAGTGCTGCTGGGGGCAGATGAAAACACTGCGTGAAACACTGACAGCAGCACATGGAAATAATGAATCAATCTGTTGCATCTGTATCTAATTAAGAATCATTAAAATATAGTCTTTTTTCTAGCCATCAGGATTAGTGGATACCCCACAGGAAAGAGGCTAATAAATAGATTCAAGTGCCAGGACATCATACATCTTATCTAGGACTGTGGTCCTCAAACACTTTTCTTCAATAACCAAAATCCAGGCAGATTCTCTCTCCTGTGAGAATCTGACACAGCCAGGAGCCCTTTGTAGGGGATTTCAAGGCACTGCAGAAAAAAAAAGGGGGAAAAAGAGCTGAATGCTTGGATGCTGCAAATAGTTTCTGGCAAGGGCAGACATTCTACTTCTATCTCTCTGCTACAATTAGAAAAGTAGTTTCTCTATTTTTTCCCCATTTCTCCACCCCCCTCTTTCTGCCCTTCTCCTTCCCCCCTCCTGCTCAAAAAAATCATTAAGTTGCTAAGAGCTTCATTTGCTTCAAGCCTTTGTGGAGATCTGTTATTTTACCCAAGGGCTCAACCAACCACACAGGAGTCAGTTTTACTGACACCCTGCAGCCAGATGACTTATACCCTAAGAGTGAAAGGGATTCCTGTATTTATTTCCCTCTTGACTGCCTGCAGAATATATTTTGTTTCATGTTTTGTTGTTGCTTGTGGTTTATTTTGTTATGGTTGGTTGGTTGGTTTTTTTTTGGCGGGGGGGAGGGGCAGGTTAGTTCAGAAGGGAATGGAGCAAAGGCTTCTTAGTTTGGGAAAAGGCTCTGCCATCCCTTTGTTCTCCTGCCTGTTAGGGTACTTCTTAGGCTGTGATTCTTTAGATCCCAGGGGAAAGCAGTCTAGGATCATTGCTGAGACAAAGAGAGGAAGGCTACAGAGTGGAGTCTTAAAGCTGTCCCTCATGTCTTAGTAAGCTTGAGGTAAAATGTTTCAGTGCCTCCACAAGGGCAACTTCCCTGCAGTGCTGGAGGCAGCTCTGAATGGAGATCAGTGTGAGGAGGGGGTGCTGGGAGATGCGCCAGGAAAACACTAAACTGAACATCATTTATTGTAGGCGTTCATGGGATGCCTCTGCTGTGTCACAACCATGTGCAGTAAAGAGCATTGTTCCTCTAATGTTCATCTCTCTCGGAACTGCAAGTGAAAGTACAGCCCAATTAGTGCAGCAGCTTAAAACAATAACCTCTCCAGAATCTCTGGTGAGGGAAGCATGCTTTTATCTGTTTGGTAAATAATTTATTAATCACACTGATGTATCCTCCTTGACAGCAACAGAGCCAGATAAGTGATGGTTCAAAATCAATTTGTCATGGTCCAATGTGCACTCAGTGACCTACTTTGGTCTGTTATATAGGTCAAACTTGTACATGACGCTCTGATAGCAGAGGAACTTCTTTAAAAACAACAGAAACAGCAAAACTCATGGCACAGTTCAGACTGGGGACCCTGTGCTGGCTGGCACTCAATCACACAGCTCAGCAAGAGAAAGGCAAAGACAGGAGCCAGGTAGGTGATGTTTGGGGCTCTCATTGAAATGGACTCAAAAATTCCCTGCCCTGGCAGTATGGCATCAGTGTCCAGGAGGTAGATCCATACTTTCTGACCTACTTCTATGACCTTGTTATATCACACTGCCCTTTGTCATTGATAATGTCCCTAGCATCTGCCTACTATTCTCTGTTTGTCTTTCCTCAGTCTCCACTTTCCCAACCCTCCCTTACTCACAACATCTTTTTCTTCATATGAGGCAGAAATCCACTCCATCCTGCTCTTTGTATCCCTGCTGTGAAGTCCATGTAATTCTCCCAGTTTGATGTTTTCTTCTTCTAAACAGGCTAGCCAGATTAAGGAAGTAGATTACTTTTAACTGCAAGGAGATGGAAACTGAACCTGTGACAGAGCTTTGGGCAGTCAGTTTGCTGGTGCTCCTGTTGTGCTTTGACAGAAGTCTTGGCTGTCACCTGTGATGGACTTGTTACCCTATCTTTCTCATATTAATACACACTTGGGGTTTCACCAGTGAGCTCTGGAGAACTGTGTGTTGTGTGAGATAACACCTTGAGTGTGAAGTGCTGACACTACCCAAGAGCTTCAAGTAGTCTCATGGTGCTCTGCCTGCTGTATCTCATTCACCTGCCAGCAGAATGAGATGGCTTTCAAAATCATATTGGTAACCACTGTTTTAGGGAGGTGTCATGGGCTTATTCCTCTCTGCATTTTCACCAAACCAGTGCTCTGCTGCTGGAGGGAGTTGGGCTACCAGCTGGACTTGTGAGCTTTCTTCCTGTCTTCCCACTGCACACAGTAGGGTGGTGGTAGGAATACTTTGTGGATTTTGTACTTTTTACAGAATAGCTTTTTTTTTTCTTTTCTTTTCTTTATTTTTAATGTATTTTTAAGAAGTCCTTTGTGGCCAGTGGTACATAGTGGTGCAGAGTGCTCCTGCTGGACACTAAGCAGTATTCAGCGATGCCCATAACAAGTAACCCAGGTAGGCCATTGCAGTCCCACATTTTACTGTATCCCTTCTAAGCTTCTTGAAAGCATGAAGGGGAAAGAGATTTTCCCTTCAATGACTGGTGAATATTTTATAAGGAATTTTCTCCACAGTCTTGTTTGGCACTGTGCTGTTGCAGGCTTTCAACCGTCACTGTCCAGCATTAGGTGTCGGCCCCCCTGCATACTCTGCGTTGTTAGACCAACACTGCACACAGGAGGGGTGGATACAAGTGCAAGGAATTGCCACTAAAGTAAAAGCATAGTAGAAATAAGGCCTAAAATTCTGGATTTCTTTTTCACCTGAAACCTGGATTGTTTTCTGCTGTTACTGGACGAACTGATGCTTTCTGCAATACTTGTGGTGTCTTTAATCTTTCTTTTAAAAGTGTTCATGGTGCGGTTCTTCTTTTGTCCAAACAATCTCTGTCCCCACAACTGCATCAAGAATAGTGTGGCCAGCAGGAGCAGGGAAGTCATTGTGCCCCTGTACTCAGCACTGGTTAGGCACACCTTGAGTCTTGTGTCCAGTTCTGGGCCCCTCAACTGAAGGACATTGAGACTCTTGAGTGTGTCCAGAGAAGGGCAACGAGGCTGGGGAGAGGCCTCGAGCACAAGCCCTACAAGGAGAGGCTGAGGGAGCTGGGGTTGCTTAGCCTGGAGAAGAGGAGGCTCAGGGGAGACCTTATTGCTCTCTACAACTACCTGAAGGGAGGTTGTAGCCAGGAGGGGGTTGGTCTCTTCTCCCAGGCAATCAGCACCAGAACAAGGGGACACAGTCTCAAGCTGCGTCAGGGGAATTTTAGGCTTGAGGTGAGGAGAAAGTTCTTCCCAGAGAGAGTTGTTCTCCATTGGAATGTGGTGCCCAGGCAGGTGGTGGAGTCAGCATCATTGGAGGTGTTCAGGAGGAGACTTGATGGGGTGCTTGGTGCCATGGTCTAGTAGTCATGAGGTCTTGGGTGGCAGGTTGGACTTGATGATCTTTGAGGTCTTTTCCAACCTTGTTGATTCTATGATTCTATGAACTGGTAACCAGAAAATCAGCCAGGCTGCCAGAAGGGTACCACAGGCAGGAGCTAAAGGGACTGGAAATAAACCCACCATGTACATTTTTAAATGAACAGTGTGTTACCTTTCAGGTTGTTTTTAACTCTGGCAAACACAAGACAGTCTTCTTGTTTTGCTTGCTGTCTCTCCAGATGCACAGTAAATTCCATAATGAAGAAGGACCTCTGGAGTCATGGCCTGAGCTTCTTGTTTGGCCTTAGCCAATCAATAAAATCTTACTCATCAACAGTCCTTGGTAGCACTGCCTCCTCCCGTGGAATCCCTGAAGGGCACTGCAACCCAGGGTTTGTGCAAATCACACAACACACCCTGGCAACAGGATACAAATATTTCCTAAACCAAACACCCAAGTAAACAGACAAACCCTGGCAGAGTAGTTTCATCACTTTGGAATTGTTTGTTTTTGTCAGCCTTTAATAATTTAATGGAGGGGGATACAAGATGCAGACCCAGCATGACCAAAAAAAAAGAAAAAAGTAATAATTGTGGGGAGATTTTAGTAAGATGACTCTTAATGTTTTCCAGGAGGTGTCAGCAGTTCTTTAAACCAAGGCAGGAGTTGCAACAAATGGCTTCTTTTGCTGAGAATTCAAAGGATATCTTTAAAGTCTGCAAAATGCCAGTGAGCTTCAGCAGAACAAGTGTTCTCAGGTGTATTTTGTTGTCTCCATTGCACTCCAAAGGATTTCTGCCAGCACACCCCATTACAATGAGTAATGCTTCCTTTAAAAGCGAAAGGAGAGGACTTAGACCTTGGTTAATTAAATAATCTTCTCCTTTTTTTTTAAATTATTTACAATAGGAGACTGACACCAACCTCCTTGTTTCCAACCCTAAAACCTCAGGACATGATTGTGTTTACCTTGATAAAAGCTGAAGGGTAAAAACATTTGTGTTATCTATCTGTCAGGTAATGAAAGGGCAGAGAATATGTAATTAAGCACAGATCAAGACTTCCACAAGATTCATTTGAAAAATAAACCAAACTGAAAATAAAAGCTGCTTCCTGTGTGGTAGGATGTACTGGCAGCCAGCTCTTGGCACAATACACTGACAATGGTGAAGCAGCACCAGGTGAGCTTTATCTTCTCAGTTTTATTTATTGCCCATGGAGGCTGGCAGTTCTCCATGTGGAGCTATGTTTATGGGAGATTTATCTGTGGTGTGTAAGTAGCACGTTGGCATCATGAATGTCCATCTATCAAAAAAGCTGAAGCATCCTCCATGAAGGAAGAAGGATGCTTTTTGTTGAATGCAGAGCAGAGGAGAATGTGAACACCATGAAAGGAGCAAGCAGCAAGTAATATAGCCTCAAAATCAATTTACATCAGGCAGGGAGGTGTGACAGAAGGATCAAAGTGCAGAGCAGGGCCAACGTCTAAGAGTCTGCCTAAGTACTAGTTTCCTTGGTGTCTGAAAACAACACACAAGAATGAACATCTCCATGTCAGTCCCAAAGACTCAGAAACCCTTCTTTTCATCCAGTGCTTGGGTATATTTTTTGTTACTCTTTTTCCTGCTTTTTACTTTTTCCTAAACAAGAATTCCAAATCTGGCTGCCCATGAGCTTTGCATTCCCCACCAGCCTCTCTTTGTTGGCAAGAACAAGATCCAGCATAGCCTCTCCTCATTGGCTTCTTTGTACTTGAAGAAGGAAGTTATCATCAGGGCATTCCAGGAATCTCCTGGATTGCTTATGTCGTGCTGTGTTGTCTCCCCAAAGAAACTGGGGAGTCTCTCCAAATGGCCAAGGCTTGTGAACATGAGGCTGCTCCTATCTGTTGATAGCCAGCTTCATCCACCGAGTCTTCCTGGTCAAGTAGCCTGTTTCACACCCCCACTATTGCCTCACCTGTCTTTGCCCTTCCTTTAATCTTAAACCTTTGGTTGGCTTCTCATCCTTCCTGGGAGGAGTTCCATGCACTCCACCTGATCATTGTCATAGAGGGTGACACTCCCTCCTCACTTTCCCTGCATGTCCTTCCTAAAGAGCCTCTTTCAACATTCCAGTCATGAAAGCCATCCCACCACTCCTATGATGTCAGTAAAGTCATAGCCCTGCAGGCCATGCGACCATCTCTAACTCTCTTGTTTATACCCCATGCTATGTGCATTCACAGAGAGCATTTAAGTTGGGCCCTCAATGAAGCTGGATGGAGTGGCTGGAATTCCTCTGTGCAGCTCTTCAGGTGCTCTCCTGCTGACCTGGAACGCTTAACATCTCAGAAAATCAAATGAATGTGCCACAAGCTGGACATTTAGAGTTAGTGGCTCTTGCTGAAAGTGTGATTTATTTTCTCTTTCTCCACTTACCCCTCTTGAAAGTGGGATGAATGCTGTTCACCTCTTATGTAAATGTTCTGAGGCTTAATAGTTAATGTGTGCAAATTGCTTTTGTGATGAACAGTGCTAAGTATTATTATTACTATATTAAAATGTGGCCAGCAGCCAACCTCTGCCTGTAGCTGCAGGGTAACGACAAAGCTGATCAACTGCAGGATTTTACTGTTAGAGATCTGAAACAACAAATAGTTTCTGTGCATTTATCGGGAACAAGTACAAATAGCATCATTTAATCTGAGTGTCAGTCAACTGAGAGGTAGATAATGTCTTGGGATGGTTTTTTAAAATGTGATTTTGGAGATCCCAAAATATTACCTTCATTTGAACAGGCAGTGTGAAAGTGTGTCCAAGACAAGGGGCATAAATTCACAGCCAGGTGTGAAATCTCTTAGTGAAATTCACTGGCGTTTTCATCTGCTACTGCACGAAAATCTGTGTGCAATTACTGGGTGGAGCAGAAGGTTTCTTTGGTGTACTGTTTCAGAAGATAAAACTTCATTCTTAAACAGTTACAGAGTCTGAAAAAAAAAAAAAGGAACAAAAAAACCAGAGAAAATAGGTAGACCTCTCAGGGCATCAGTCAAAGAGGAGAGGACAGGAAAGTTAGTTGTGTGGAAAAAAAAGGTGACACTATTGTGACCTTACCTTCCTTATTCCAACTCTTGGTTCCCAGGCAGTAGAAAAAAGGTTTCCTGAAAACAGCAGATGTTGAATCACAGAATCACAGAATATATCTGGTTGGAAGTGACCTTCGAGATCATTCATTCCAACCCTTGACCAGCACTGAAGAGTCAACGCTAAATCACATCCCTAATTGCCAGGTCCCCATGCCACTTGAGCACTTAACGCTCATGGCTGTTCCCATAGATCTGAGCCAAGGACCTATTGAGAAGAGCACCTTTTTCCATCAGTAGTCCAATATTCTAATCTGTCAAGAGACTACAGTCCAAAACCAGATATGTTCAACATAAATTGCTTTAACCTTTACTTCCTACAAGGTCATGAAATCATCTGGTTCACTGGTTGATCGCTGTGTAAACACTTTAGCTGTCATTAAGATAAAGAGATCATCCACTGGGTCCACCAACCACTTCAGAACCACAGCAGGCTGTGATTCACAGATGGATTCTGGTCTCACTATGTATAGGAGGTAAAAAAGAAAACTGACTATACCTGTTCATATACACATTCATGAACAGCATTCATGCACATTCTGAGCTCCAGTTGCAGCCAGAAACAAAAACTATCCTAAGTGAGATTTTTTCCTACACATTACTTTGATCAGTTCTTTTGAGAGCAGCAGTATCATAATTGTGTGCAAATTATTGCTGTACTTGTATAATAACTGTCTGGCCTGGTTTGGCTGGGACAGAGTCCTAGGCCAGCCATGGCTGCAGGCCATCAGCAGTTTTGAGTCAGCCAGGACAGCTGATTCCAGTTGGCTCACAGGTGTATCCCACACCATAAACAACACACTGGGTATAAAGGAGGAAATGCTTCTTCCAGCTTTCTCTTGATCCTACTTTTCTTCTTCCTGTTCAAGGTCTGCCTTTCTATTTGTGTGACTGCTGTGCCTTGCTTATGAGTATAAATCTATATTCTGTGTGTTGACATGGGTATCATTGTCTCCTTCTCTACAGACATTCAAAACCCACCTAGATATGTTCCTATGTGACCTACTCTATGTGATTCTGCTCTGAAGGGGCAATTGGTCCCCTAACATTCTGTGGTTCTGTGACCACTTGGCTGTATCGTACTGAAGAACTTCTTCCTCAGATGCAGTCTAACCCTGTTTCCCTCAGCTTCAACCATTCCCCCTTGTCTATTGCTAGACACCCTCATGAAAAGTCCCACTGCAGCCTTCCTGTAGGATCCTTCAGGCACTGGAAGTTGGTATGATGTTTGACTGTCCTTGTTTATACTGTAGACTTGTAAAAGAACAAACGCATTATCAACCCGTGGTAGGATTATTCATGGATGTGCAAGGGAAATCTACAGGTGTTGCACAGGCTTTGAGATGGCCAAGAGAATAGCTGGGAGCATAATAGAATCACACACACAATCACAGAATCACCATGGTTGGAAGAGACCTCAAAGATCAAGTCCAGCCTGTCACCCAACACCTCATGAGTACTAAACCACGGCACCAAGTGCCACATCCAATCCCCTCTTGAACACCTCCAGGGATGGGGACTCCACCACCTCCCTGGGCAGCACATTCCAGTGCCTAACAACTCTCTCAGTGAAGAACTGAATAACTTCCAGCCTAAACTTCCCCTGGTGCAGCTTGATACTGTGTCCTCTTGTTCTGGGGCTGGTTGCCTGGGAGAAGAGACCAGCAACAATAAGGTCTCCCTGAGCCTCCTCTTCTCCAGGTAAATAATCCCAGCTCCCTCAGCCTCTCCTTGCAGGGCTTGTGCTCAAGGCCTCTCACCAGTCTCATTGCCCTCTCTAGATTTTCATTCTCTCTGGTTCTATAGAGTAAGTACTTTTCCCATTTTTTTCACAATGGCAGTGAATTAAACAGACTGATGGTGGTACCTTCTCTTTAAAAATGGCTATTTGGAGATTTTGGATAATAGCTTACTTCTCAAAAAAGTAATGTGTCATTTTGAAGCTCACACTTACTATCTTTTACTTACTATAATCTGAAGCTTAATCATTCCAGATTTCCTCTCTGAGAATCTCTTGGCCAACACAAGACCAAAGCTTGCAGCAGGTTCATATTCTGCTGCAAGCTCTGGGTTTTTTTTTGATATGCAGTATTATCAGGAGTCTGTCCATGAATGTCCTGACTTGCTTCAGGAAGCAGCTAGATGGAGCTTGGACAGAAATCAGAAATAGCCAGTATTTCTACTACATGTTTTGTTTGTTTTGAGAGTGAGTTCCTGCTGTTTCTCTTCCAATTTTGTGATATACACTAGCATTGCCTCTGCTGAGTAAAGTGTGAAGAAGTATTTGCCCAGATACTTCCACAGCTGCACTACTGGCTGAGAAGCACTGTCCCCTCAGGTGCTTTGTCATTGTTACTACAATGATTTGCCAACTCCTCAAACCTGCTGTTTGTCCCTGCTGCTCCTTCTAATATTTTCCAGCAAACACAAGCCATATTTAACCAGCCAAAATAGCTCTTACAAACTGTTTCCTTTCAAAAGACCTGGGTAGTAAAACAGGTTAGGAGATTACTCATGCAAGCAGCTCCTCTGCTTGTTCTGTGGAAAAAGTTTGTTCCAGGCAGAGGGGTCTGAGCAGCAAGCACTCTGGAGTAGACTGGTAGCTGCAAACCTGAGCAGCACCACAAAAATCTCCTTGTAGGTCTGATGGGGCAACTCACTGCTAGCCAAAGACAACTATAGATGTGCTTCTCAGCCTTTTCCCTGTCCATCATTAGGACAGGAGAAGTTTCACACCAAAGGTTTGCTTTCTGGTTTATCCGTGTTATCCTTTGCTTAGTCTTTCACTTATGACTTCAGGTATCTCTTGTATCTCTTGGATTTTATATCTTTATCCATTTACAATATTTAAAGGGAGAGATTCTGTGATGTGTTACAATATTTATCTTCCTTTGTGCAGACAGGGATAATTCATGACTGGCACAGCCAGAAGTGACTTA
The DNA here is from genome assembly GCA_015227895.2 of Colaptes auratus. Lineage (NCBI taxonomy): Eukaryota > Metazoa > Chordata > Aves > Piciformes > Picidae > Colaptes > Colaptes auratus. The sequence continues at coordinate 301 of JAAWVA010001169.1, read as the reverse complement.
TTAGGGCTTTCTTCACTAGAGAAGAAAGAGGTCGTAAAGTAACTCAGCACATCTTGTGTTTATGATTATAGCTCTATTTATAATATACTTCCTGCCTCACCTCCCCCCATCCTTGCAGTTTACCAAGTACATAACTCTAGTCTACCTGGCCTTTCAAACATATCTGTTGCCATAAACTTGGTGCAGCTCTGCTTGGTTTCAAAAGTCACGTTATATGTTTTAAAATATGACTACTCTGGGAGATCCTCAGAGTCTCTGGGGCCTGCCTTTATAATAAAAAACACAAATGCAGTTCTTCTGC
>JAAWVA010001168.1:0-12865 GCA_015227895.2 Colaptes auratus | reverse complement strand
TTTGCCTCACACAGCTTCCTGCTCCCCCTTCCTCTGTGTGGCTGCTTCGCCTTGCTGCCTCCCCTTGCAGCCACCAGCGCTGAGCTGCTGCAGGATGCTGAAGCTGCACATCCCTGACCAGCAGCCAGGCTGCCCTTTGGGGTGCCTCAGGGGCTGGGGTGAGGTGAGGCAAGAGGCTGCTTTTCACTCCCACTTCTGGTCAGGCTCTGCTTGTGGAGTGCAGAGGCCAAGGGGTTGGTGACCCTTTGGCTTCTGACCTTGGATTATGCTTTAGGTTTCGGGCTTCCTGCCTGCTGATTAAAGCTTGTTTGCTGAAAGCAGGGTGGGGGGGGGGGGAGGGAGAAAGAGAGAGAGAGAGAGAGAGAAGGATTAAACAGGGTAATTATAATCCTGCTAATTTCTGTGACTCTCCATGCTAAGCCATGCCTGCATGCAGAGGCAGCTGTGGGCACACGTGCCTGGGATGCCTTGCCTGTGCATTTGGGTTTCAGTCTGTTGCCAGCAGGGAGGGAGGCAAAGATTATTAGCTGGCTGCTGGTAGCCTTCCCTGTGCCATGTGTCTGGCAGCACACAGCAGCCTCCTGCCTTCTGCACTGACAGCTAACTAAAAAGCAGTGAGGAGTTGCAGCCTGCTGGGCTCTGGCTCCTGATGGGCTGGCTCCCAAGCTGCACCCAGGGGAGGGTCAGGCTGGAGGTGAGGAGAAAGTTCTTCCCAGAGAGAGAGAGAGAGGTTGGCCATTGGGATGTGCTGCCCAGGGAGGTGGTGGAGTCCCCATCCCTGGAGGTGTTCAAGAGGGGATTGGATGTGGCACTTGGAGCCATGGTTTGGTTGTCAGGAGGTGTTGGGTAGTAGGTACTAGGTTGCACTTGATGACCTCTGAGCTCTTTTCCAACCTGGTTGATTCTATGATTGTATGTGTTTAGGAAGAGCCTGGATGAGGCACTTGGTGCCATGGTTTAGTTGGTTAGATGGTGCTGGGTGATAGGTTGGACTCAGTGATCTCAAAGGTCTTTTCCAACCTGGTTGATTCTATGAGGGAAGTGATTCTGCTCCAGTGAGACCTCACCTGCAGCACTGCCTCCAGCTCTGGGGCCCCCAGCACAAGAGGGGCCTGAAGCTGCTGGAGAGGCTCCAGAGGAGGCCACCAAGGTGATCAGAGGGCTGCAGAACCTCCCCTGTGGGGACAGGCTGAGAGAGTGGGGCTGTTCAGCCTGGAGAGAGAAGGCTCCAGGAGACCTCAGAGCAGCCTCCCATCACCTGAAGGGGACTACAAGAAAGCCAGGAAAGGACTTTTGCCAAGGGCTGGGAGTGACAGGATTAGAGGGAATGGATTGAAGCTTGAGGAGGGCAGATTGAGACTGGAGAGGAGGAAGAGATTCTTTGCAGTGAGGCTGGGGAGAGCCTGGCACAGGCTGCCCAGGGAGGCTGTGGCTGCCTCCTGCCTGGAGGTGTTGAAGGCCAGGCTGGAGGTGGCTGTGAGCAAGCTGGGCTGGTGGGATTGGCCCTTGGTGCCATGGTTGAGTCAGTCAGGAGGGTTGGTGACAGGCTGGGCTGGCTGATCTCTGAGGTCTTTTCCAAGCCTATTGATTGCCTGGTGCTGTGCTTCTGGAGGCTGGCTGAACAGGAGCTGGCTGTAAGCTTTCATTGCAAGGTGCAGAGCAAGCCGGGCAGGAGGAGCTAACCCCTGTCACTGCCAGCCCCCTGCAGCTCTGCACAGCCACACTGGGCCCTCATTCACTCCCTGCCCTGGCTTCCTGGAGAGCACTGCTCACTGAAGGCCTCCTTGTGTGTGTGGTCACTAACTGCAGAGAGCACTCCAAACACTTGGAGGCTCAAAACCACAGAGCCTGGAGGCCAGAAGCAATTAGCTGCCGTGGGGATGAGGGGAAGCACCTGCTGGTGCTGTGGGGGCTTGCAAAGCTGGAGGCTGTTAAAGCTCTGTCTGCTCCCAGGCGGGTTTCCTGCCACCAGGAGCTTGCCTGGTGTGCTGCTGTGTGTCGCTGGGGGGTGGCAAACAGGAGGGGAGAGCTGCAACAGGAGGCGTTAGTGAGTGCAAGCAGCCAGCCCCTGCCAGAGGGCAGCGTTTGCAGCTGTGCCTGATGCTCCCTGCAGGCCCAATGCCATGCCACAGGAGGTTGGAAACTTCTGCTTCTGGCCTGTCCTTTCTCTTTCTGAAGGCTGTGCTGCCATTCAGCCAGACCTGGCCAGGCTGGAGAGTTGGATGGGGAGAAGTGGAATGAGGGGCCACGAGGGTAGAGCCTGGCATCTGGGGAAGAGCAACCCCGTGGAGCAGGATGGGCTGGGGACTGAGCTGCTGGAGAGCAGCACAGGGGAAAGGGACCTGGGGGTGCTGGTGGGCAGGAGGATGCCCCTGAGCCAGCAAGGTGCCCTGGTGGCCAAGAAGGCCAAGGGCATCCTGGGCTGCATTAGAAGGGCTGTGGGCAGGAGGGCAGAGAGGTTCTCCTGCTCCTCTGCTCTGCCCTGGGGAGGCCACAGCTGGAATCCTGTGTCCAGCTCTGGGCCCCTCAGGTCAAGAAGGAGCTGAGGGAAGGGCTGGAGAGAGTGGATGGCAGAGCCCCCAAGCTGCTGCAGGCAGTGGAAGATGTCCCTGGGAGGCCAGGCTGAGGCAGCTGGGGCTTGGAGCTTGGAGCAGAGGAGCCTGAGGGCTGCCCTCAGTGCTGGGGCTGAAGAGGTGCAGGGCAGTGTGGGGAGGAGGGAGCCAGGCTCTGCTCAGGGCTGTGCAAGCACAGCCCAAGGGGCACTGGGTGGCAGCTGGAGCAGAGGAGGTGCCAGGGGAAGAGGAGGGCAAGCTTTTTGGCTGTGAGGGTGTGAGAGGGCTGGAGCAGGCTGGCCAGAGAGGCTGTGGAGTCTCCTGGTGTGGAGGCATTGCCAAGGCAGCTGGATGTGTTGCTGTGTGAGCTGCCCTGGGGGCTGCTGCTCTGGCAGGGGGCTTGGCCTGGATGGGGGCTGCCAAGGCAGAGAGAAGCCTGAGTGGTGCTGAGCAGGGATGCAGGCAGGCCTTGCCAGGCTGGAGGAAGGAGCAGAAAATAACCAAGGGAGATTTGACTTCTTAAAAAGAGAAGTTTAAGCTCTAGGGAAAAACATGAAAGGCAGGTTTGATGTTTTGAAGTGGAACACAGTCACACTGGAGGAGCCTGTGGGAAAGGTGGGCAGCACTCCAGTGCCTGCCTTCAAAGGAGCTTTCAAGCATCAGGCATCGTGGAGTGACTGCAGGTGCCAGGGTAGGAGGCAGGAATTCCTGCCTCTCCCTCCCACAGTCCAAGTGGAGCTGGGATTTTGGAGCTGGCTCTGATCCCTCAGTAGCCAGGAAAGCAGAGGTGATTGGGCTGCAGGTGGATAAGCTGTGGGTTGTGCTTGACAAGGGCTAAACCTGGCTTGCTTGGCCCTGCCATGGCACAGGAGGTGCAATAGTCTGAGGCACAGGGAGTTCCATGGCAGCAGGAGGAAGAATTATATCGGTGTGAGAGGGCTGGAGCAGGCTGGCCAGAGAGGCTGTGGAGTCTCCTGGTGTGGAGGCATTGCCAAGGCAGCTGGATGTGTTGCTGTGTGAGCTGCCCTGGGGGCTGCTGCTCTGGCAGGGGGCTTGGCCTGGCTGCTCTCTGCAGCTCCCTTCCAACCCCTGGCACTCTGTGATTCTGCACCTGCAGAGCAAGTAAGGACCAAGGGAGGAGAAGAATTACTCACATGAGTGACCAGCAAATCATTGCCCAGGGGAGTGCTGGACATGGGATTGTTGGAGCAGCTCACAGGCACAGGTTGCCCAGGGAGGTGGTGGCAGCCTCCTGCCTGGAGGTGTTTGCAGCCAGGCTGGCTGTGGCTGTGAGCAACCTGCTGCAGTGTGAGGTGTCCCTGGCCATGGCAGGGGGTTGGGACTGGCTGCTCCTTGAGGTCCCTTCCAGCCCTGCCAGTTCTGTGATTCTAAGCAGGAGATCAGTGGCTGTGTGGTGCAGCTGACATGCTTCAAAGGAGCTCCATCAGGCATTCTGGAGTGACTGCAGGAGGCAGGGGAGGAGGCAGGAATTCCTCTCTCTCCCTCAGAACCCATCTGGAGCTGGAATTCTGGAGCTGAGGTCTCTTCCAACCCCAACAATTCTGTGTTTCTAGGCAGGAGATCAGTGTGCATGAGGACACCAAGCTGTGTGGTGTGGCTGAGAGGCTGGAGGGAAGGGATCCATCCAGAGGGACTTGGACAGGCTGCAGTGGTGACCCCAAGCCAACCTTGTGAAGTTAGTAAGACCAAGTGCAAGGTCCTGTCTACAACTCCCTGAAGGGAGGTTGTAGCCAGGTGGGGGTTGGCCTCTTCTCCCAGGCAAGCAGTGACAGAAGAAGAGGACACAGTCTCAAGCTGTGCCAGGGGAGGTTTGGGCTGGAGGTGAGGAAGAAATTCTTCCCAGCAAGAGAGATTGGCCACTGGGATGTGCTGCCCAGGGAGGTGGTGGAGTCCCCATCCCTGGAGGTGTTTAAGACGAGCCTGGATGAGGCCCTTGGTGCCATGGTTTAGCTGATTGGATGGTGCTGGGTGATAGGTTGGACTGGATGATCCCAAAAGTCTTTTCCAGCCTGGTTCATTCCATTCCATTCCATTCCATTCCATTCCATTCCATTCCATTCCATTCCATTCCATTCCATTCCATTCCATTCCATTCCTATCCTATCCTATCCTATCCTATCCTATCCTATCCTATCCGATCCTACAAGGCTGCTGAAGACACTGAGACTGCCTGGGGAGGAGAGGCTGAGAGCCCTGGGGGTGCTTAGTCTGGAGAGGAGAAGGCTGAGAGGGGATCTGATCAATGTCTGTCAAGAGCTGAGGGCTGGGGGTCAGGAGGGAGGGGGCAGGGCCAGGCTCTGCTCAGCTGCACCCTGGGACAGGCCAAGGGGCAATGGAGAGAAACTGCAGCACAGGAGGTTCCAGCTCAGCATGAGGAGGAACTTCTTCCCTGTGAGGCTCCCAGAGGCCTGGAGCAGGCTGCCCAGAGAGGTTGTGGAGTCTCCTTCTCTGGAGCCTTTCCAGCCCTGCCTGGCTGTGTTCCTGTGTGCCCTGTGCTGGATTCTCTGCTCCTGCTCTGGCAGGGAGGGTTGGACTGGAAGCTCTCCAGAGGTCCCTTCCCACCCCTCACCTCCTGTGCTCCTGTGATCCTATGGCTTGAAGCTGTGGATCCCATTTGAAGGCTTTCCCAGGCAAGCCCAGCAGGGGTTAATTCCCTTTGCTGCTGAGAGGAAAGCCCAAGTCAATCTTGCTTCTGTTCTCCTGAGCCATGGTGCTATATTTAGGCAGGAAATGATAAATAATGCTGCTTGAACTACATTCTGCTGCTTCCCCTTTCCTCCCCCCAAGCCTTTCTTCCTCCAAAATAACTGCCAGGTATAAATAATTCCTAGGCTCAACCTGAATACTCCTGAGCCTGCTTAGGTGTGCTGGCTTCCTTGCTGGCCCTGCACCAAAGCCAGCCCCAAAAGGTCACCAAAGGGGTTGCAAGTGGTTCTTTTATTGGTGCCCAGCACAGGAGGTGGTTTGCAGTTAGGGCCATCATGGGTGACTCCCTGACCCCTGCTGTCTTAGCTGCCATGCCTTTAGTGCTTGAACTCTTCACCTTCAGAAGTCAATGGGCTAGAGGGCTGGGCTCCGAGGACAGGCTGAGGGAGTTGGGGTTGTGCAGGCTGGAGAGGAGAAGGCTCCCAGGAGACCTTCCTGTGGCCTTCAATAATGTGGCCCTGCTGACAGGGTCTGACTGAGTGCCTGTGCTGTGGCTGCACTTGCAGAGCTCAGGAGGATTCATCTCTGCTGCTCCTGGCATGCTCTAGCCCTGAGCTCTGCAGCCTGGACCCTGCAGACAGCCCACACCTACCCTTCCTGTGGCCTTGCAGGATCTGCAGGGGGCTCCAAGAAAGCTGGGGAGGGACTTTTGAGGGGGTCAGGGAGTGATAGGACTGGGGGGGATGGAGCAAAAGTAGAAGTGGGGAGATTGAGGTTGGCTGTGAGGAAGAAGTTGTTGGCCATGAGGGTGGTGAGAGCCTGGCAGAGGCTGCCCAGGGAGGTGGTGGCAGCCTCCTGCCTGGAGGTGTTTGCAGCCAGGCTGGATGTGGCTGTGAGCAACCTGCTGCAGTGTGAGGTGTCCCTGGCCATGGCAGGGGGGTTGGGACTGGCTGCTCCTTGAGGTCCCTTCCAGCCCTGACAGTTCCCTGATTCTGTGATTCACTGATTTTGCTCTCTCCAACTCCCTGCAGGAGGTTGTAGCCAGGTGGGGGTTGGTCTCTTCTGCCAGGCAACCAGCACCAGAACAAGAAGACACATGATTCTGGGGTGCTGGGGATCTGGGGTGCTGGGATCTGGGGTTCTGGGGTTCTGGGGTTCTACGGTTCTGGGGTTCTATGATTATGAGGTTCTGTGGTTCTGGGATTCTGTGGTTCTGGGGTTCTATAGTTCTGTGGTTCTGGGGTTCTGTGATTCTGGGGTTCTGAGACTCTGTGGTTCTATGATTCTGTGGTTTTGAGGTCCTGGGGTTCTGTGATCCTGTGATTCTGGTGTTCTGTGGTTCTATGATTCTGTGGTTCTGGGGTTCTGGGTTTTTGGGGTTCTGTGATTCTGGGGTTCTGTGGTTCTAGGGTTATGGGGTTCTGTGGGTCTGTGATTCTGGGGTTCTGTGGTTCTATGATTCTGGGGTTTTGAGGTTCTGTGATTCTGGGGTTTTGGAGTTCTGTGGTTCTATGATTCTGTGATCCTGGGTTTCTGTCATCCTGGGGTTCTGTGGTTCTGGGGTTCTGTGATTCTGGGGTTCTGGGGTTCTGGGTTCTAGGGTTCTGGGGGTCTGTGGTTCTGTGATTCTGTGGGTCTGTGGTTCTGGATTTCTATGATTCTGTGGTTCTGGAGTTTGGGGGTTCTGTGTTTCTGCAATTCTGGGGGTTTGGGGTTCTGTGTTTCTGTGATTCTGTGGGTCTATGGTTCTGTGGTTCTGTGATTCCAGGGTTCTGTGATCCTGGGATTCTATGGTTCTGGGGTTCTGTGGTTCTAGGGTTCTGGGGCTCTGTTGTTCTAGGGTTCTGAGGTTTTGGGGTTCTATGGTTCTGTGGTTCTGTGGTTCTATGCTTCTGGGGTTTTGGGGTTCTGTGGTTCTGGGGTTCTATGAGTCTGTGGTTCTGTGGGTCTATGATTCTGTGATTCTGGGGTTCTGTGGTTCTAGGGTTCTGGGGCTCTGTTGTTCTAGGGTTCTGAGGTTTTGGGGTTCTATGGTTCTGTGGTTCTATGCTTCTGGGGTTTTGGGGTTCTGTGGGTCTGTGGTTCTGTGGGTCTATGATTCTGTGGGTCTATGATTCTGGGGTTCTGGGGTTCTATGGTTCTGGGGTTCTGTGATTCTGGGGTTCTGTGATCCTGTGGCAGGAGGCTTTCAGCTTTGCCCTGCAGCTTCCACAGCTGCATCACCTCCCCCTGCAGGCAGCACAGTGGTGTGAAGCCAGCCGGGGGGGGGGGCTGAGGCCTTGCTATTTCTGACCTCCTTTCCAACTCTCTTTCATGACTCTGAAGAGAGGCAGGAAAAGAGATGATAAAATAAAGATGAGATGGTGTAGTCTCTTTACCTCCCCCACTTCCATTCTCTCCCCTCCTCCCCAGCCCCCTGCTGCTGCTGCTGCTGAGATTTCCACCAGAAGATTACCTGAGCAGCTTGCTGCAGGAGAGTGTGGATGGAGCAAGTAGGGAGCAGTGGCTCTGAGTAAATCATCTCATGGGTGCACTGCAGACTGCTCCAGGGGCTGGCACCGAGGCTGGGGCAGACAAACAGAGGAGGAGGCTTTCACCTAACTCCTCACTGAGAGCTCAGGGGGATAGAACAGGTCAGCAGTGAATATTAAATGACCCTCTGGCCATCTTCCAGAGTGATCTGGCCTACTTAGGGAACATCAAGGAGGGAGAAAGCTTTGCTTCCTCCTGTCCTGATTCCTCCAGGGAAGGGGGAGGAGGAGATCTCTGCCTGGCATGGCAAAGGCAACCTGGTTTCCTAAGTCAGCTCTTCTTCCATGCACACAGAGACAGCCCCAGGCAGCTGTGCAGGACACCTCCCTGTGCTGCCTGCAGTGCTGCAGCAGTGGTTCATAGAAGCACAGGAAGGTTTGGGCTGGAAGGGAGCTCCAAAGGGCATCCAGTCCATGCTGGCAGCCAGAAGGGACTCTGAAGGCCTTTGCTCATCACTGCCATGGAATCATGGAACGGGGTTGGGCTGGAAGGGAGCTCCAAAGGGCCTCCAGCCCAACCCCCTGCACCCAGCAGGGACATCCTCCACCACAGCAGCTTGCTCACAGCCTTCTCCAGCCTCCCCTTGAACAGCTCCAGCCATAGAGCCTCAGCTCCCTCCCTGGGCAACCTGTTGCAGTGTGGCAGCAGCCTCCTGGGGCAGAACTTGTTCCTCACAGCCAATCTCCATCTGCTCTGCTCTCCTTTCCAACCCTTGCCCCTGCTGCTCTCCCTGCAGGCCTTTGGCCACAGTCCCTCTGCAGCCTTCTTGCAGCCCCTTCAGCTCCTGGCAGGCTGCTGTGAGGTCTGCCTGGAGCCTTCTCTTCTGCAGGCTGCACACCCCCAGCTCCCTCAGCCTGGCCTCACAGCAGAGGCTCTCCAGGCCCTCTGTTCATCCTTGTGTCCCTCCTCTGGAGCCTCTCCACCAGGTCCATGTCCTTCCTGTGCTGAGGGCTCCAGAGCTGGGCACAGCCCTGCAGGTGAGGTCCCCCCAGAGCAGGGCAAAGTGGCTCATGGGTGCATTCTGATGACTGTTACTAGATCAACAAGGTTCAGTTTTGCCAGATGGTCTCTGAGGGCCTTTCCAAGCTAAAGCCATTCTGTGATCAGAGGAGGCACAATGTGATTTGCTTCTGCCCTTGCCTCCCTGGTGCATGTGCTGGGGTTGGTCCTTCTCTGGACACTGCACCTCCCTCACCCCAGCCACAGGGAAGCCCAGCAAGGCTGAACCCAGGGGATGCTCCTGAGCAGCCACACAGCTCCTGCATGGGAAACACACCCTGCATCTTCTGTGCTTTGGCTGCTGGTCCAGGTTGGGGGAGACCTCAGAGCAGCCTCCCAGTACCTGAAGGGGGCTACAGGAAAGCCAGGAAGGGACTTTTGCCAAGGGCTGGGAGTGATAGGATGAGAGGGGATGGATTGAAGCTTGAGGTTTGTTCATGCACTGAGAGCAAATATTTCTCCTGTGCAGCTTGGGGTCAGTTTAACAGGGGGAGAGGTGAGAAAAAAAGGGAGAGGGAGAGGGAGAGGGAAGGAAGGTTTGGGAAGGGAAGGAAGGGAAGGGTTTGGGAAGGGAAGGGAAGGGAAGGAAGGGAAGGGAAGGGAAGGGAAGGGAAGGGAAGGGAAGGGAGGGAAGGGAAGGGAAGGGAAGGGAAGGGGGAAGGGAAGGGAAGGGAAGGGAAGGTTGCTTTGGGCCTGCCTTGGGATCAGAGCAGGGGATTTTTGCCTCTGTGTATGGATTGATTTCCCTTTTCTTTTCTTGTCCCTGAAAATCCTCACTCATAAGGCAGAGCTCAGTGAAAGCCTGTGGAAGGGTTTGGTCTGATTGTTGTCCTCTGCTGCCTGCTGCTGCCAGGGTGGGCACAGCAAGGGAGGGAAGGCAGCAGCTGGTGAGTCCTGCAGCAAGGAGCACTGCAGGAAATATCCATGGCCCTGGAAGCCTCTGCTTCCCCTCACTGCTGCTGGGGAGGCTGCAGCCCCTATGTAGGTCACACTCTCCAAGGGTGCTGCCTCCCTTCCAGGCAGATCTGCTGTTGTCTTGGGCTGTCTTAATGCAGCAGAGAAGCCTCTTGCTCCTGCTTCGAGCTTCCCCTGCTGCCTGGAGCTGCAGTGCTCAGCTCTTCTTGGAGTGGCTGAGGTGGGTGAGCTGCCCAGGGCGGCCTGAGCATGAAGGACAGGCTTCCTGCTTCCCCAGGCACAGAAGTCCTCATTTGGTCATTGCTGTATTGTGGGTTTGGGCTTTTTTTCCCCCCTGTCTCTGAAACCTCTCTGCTGAGATCTTTGTGGAGGGAGGAGGTGGCTGTGGATTGATGTCCTGAGTCCTGGTGTCCTTTACTCCTGCAGAGCTCTTGGCATAGGTGGGTGGAAGCTCTGCCAGACCTAAAGTGGGGATGCATGGCTTGGCATGAACCTGAGGGCGAAGCCTAGGCAGTGGTGGCATCACAGCTGGGAGGAGGTGGCTGTGGATTGATGTCCTGAGTGCTGGGGTTGGAAGAGACCTCTGGAGAGCTTCCAGTCCACCTCCCCCCCCGGCCAGAGCAGGAGCAGAGAATCCAGCACAGGTCACACAGGAACACAGCCAGGCAGGGCTGGAAAGGCTCCAGAGAAGGAGACTCCACAACCTCTCTGGGCAGCCTGCTCCAGGCCTCTGGGAGCCTCACAGGGAAGAAGTTCCTCCTCATGCTGAGCTGGAACCTCCTGTGCTGCAGTTTCCATCCATTGCCCCTTGGCCTGTCCCAGGGTGCAGCTGAGCAGAGCCTGTCCCTGTCCCCTCCCTCCTGACCCCCAGCCCTCAGCTCTTGATAGACATTGATCAGATCCCCTCTCAGCCTTCTCCTCTCCAGACTAAGCACCCCCAGGGCTCTCAGCCTCTCCTCCCCAGGCAGTCTCCAGTGCCTTCAGCATCCTTGCAGCCCTCCCTTGGACTCCCTCCAGCAGATCCCTGTCCCTCCTGACCTGGGGAGCCCACAACTGGATGCAATATTCCAGGGGAGGTCTCAGCAGGGCAGAGCAGAGGGGGAGGAGAACCTCCCTGGCTCTGCTGGCCACACTCCTCCTAATGCCCCCCAGGACCCCATTGGCCTTCTTGGCCCCCAGGGCACATTGCTGTGCCATGCAGAACTTGCTGCCCAGCAGCACTCCCAGCTCCTTCTCCTTGGTGCTGCTCTCCAGCAGATCCCCTCCCAGCCTGTCCTGCTGCAGTTTGCTCTTCCTTCCCCGCTGCAGGACTCTGCACTCATCCTTGTTGAACCTCATCAGGTTCCTCTCTGCCCAGCTCTCAGCCTGTCCAGGAACTTCATGAATAGAATAGAATAGAATAGAATAGAATAGAATAGAATAGAATAGAATAGAATAGAATTAACCAGGTTGGAAAAGATCTTCAAGATCACCCAGTCCAACCTATCACCCAGCACCATCTGATCAACTCAACCATGGCACCAAGGGCCTCATCCAGGCTCTTCCTAAACACCTCCAGGGATGGGGACTCCACCACCTCCCTGGGCAGCACATCCCAATGGCCAATCTCTCTTGCTGGGAAGAACTTCTTCCTAACATCCAGCCTAAACCTCCCCTGGCACAGCTTGAGACTGTGTCCTCTTGTTCTGGTGCTGGGGGCCTGGGAGAAGAGACCAACCCCTTCCTGGCTACAACCTCCCTTCAGGGAGTTGCAGAGAGCAAGAAGGTCTCCCCTGAGCCTCCTCCTCTCCAGGCTAAGCAACCCCAGCTCCCTCAGCCTCTCCTCACAGGGCTGTGCTGCAGACCCAAGCCCTCCCTTGCCAGCTGTGTGGGCTGGGAAGCAGGGGGCTGGGTGGTGCTGAGCTTTCAGCTGCCTCCTCCTCAGGGCTGGGGGCTGGTGGAGAAGGCCCTGGGCAAAGGGGGAAAAACCAAGCTGCAGATTCAGTCAAACAGCTTTGCTCTGCATCAGCTGCATGATCAGTTTAATAAGGGAGAGCAAGGAGGGAGGGAGATGGTAGGGAGGGAGGGAGATGGTAGGGGAGAGAGAGGGGGCTGGAGAGGGAGCGGGATGAGGCTCCATGCCTTGAGCTCAGGCACTTGGCTCTCTCAGCAGTTTTCTCTCCCTTGCTTGGCAGGGGGTCAGAGGGACGGGGCTTGGGTTTGTGTCGTTCAGCCTCGTTAGTGTCGATGCCTGCTACAGGGTCTGCTGCTGGCCGAGGCGCCGGGGGCTGTGCCCGGCCGTGGGGAGGCGAGGGGAGGGCTGCGGCAGCGCAAGGCTGAGAGGGAGCCCTGCGGCTGTTCAGTCTGGAGAAGAGGTGGTACCTGGGGCGGGATTCCCACTCCCTCTCCACCTTTCAGCACATGTGTGGCCCTGCAGCTCCTCTTCTCCAAACCACCTTGCACTCACCTGCCCTGGCTGGGCACAGAGGAGTCCAGCAGAGACCTAGGAGGATGGTTGGGGGACTTGAACATCTCTGCTGTGATGAAGGGCTGAGAGCCTTGGGGTGGTTTGGTGTGGAGAAGAGGAGGCTGAGAGGGGACCTGATCAATGTCTATCAATAGCTGAGGGCTGGGGGTCAGGAGGCAGGTGCCAGGCTCTGCTTGGGGGTGCCCAGTGCCAGCACAAGGAGCAGCAGGGAGAAGCTGGAGCCCAGGAGGTGCCACCTCCAGAGGAGGAGAGACTTGTGTCTGGTGAGGCTGCTGGAGCCCTGGAGCAGGCTGGCCAGAGAGGTTGTGGAGTCTCCTGGTGTGGAGGCATTGCCAAGGCAGCTGGATGTGTTGCTGTGTGAGCTGCCCTGGGGGCTGCTGCTCTGGCAGGGGGCTTGGCCTGGCTGCTCTCTGCAGCTCCCTGCCAGCCCCTGGCACTCTGTGGTTCCCTGATTCTGGCATGGGCTGGAAAGAGCCTGGGACTGAGGGGGGGTCACTGTGGTGGAGAGGGATGTGGGACCCGAAGCTTTGAAGCTCCTCTGGTGTGAGACTTCAGATAAATGCAGGACAGGTTGTCCTCTGCCAGCACTCATCAATCAAGCCTCAGTTTCCCCACCCCTGGGGCAGGGGTAGCACCATCAGTACCAAAAGTGTGAGCTCTGGAGGTCCCTTCCAAGCCCTGCATTGGAATCCCTCACATTGGGTGCTGGTTTCTGTGGCCTGAGAGGAGGGGA
>JAAWVA010001167.1:0-12866 GCA_015227895.2 Colaptes auratus | reverse complement strand
AGGCTCCATGGCTTGGGATCAGGGCCCAGGCACAGCTCTCAGGACTCCTGTCTCACCTAACCTTCCGTTGAGGCAAGCAGCAGAGAAGTCCAAGGAGCTGCCCAAGGTGGAGCTGCCCAAGGTGGAGCTGCCCAAGGTGGAGCTGCCCAAGGTGGAGCTGCCCAAGGTGGAGCAGCTGGGGGCAGAGCCCCCTCCTGAGGCAGACTCAGCTGAGGCCACCCTGGTGAGTCACAATCATGGAATCAACCAGGTTGGAAAAGACCTCAGAGCTCATCAAGTCCAACCTCTCACCCAGCACCTCCTGACAGCTAACCCATGGCTCCAAGGGCCACATCCAGTCCCCTCCTCAACACCTCCAGGGCTGGGGACTCCACCACCTCCCTGGGCAGCACATCCCAGTGGCCAATCTCTCTCTGTGAAGAACTTTCTCCTCACCTCCAGCCTGAACCTCCCCTGGCACAGCTTGAGACTGTGTCCTCTTGTTCTGCTGCTGGCTGTCTGGCAGAAGAGACCAACCCCCAGCTGGCTGCAACCTCCCTGCAGGCAGTTGCAGAGAGCAAGAAGGTCTCCCCTGAGCCTCCTCTTCTGCAGGCTAAGCAAGCCCAGCTCCCTCAGCCTCTCCTCCCAGGGCTGTGCTCCAGACCCCTCCCCAGCCTCCTTGCCCTTCTCTGGACACCTTCAGGTGGCTCTGGCTGTGTTTTCTGGGGGTAAACCTAAGGTGGGATGAGATGGGGATGGAGCTCAGGTGCCAGGACATGCTTGGGAGGTTAAACATCAAGCTGCAGAGGTTTGCAGTTCAGCTGCACATCAGCTGGGGATGATTTAGGGCTCATTATCTGCAGATGGTGGAGCAGGAGCAGGCAGCTCCCTGCATTAATGCACACCTGCCTGCACGCCCAGAGAACAATGAGGAGCTCAGACTTCTCCCTTCTCTCCACTGCGGGCTCTGAGCACTGTGCTAAATTCATCTATTTCCTTTAATCTCCTTCCAGCCACATTCCAGCTGCTTAAGAGACTTTTAATGAGAGCCTTTTCCTGCGCAGTGCCCAACGCCCCCTGGGTCTGCAGGGCCTTAAACCCCCCGGGAAAGGTGCCCCTGCTCCCTCTCCCAGGCCGGGAGCGAAACCAAAGGGAGCCACAGCAGTCCTCCTATCTGACTCGGGAGCCTTTCATGCTCCCCAGCAGCGGCTCCTCCCCGCAGAGAGCTGCGGCACGCCTGCAGGGGGGGCTGGGGGCGTGCGGGACAGGCCAGCGGAGCGCGGCCACCAGGGAGCACGACAGCTGTCCCCAGCTCCCCTCTCTGCCTGGAGCTCAGGGAACAGGTTTAATCCTTTCAGAACAGCACTGCTTAATCCTCAGCCTCCCAAGCCCTGGGCAGAGGGGTGGCCAGCAGCCTCCTGAGCTCTCTGGACTACCCGGGATGCTTCCCCCCCGACTCACAGAGCACAGCCGGTGGGAAGGGACCCTCCAAGGTCGTCCTGTCCAACCCCCTGCAGGCAGCAGGGACACCTCCAGCCGGAGCAGGCTGCCCAGGGCCACACTGAGCCTGGTGTTGAATGTCTGCAGGGATGGAGCCTCCACCACTCGACCCCTGGGCACCTTTGTACCACCTGCTGCCCACAGAGGGGGTGGCAGGACCCCAGAGCAGCACCCTGGGACAAACTCTTGATCTCAGAGGGTCGTGTCAGCCCCTCTGGCTGATGATATCTTTGCACCTCTTGTCCTCCAGGGTTTGTGTCAAGCATTCTGCTCCTCACAGAGAGCTTGAGGCAAAAGCTCAGGTGAGGCTGATGGGAGGTGCTGGGTTGAAATCCTTTGAAAGGAGCTTTTGGGGTGGGTTTGTTGGTTGGTTGTTTCCCCTACTTGCTGCAAACCCTTCTGGGAACACCAAGAGCTGCTGTGTCCAGAGAGCAACTGGGATTTGAACATGAACCCTCCTGGAACTGCACAGAGAGCAGCATGGGAACTCCTGCCATCAGAAGAGCTGCTTGGGGAGGAGAGCTTTGTGCCTGTGCCAATGGAGTGAGGGTTTAGATGGGAGCCCTTGCAGCCACTGCCTGGGCACTGCTTCACTTGGCTCACCCTGGCTGGGCTCTTCACCCCAGCTTTTGGGGGTCAGAACATATCCCTCTGTGCCCAAACCAGCACAGCACCATGGAGTTGTTTCAGCTGGAAAGTCCCTCTCAGACCACCCAGCCCAGCCCCCCCATGGCCACCAAACCACAGCCCCAAGGGCCATGGCCACAGGTTGCTGAGCACCTCCAGGCATGGGGACTGCAGCAGCTCCCTGGGCAGCCTCTGCCAGGCCCTGACCACTCCTGCAGCAAAGACATTTGGCCTCCTCTCCAACTTCAGCCTCCCCTGGCACAGTTCCGCCGTTCCCCCCCTCCTTCTCTCCCCTGAGCCTGGGGAGCAGAGCCCACCCCCCCCTGGCTGCAGCCTCCTCTCAGAGCTGCAGAGAGCCAGGAGGTCTCTCCCTCAGCCTCCTTCTGCTCAGGCTGAACACCACCCCCAGCTCCCTCAAAACACTGCTCCTCCCCAGCCCTGCTCCCAGACCCTTCCCCAGCTCTGTTGCCCTCCTCTGCCCTGCTCCAGCCTCTCAAGGTCCTTCTTGCAGTGAGGGGCTCAGAACTGACCCCAGGATTCCAGCTGTGGCCTCCCCAGTGCCCAGCCCAGGGGCACCATCCCTGCCCTGCCCCTGCTGCCCTCTGCACACTTGGTTTGAATCCTTCCACCTCTGAGCTCAGCCACATGGAACATCTCCAGGCAGCCCTGGGGCTGGGGGGCAGTGCACTCTGCCCACCAGCCCAGGCCAGCACTGGGGTCAATCATTACCAGGAAGCTGATTTTCAGCCCAGCTCTGGACTGGCCACATCCCCTGCAGGAAGCACTCAGCCCCCAGCAGGATGAGTCCTGGGAAAGTAGAGAAGGTGGGGAGCGAAGAGAGCCAAAAGCACCCATGGGGAGCCTGGCCCCTGGGATGCCTCTGCACCCCCACATCCCCCCTGCTGGGTGGTCACTGCAGGCCCACCTGGAGCCTCCTTCTCCCCAGGGCTCAGCTCAGAGGTGCCCTGCCCCTCGCTCCCTGCTGCCAGACTCTTTTTGACCACCCCAGGACCACCGAGGGAGAGGCTGCCATGAGCCCTCGGCCGCGCCGCAGCCCGCCCGGAGCCGGCGGCGCCCCTGTCCCCTCAGCAGGGGGAGGGAGGGAGGGAGGTCTGCAGAGCCTCGGCAGGGGCGCTGGGAGCCGGACAGCAGCCTGCCGGCCGGGGCTCCCGCCGCGCAGCCGCGGAGGGCTGCCGCAGCAGCGGAGGAGCCGGGCTGCTGGAGCCCGAGGCAAGCTGGGCAGCTCGGCAGGGCAGGGAGCACAGCGGCCCTCAAGGCACTCACTCTGCATTAAGGTCTCATTTGACACGATCACAGTCACAGGATGGAGGGGTTGCAAGGCACCATCCAGCCCAGCCCCTGCCAGAGCAGGGCACCCAGGGCAGGGCACCCAGGGCAGGGCACCCAGGAGCACATCCAGGGGGGGTTGGAAGCTCTGCAGGGCAGGAGCCTCCACAGCCTCTCTGGGCAGCCTGCCCCAGGCCTCCAGCAGCCTCACACCAAAGAAGTTTCTACTCCTGTTGAGGTGGAACCTCCTGGGGTCCAGCTTGTCCCTGTTGCTCCTTGTCCTGTCCCTGGGCACCACTGAGCAGAGCCTGGCCCCTGCACCCTGACCCCCAGCCCTCAGCTATTGATAGACATTGATCAGATCCCTCTCAGCCTCCTCCTCTCCAGGCTCAACAGCCCCAGGGCTCTCAGCCTCTCCTCACAGCAGAGATGTTCAGTCCCTGAATCATCCTTGTAGCCTCCCTTGGGCTCTCTCCAGCAGATCCCTGTCCCTCCTGAGCTGGGGAGCCCAGAACTGGACACAGTGCTCAGGGGTGGTCAGCAGAGCCTCAAGCCAGGGCTTTGGTTTACTCTCTGAGGGGCCCCAAAAGCTGCTCCATCCTGCCAGGAGCTGAAGTTGTGCCACTGACTGATGGGAGCAGGAGCACCACGGGCCAGAGGGCATGGGTGGGCTGGGACAGGAGGAGCTGAGGATGAGGATGGGACAGCAGGAGCTGAGGATGGGGCTGGGACAGCAGGAGCTGAGGATGGGGCTGGGACAGCAGGAGCTGAGCATGGGGCTGGGACAGCAGGAGCTGAGGATGGGGCTGGGACAGCAGGAGCTGAGCATGGGGCTGGGACAGCAGGAGCTGAGCATGGGGCTGGGACAGCAGGAGCTGAGGATCAGGACAGCAGGAGCTGAGGATGGGGCTGGGACAGCAGGAGCTGAGGATCAGGACAGCAGGAGCTGAGGATCAGGACAGCAGGAGCTGAGCATGGGGCTGGGACAGCAGGAGCTGAGGATCAGGACAGCAGGAGCTGAGGATGGGGCTGGGACGCAGGGATCTGAGGATCAACAGCAGGAGCGAGATCAGGACAGCAGGAGCTGAGGATGGGGCTGGGACAGCAGGAGCTGAGGATCAGGACAGCAGGAGCTGAGGATGGGGCTGGGACAGCAGGAGCTGAGGATCAGGACAGCAGGAGCTGAGGATGGGGCTGGCACAGCAGGAGCTGAGGATGGGGCTGGCACAGCAGGAGCTGAGGAGGGGGCTGGCACAGCAGGAGCTGAGGAGGGGGCTGGCACAGCAGGAGCTGAGGAGGGGGCTGGGACAGCAGGAGCTGAGGAGGGGGCTGGGACAGCAGGAGCTGAGGAGGGTGCTGGGACAGGAGGAGCTGAGGAGGGGCTGGGACAGCAGGAGCTGAGGAGGGGGCTGGGACAGCAGGAGCTGAGGATCAGGACAGCAGGAGCTGAGGATCAGGACAGCAGCCCATGTGTAGCTCCAGGAAGCCTGGAGCCTCTCTGCCTAGCACAGCTGTTTCAGGAGGAGCCTCACAGAAACACTGCAGCAGGTCTGAGTGGGCACAGAGCTCAGGCCAGACTGCCCCATGATGAGCCAAGCTGCAGCCTGCTCCCTGGAGGTCTCCCCAGGAGAAGGCTTTAGTCAAGTTTGTTGCTTCTGCCTCCCCAGC
This sequence comes from Colaptes auratus, assembly GCA_015227895.2. Taxonomy (NCBI): domain Eukaryota; kingdom Metazoa; phylum Chordata; class Aves; order Piciformes; family Picidae; genus Colaptes; species Colaptes auratus. Next base: position 7,805 of record JAAWVA010001167.1, on the reverse strand, counting down.
AGTGTCCTACCTGAGGTGAGTCTCTTCCTAACCTGAGACCCTGTGAGGAGCTCTTTGCCCTCCAGCACTCCCCAAACTGCTTTTCCCTTTGTGTCACAGGGCCCCTAAGAAGGCAGCAGGAGGCTGAGAGGTTTTAGTGAGGTCTAGGGAGGCTCCCAGCCCCTCCCCCACCCCCGGGGCTGTGCATCCGACAGGGAAAGGCTGGCTGAGGAGGGAAGAGCTCAGAGGAGGCAGCAGCACGGGGGGGGACTGAGGCAAAGGCGAAAGCAAAGGAAGCACAAAGGCATTTCAGAGGTGTCCCTGTGTGGAGCTCCTGGGTTCCTGCAGCTCCCCAGCCAGTCAGCCCAGCACAGCCTGGACAGCAGCTGGACCACAGCTGGGGCAGAGCTGACTTCAGGCCCCCTCTCTTACAAGTGGGCTTTAACCTACCCCTCTGAGGTTCAAGGTCTGTTGAAGCTCAGCCCAGGCAGCCCAACAGCCACAGAGTCTGGGACTGTGGCCTCTGGGATCTGCCCACAGCTAGCCCACAGCAGAAAGACATTGGACCTGCTCAGGGGGGTCCAGAGGGGGACTAGGAAGGTGACCAGAGGCTGGAGCAGCTCCCCTGTGGGACAAGGCTGCAGGGGCTGGGGGTGTCAGCCTGCAGGAGAGGAGGCTCTGCAAAACCTCACTGTGGTCTTGCAGTGCTTAAAGGTAGCTACAGGAGACTGGGGAGGGACTTTGTCAGGGCCTGTAGAGGTGGGATGGATGTGAGGGCTGCAGACTGACAGAGGCAGATTCAGATTAGCTAGAGAAGAAATCCGTCACTGTGAGGGTGGTTAGACCTGGAGCAGCTTGCTCAGAGAAGCTGTGGCTGCCTCCTGCCTGGGGGTGTCCAAGGCCGGCTGGATGAGGCCCTGGGCTGGTGGGAGGTGTCCTGGGCATGGCAGGGGGCTGGAGCAGATCTCTGAGGTCCCTTCCAGCCTGAGCCGTTCTGTGGTTCCATGATTCTCACAGCCCAGAGGGCAGCAGGTTCAGGGACAGACTTTGCCCTGCTCCCTGTGCTGCCAGAGGGGCTCAGGCTGTCCTGTGCCAGGGCCAAGCACCCCTCCTCCTTTCCTCCAGCTCCAGGGTTGGAGCAGATGATCTCTAAGGTTCTTTCCAATCCAAACCACCCTAAGAGTCTGTGCTCTGTTGTGAGGCTCTGCTCACCCTGGCCAGACTCACAGACTGTTAGAGGTTGGAAGGGACCTCCAGAGATCATCAGGTCCAATGCCCCTGCCAAGGCAGGATGACTTAGGGCAGTGTGCCCAGGAGTGCAGCCACTCCACTTGGCACAGTGCTTGGTGCCCTTCACCTTTCCCAGGCCCTTGGACATCTTTTGCAGGACTCCCCTGCACACTTCTTGCCTCACCTTTGTCCTGCTGGGATCACAGACCCACAGCGCTGCCAGGGCTGGAAGGGAGCTCAAGGCTCAGCCAGCCCCAACCCCTGCCATGGGCAGGGACACCTCACCCCACAGCAGGCTGCTCACAGCCACCTCCAGCCTGGCTGCAAACACCTCCAGGCAGGAGGCTGCCACCACCTCCCTGGGCAGCCTGTGCCAGGCTCTCACCACCCTCCTGGGCAACAACTTCTTCCTCACAGCCAAGCTCAATCTCCCCACTTGTGGTTTTGCTCCATCCCCCCCAGTCCTATCCCTCCCTGACACCCTCACAAGTCTCCCTCACATCCTGAGCTGTGCCTCCCATGGCCTTTCCTTCACTGCTATCACAGAACCAGCCAGGCTGGAAAGGACCTCAGAGCTCATCAAGTCCAACCTATGACCTACTCCCTAACACCTCCTGACAGCTGAACCATGGCTCCAAGTGCCACATCCATCCCCTCTGGAACACCTCCAGGCTGGGACTCCACCACCTCCCTGGCAGCACATCCAGTGCCCAATCTCTCTGGCAGAACTTTCCCCCTCACCTCCAGCCTAAACCTCCTCAACCAGCAGCACCTCACCCTTGCCGGCCACGAGAGGGCTCAGGCCCTCTCCCTGCAGGTAGCCCCCAAAAGCCTCCTCCACTGTTCCATCTTTGGAGGTTCTCTCAATGAAGTGTTTGGAGAGCAGAGCTGTGCTCCTGTGCCTGGCTCTCTCCTCTCTGCCACATGCAAGGCAGCTGCTGAAGCAGGGTCTGAGGTCCCCTGCAGCTCAGCAGTGACTTGGGTGCCAGTGCTGAGCTGAGCCAGGGCTGGCAGCCCCCTCAGGGCTTCTAAAGGGCTCCAGTGCCTCTCCAGTGCCTCTCCAGTGCCTCTCCAGTGCCTCTGCAGTCCATCAGCTCCAGCTCGCCTCTGAAAGCCCTCCCAGGTCTCACATCAGCACTCAGTACCAACACTCCCTGAGGCCTTAGACTTCAGTCTCCTCCTGTGACGTTGCAGTGAGAGTGAGACCACACAGGACACATCCATGCCCGGCCCCTCAAGGGAAGAAGCATTAAAAGGTGACACCAGGTCCTCACATCTGAGCTGTGCATCACCCAGGGGCAGCACACACTGAGCTCATGTGTCCTGAAAGCAGCTGACAGGTCACTGCCACGGGGCCAGGAGGCACTCAGGTGGCTTTAGCAAGAGAGTGCAGCTCCAGCAACAGCCTCCAGCCACCTCCTGTGGGTTACCCGGGCTGGGGGCACAAAGCCCTCCCCTCCACCAGGCTGGGCTGGGGGCACAAAGCCCTCCCCTCCACCAGGCTGGGCTGGGGGCACAAAGCCCTCCCCTCCACCAGGCTGGGCTGGGGGCACAAAGCCCTGCCCTTGCCAGGCTGGGCTGGGGGCACAAAGCCCTGCCCTTGCCAGGCTGGGCTGGGGGCACAAAGCCCTGCCCTTGCCAGGCTGGGCTGGGGGCACAAAGCCCTCCCCTCCACCAGGCTGGGCTGGGGGCACAAAGCCCTCCCCTCCGCCAGGCTGGGCTGGGGGCACAAAGCCCTCCCCTCCACCCAGCCCAGCCCTGGGCCCCTGTAACTGGGCAGCTAAAGTCAGCTCCTCTGCAGAGCAGGTCCGGAGACCCCCTGGGGCTGACCCAGCAGGGAGTCCTCCCTGGCACAGCTGCCTGGGTAGGAGTCTGGCCGCAGGACACAAGTGATCAGCTCAGCCCCAGGTGGTTTGTGGAAGCTTTGCAGCGGAAAGCAGGCAGCAGAGGCATGGAGAGGTGTCTGGGAGGGTCAGCAGAGAGCGACTGAGACCCTCCCCAAGTGTCAGCCAGCGCAGGCCTGTCCTGAGCTCGCCCACAGCAGTGTCTGACAGTGTTAAGCTTTGTGCTCCTCCAGCAGCCCTGGGAGCTGGGCACCGGCAGCTCCGCTCAGAGTCAGACACCTGCCTGAGCAGCAGCTCACCGAACAAAATGAAACAGACCAAGCCAGGGCAAAGCCAGGGCAAAGCCAGAGCAAAGCCAGGGCAGCGAACCCGAAGCAAACCAAGCACGAGGGACCGGAACAGAACAAAGCAAACCCCAAAACTGAATCAAAGCTTCCCCAGAAATGCTGCTCTGACCCAACCTGTTCCAACTCATTTTTGCCTTCCCCCAGGCACACCAAAACGTGAGGGGGTGGCTGGGTGGGACCCGAGCCAGGGCCCCCAGGCTGCAGCACCCTCTCTGCCCCTCCGTTCCCAGCACAGCTCCGTCCCTGCGCTGCTTTAAGCCCCGGAGCCGCGCAGCGCCCACACCTCCCCGGCGCCCCTCTGCCGGCCCCGGCCGCTGCCGGCTCCCTTCGCCCGCGTCTCCCGGGGGAGCGGCATCGGAGCCGGCAGCGCCCCGGGGCTGATCCGCAGCCTGAGCGGAGACAGAGCACAGCTCCAGCACGACGAGAAAACCAGTTCGGGAAATCCACTTCTCCTCCAGACATCTCCCGAGGAAAAGCCTCTCCCAGCGCCGTGCCGCCCTCCACTCGCTGATCCTTCCCCTTCGCCGGGGTGCCCGGGAGCACGGCGGGGGCTCCTGCGACACCCTGCGCCCCGACCCTTCCTCCCACCCCTGTCCCCGCTGCGGAGATGCTCCGGGGGCTGCGGGGATACTCTGGGGGATCTCCGGGGGCTGCGGGGATACTCTGTGGATCTCCCGGGGCTGCGGGGCTGCTCCCCGGGCGCTGGCATGCGCCGGCGGCTGCAGGTGCGCGGCCCGGCCGGGACCCTCTCCCGCACCCCGCCGGGCTCCGGCCGGGACCTGCCCGAGGACCGAGCAACCCCGCGGAGCCTCCGCGCCTGCCTTCGGCAGCGCATCCGCGGAAAAAGCGCTCTCCCTCCCTGGTGTTCCCCCCTCTGCCCCGCGATTTTGCGCGCTCCGTCCCGGTGTCCCCCAGCGCTGCCCCGCGGATTTTGTACTCTTTCCCCATGTCCCTTGGAGTGCTGCCCCGCGGACGATGCGCGCTCCCTCCCCCGTCCCTTCCAGCGCTGCCCCGCGGACGATGCGCGCTCCCTCCCCCGTCCCTTCCAGCGCTGCCCCGCGGACGATGCGCGCTCCCTCCCCCGTCCCTTCCAGCGCTGCCCCGCGGATTTTGCGCTCTCCCTCCCCATGCCTCCTCCAGCGCTGCCCCGCGGATTTTGCGCGCTCCCCGGGGCGCGGAGGCGATGCCAAGGGCCGGTCCCCGCGGGCGGTGCTGACCCGAAGTAGGCGGCGGCGGGCGGTGGCGGCAGGAGGATGAGGATGAAGAGGAGAGTGATGAGGAGGAGGCAGCACAGGGCGGCTGCGGAGCGCATGGTGCCGGCGGTGCCGTTCCGCGCTCGCTGCGCGGCCGCCCTGCGCTGTGGCTCTTTAACTGAGGGCGGGGCGGCCGCTTCCCCCTTCCCCCGGCCCAGCCCGGCCCGGCCCGGCCCACAGCCGCCGGCGACGCCGGGACTGAGGGCGCCGGGCACCCCCGCGGCTCTCCCGGGGCGGGCCGCGCCGGGTCTGCGCCGCGCAGCGCCTCGCAGCGCGGAGGGCTCTGCGGGCGGCTCAGGCACCCTGCGGGCTGGCAAACCGCTGCCTCTCGGTGCCAGCTCCCGGATGCTCGACGGTGCCCCGCGGAGCTGGCAGCGCTGGGTTGGATGCAATGATCCTAAAGGCTCTTTTCCACCCTAAACCACTCCACAGCATCGCAGCAGCAGCTGGGCTGGAAAAGCTCCCCAGGATCACCCACTCCAACCAGCGACCCACCCCCCCATGGCCACCAAACCACAGCCCCAAGGGCCATGGCCACAGGGTTCTGGAACACCTGCAGGGATGGGCACTCCAGCAGCTCCCGGGCAGCCTGTGCCAGCCCCTGACCACTCCTGCAGCAAAGTAATTTTTCCTCATCTCCAGCCTAACCCTGCCCTGGCCCTTGGCCTTGTTGAACTTCACACAATGAGCCTTGGCCCATGGCTCTCACCTGTCCAGGTCCCACTACAAAGCCTCCCTACCCTCCAGCAGATGGACACAGCCCCCCAGCCTGGTGCCACCTGCACATTTACTGCAGGTGCCTCAATCTCCTCACCCAGATCATTGATACAGACATGGAAGATGTCCCCACCCAGGAAGGAGGTGAGGAGAAAGTTCTTCCCAGAACTACCTCATTGCTCTCTGCAACTCCCTGCAGGGAGGTTGCAGCCAGGTGGGGGTTGGTCTCTTCTCCCAGGCACCCAGCAGCAGAACAAGAGGACACAGTCTCAAGCTGTGCCAGGGGAGGTTCAGGCTGGAGGTGAGGAGAAAATTCTTCCCAGCAAGAGAGATTGGCCACTGGGATGTGCTGCCCAGGGAGGTGGTGGAGTCCCCATCCCTGGAGGTGTTCAGGAGGGGATTGGATGTGGCACTTGGAGCCATGGTGTAGTCCTGAGGTCTGTGGTGCCAGGTTGGACTTGGTGATCCTTGAGGTCTCTTCCAACCTTGGTGATTCTATGGTTCTATGGCAGCAGATCAGGGTGAAAGCAGCCACCTGCCTCCAAGTGGGAGAGTGGAACCCCATGGAGAACCCCATGGAAGAGCCCATGGAGGAGCCCATGGAGGACCCATGGAGAAGCCCATGGAGAACCCCCTGGAGACCATGCCATGCTCCCCTGTGTCACAACCAAAGGGAGCTTGATGAGGAATGCTGCAGTGCAGCCCCTGCAGCCCTCCTGCTGGGACTTGCCCTCCACATTCGGGTGCCCTGCTGCGCTAGAGTCCCAACCTCTGGAGTACCAAAGCGGCCAAGATCCCTTCCCCCAGGCTCCTGGGGGAGCTGTGGCACCGTTTAGCCACTCCTGGGTGCCCTCAGTGCCTCAGAGGAGCTCCCTGGATGTTTGCTCCCTGCCCAAGTGCTCTGCCTCAGGGATGTGCACTTGCTGAGCACCGGTGGGCAGAGCAGAGCTCCCGCAGCACCTCTGCCCACAGACCAGAGGGGGCAGGAGGTCTGGTGGGCCCTGGGCAAAGCTGAGCCTGTCGAGGTGCTCCTGGCAGATCTGGGAGTACTTGGAAGTCCAGCACTGCTCTGCTCAGCACACCTGGGGCAGCTGCCCAAGCATGCCATGAAGCCCAGGGGGAGGAAGCAAAGATGCACAGACCCTGTAGAATAGGCAGCCCACAGGGTCCTGCTGCGGAGGCTGGCCAGGACTGGCCAGGACCCAGGTGAGGAAGTGCCAGCAGAAGCCTGCCAGGTGCTGACCCTCCAGTCCTAGGCAGAGAACACAAGAGCAAAGACCTGCTCAGCAAGGGCCGCCAAGGGAGGCAGGCAGCAGTGCTGGGGAAGGGGGCAGACACCTCTCTTGTGCCTCCCCTCCTGGAAGGGTCCCTGGGGTGAGGGATGTGTCTCTGGGGGGAGGGAGGTGTCTCTGGGGGGAGGGAGGTGTCTCTGGGGGAGGGAGGTCTCTCTGGGGGAGGGAGGTGTCTCTGGGGAGGGAGGTGTCTCTGGGGGAGGGAGGTGTCTCTGGGCGAGGGAGGTGTCTCTGGGGGAGGGAGGTCTCTCTGGGGGAGGGAGGTCTCTCTTCCCACACACTCTGGAGGCCACACAGTCTTTTAAAGCCACCTGGAGGTGGTGCTGAGGGCTGTGGCTCGGTGGCAGTGGTTAGCAGCCACGGTGGGACTGTGACTCTGGGTGAGAGGGTTGGACTTGATGATCTCAAAGGTCCCTTCCAGCCTCAGCAGGAGGCTACAGGTCATGGAGGCTTTTCCCCCCAGGGATCAGTGCTGGGCCCCAGCCTGTTCAATATCTTTATTGATGATCTGGAGGAGGGCACTGAGTCCATCAGCAGTCACTTTGCAGCTGACAGCAAGCTGGGGGCAGGAGTTGATTTGTTAGAGGGTAGGAGAGCTCTGCAGAGGGACCTGGACAGGCTGGGCAGATGGGCAGAGGCCAAGGGCAGGAGATTGAACACATCCAAGTGCCAGGGGCTGCACATTGGCCACAGCAACCCCAGGCAGTGCTGCAGGCTGGGGGCAGAGTGGCTGAGAGCAGCCAAACAGAGAGGGACCTGGGGGTGCTGGTGGACAGCAGCTGAACAGGAGCCAGCAGTGTGCCCAGGCAGCCAAGAAGGCCAAGGGCATCCTGGCCTGCAGCAGGAAGAGTGTGGCCAGCAGGAGCAGGGAAGTCCTTGTGCCCTGTGCTCAGCACTGCTGAGGCCACACCTTGAGTCCTGTGTCCAGCTCTGGGCTCCTCAGCTCAGGAAAGCTGTTGAGCTGCTGGAAGGTGTCCAGAGAAGGGCAACAGAGCTGGGGAGGGGTCTGGAGCACAGCCCTGGGAGGAGAGGCTGAGGGAGCTGGGGTTGCTTAGCCTGCAGAAGAGGAGGCTCAGGGGAGACCTTCTTGCTCTCTGCAACTGCCTGCAGGGAGGTTGCAGCCAGCTGGGGGTTGTCTCTTCT
>JAAWVA010001166.1:0-12915 GCA_015227895.2 Colaptes auratus | reverse complement strand
TAGATTGGAAAAGACCTTTAAGATTGAGTCCAAACATTATCTAGCTCTACCAAGTTTACCATGTCCCTCACACCCACTTCTCCATGGCTCTGAAACCCTTCAGGCTGATGATCCACATTGCCCTGAGTAGCCTACTCCAGTGCTTGACAGCCCTTTTGGGGAAGAAATCATTCCTCATGTGCAACCTAAACCTCCCCTGGTGCAACTTGAGGCAATTTTCTCTTGTCCTACCAAATACTTTAAACAAAGTCCAAATATTGCTGCTGTGAATTCTGTTGTTATTTTTTTTTTCACAGAATCACCAAGATTGGAAGAAACCTCAAAGATCAAGTCCAACCTGTCACCACAGACCTCATGACTAGAGCATGGCACCAAGTGCCACATCCAATCCCCTCTTGAACACCTCCAGGGATGGTGACTCCACCACCTCCCTGGGCAGCACATTCCAGTGGCTAACAACTCTCTCAGTGAAGAACTTTCTCCTCACCTTGAGCCTAAATTTCCCCTGGCACAGCTGGAGACTGTGTCCTCTTGTTCTGGTGCTGGTTGCCTAGAAGAAGAGACCAACCCCCTTCTGTCTACAACCACCCTTCAGGTAGTTGTAGAGAGCAATGAGGTCTCCCCTGAACCTCCTCTTCCCCAGGCTAAACAACCCCAGCTCCCTCAGCCTCTCCTCATAGGGCTTGTGCTCAAGGCCTCTCCCCAGCCTTGTTGCCCTTCTCTGGACACGTTCAAGAGTCTCAATGTCCTTCTAAATTGAGGGGCCCAGAACTGGATACAGTACTCAGGTGTTGGCCTAACCAGTGCTGAGTCCAGGGGCACAATGACCTCCCTGCTCCTGCTGGCCACACTGTTCCTCATGCAGGCCAGGATGCCATTGGCCTTCTTGGCCACCTGGGCACATTGCTGGCTCATGTTTAGGTGGCTGTCAATCAGCACCCCTAGGTCCCTTTCTGGTTTTGTGGGGGGGGTTGTTTGTTTGTTTTGTTTTGGGGTTTTTGTTTGTTTGTTTTGTTTTCTCTTTTCTTTTTTCTTTTTTTTTTTTTTGTTTTAGAAGCAGAATTAATTTTCCTAATAACATTTGAAGTTGAAAAACAAAATGGCATCGTTTGCTCTTGAATTTTCGTGGTAAAGATACAATGTGCTGAGGAAGCATCACTGTCACTCTATCTGTTAACTGTCAAAACCCACATGAAATGTAGGAACAATTTAACTCTCAAGTCTAGTCTGCCTTAGTTTTAGGAGCATTGGTGGGTCTGAGATTAGCAGAAGATCTTCTGGTATAGGTAGACACTGTGTCCTTGCCTTCAGCTACATGCAGGCTTTGAGTGACACTTTTAGAGTCATTGAAGGATATTTTATTACTCTAACAGTGCATAGTCCTGTGGCCTCAGGGTAGTGGCCTAGAAAGACACTACTGTGCAAAGATGCTTTTTTGTTCTCTCCATTCATGGTGGTGTGGAGTGAGCCATTGGAGCAGGTCCAGAGTCTTCACAAACATTGACCTAAGGGATGGAAGTTCTCTGCTGTGAGGCCAGGCTGAGAGATTTTGGGGCTGTTCACCTGGAGAAGAGAAGGTTCCAGGGACAACTTCTGCTGGCTTTTCAGTGATTAAAGAGATGATCAGAAAGCTGGGGACAGAGTTTTTTGAGCAGGACCTGTTGTGACAGGACCAAGGGTGATGGTTTAAACTCAAAGAGGGAGATGAGACTGGAGAGAAGGGAGAAATGAGGGTGGTGAGACCCGTCCCAGGTTTCCCAGGAGAGGTGGTAGATGTCACATCCCTGAACCATTGCAGTCGGGTTGTTTGGGCTCTGAGCAACCCGCTCTAGTTGCAGATGTCCCTGATGACTGCAGGCTGTTTGAAGTAGATGGCCCTGAAAGGTCCCTTCACACCCAAATCATTCTGTCATTCTTTGATTTATGTGTTCTCCTAAGGGCCTGCCCAACACAAAGTATGAAGCTGCTGGAGGACTGCTGCAAAGCTCTGAGTGAAGGTGGGTCATGCAGTGCTGGAGTTGGGGTGGCACTGGGCGTTGCCTAGACCAGCACTTCGGGTCAGATGGAACAAGGAAGGCACAAACTTGACCTTCTCAGGAACCAACAAAAAACCTCAGGAGAACACTGCACCAGTCCAGTATAAACAATTGATTCTCTGTCCTAAATTATCTTTCTGTAGTATTCCTCCTGGATCCTCTCAGAACTTAACATCCCATTGCTACAAAGTCTGTTATTAATGAAACATCTTGAACAATCCTTGCCCATTTGGATAGTGTTTTTGAAGTTCACTTCCACGAGGAGGTGTTGTCAGCCCTTACTTACAGAGGACATTTGGTTGCTCGCATCTTTTCACCAGCTCGTCTTGCAAGTCTTCTGTTGCTCCCTCGTTTCCTTCTGGTGTGGGACTTAGGGACTGGGTGGTGCAGGGATTTTAGCTGTGGTGTTAATGGGTATCACATCTCTAAATCCTCAAGCAGGGCTTTGAAATGGATTCCCTGCCCCCTGCGGATTGATCAGGGAGACGGAACCGTAAGAGACGGCACTTGGGTAAATCTCACTTTAGCTTTAAAAACTTTCCAGTTTCTTCTTCTTTTGTCCTTTATCTGCTCTGCTTGCATGTCTGGAGCACTTATGGTAAACTTCTTTATGCACACATTCAAGTCGTCTTATTTCTTCTGGCTGGATTAACCAGCTGTTCTTTCACCTTTTGGCTCTTGGATTCAAGCTCATCACGTTCTGGTTTGGACTGCAGCACATCTAATTCTGGTCAGTTTCTGTGAGTTCCCAGCTCAGTTCTCTGCTCAGTGAGAACTTTCTGAAGGTCAGAGCAGGTCTGCACAGCCAGGGGTTCCTTCCATCAGGGAGAAGCTGATGAAGAGGGTTCCTGCAAAGGGCTGGGCTGTAGGAAGGCTCTGCCTGAGTCTTGGTCTCCTCTGCAGACTAAGGATACTGCCACAGTTTGTGTCCCACCTTGGGGGGCAGGAAGCAGAGGTGGTACCTGTGAGGAGGAGTGGCCCAGACAGGGGCCATACAGTGAGGCTCAACCCCAACAAGGGATTGCAGCCCAGGGACGGCATCTTCAGGAGCAATCTGAGGGATGCCCAGGGTCAAGGCTCTTCTTCCCTGGCTGGTGTCCCAGGAGGCCCCTATCCTTTCTGATTGCTTTAGGATATCTTATTGGTTGATATAGCTTTGAAATATCAAAGACATTGAAGGAAATTTTGGTTATGTGTACATAAAATACTCACAGGTGACATTAAGCAGGTCTAGATGCTCTGCTCAGAATATTGAGCTCATATAGTTTATGAGTCTTGTGCAAGAACTGCACATACCATGACTTCATAAAGCCAGGTCTGTAATTACTGGTAATTATGGTCTGTAATTTCTGCACACATACAGCTCACAGACCCTGCTTGTCTCAATCCATTCTTTCCTTGTGTATTAATTTCTTAGGAGCTCATGATATCTGAGCCTTATGAATATTAAAGTGAGCTCTGCTTTGAGCTGTCGAAGTTTTGCAGAGCCTTCCACTCTGCCCCACATGCCCTCGGTGAAGGGAATTGCAGTGATGATCTTGGCATGGGTGTGAGTCAATGCAGGCACACTCAACTGTTCCCCTGTGCTTAAGGAAGTTTGTAACCCCCCCCAAGAGCTGTTCTATGTCCTCATTTGCATGACCACATTGAATAATCCTGTTCACCCTTGTGCCTTACAGCTTGTTGTACAGCCATTGGGTACTAGAAAGAGAGTTATTTTATTGGTCCAAAACTTGCACAGTGAGAACAAAAAATGATCCCTCAGGGCCTTTCTGTCTGGTAATTAATCTTTCAAGAAGACTGGACTGATAAATAAGTCTCACACAGCTACTGCTCAAGGTCCTCTCTGCCAGTCATCTACTACCCAAGTCCTACTACTTCAGGAAGGTGACTGCTCAAGAGCATGCATAATTCACAGGCTATCCTTGTTTATCATCTTCACCATCACCCAGCACATTCCCTCCCTCCATGTGGAAATTCTTTCAGAGTCAATCTCTAAGAGCAGGCATGAAGAAAAGAAAAAAAAAAAGCCCCAAATAGCAGCATCCTAAACCCCATAATGTCTTCTGCACCAAGTGGCCATACAGGATGCTAGCAGGAACAGAATATGTGGAAAACAGCAGGAGGTGCCAGTTGCCCTTGTTTTGTCATTTGTTGGCTTGAGGTATCTCCCAGCACAAGCTCAGGGCTTATCCTCAATTATTGGAGTGGGTGTAGAAACAACTTAGGCTGCACTGATGGAACCATTCCAGGTCTACCTGTCTGGGCTCTGAGCAGTCCCAGACGGGTTCAGCATCAGAAGATGCAACTCCAGCTTCTCCTCACCACAGCTGTAAGGATCTCTCACCTTCTCAAGGGAGAGGGCTTGGTGAGTACTGGAGTCTCCCCATGAAGCCATCTGCATTCCCAAAGGCTGATGAAGTGGGAAAGAAACTCAGTCAGCTGGGATGGAAAGAAGAACCACACCAATGAACAGACACAAACCAAGACTACCCCAAGCCCTGATGGCAATGACAGCACCACTGGCACCACTGATGCTGGGGGCAGGCACTGGGGAAGTCCCAAGCTGGACTCAGCAGCAGATGGGAACCAGATTCAGGAGCTGGATTCTGGAACTGGATTTAGGAACACAGAGATTGGGGATGGAAGGCAGAAAGGACATAGTCCTCCTGGGACAGGTGGCCAGGGAAGAAGAGCTTGACCCTGGGCATCCCTCAGTTTGCTCGTGAAGATGCCATCCGTGGGATGCAATCCCTTGTTGGGCCATTGAGGGTCAGCTGTCCTGACCACTCCTCCTCACATGTGTCACCTCTGCCTTCCTGCCCCTCAAGGTGGGACACAAGTTGTGGCAGTGCTTTTAGTCTGTAGAGGATACCAAGACTCAGGCAGAGCCTTCCTGCAGCCCAGCCCTTGTCAGGAGCTCTCCCCATTAGCTTATCCTTGCTAGAAGCAGCCCCTGGCTGTGCAGCCCTGCCCTGAAATCCATAAGATGCCTCTGTGAGCATGGACTGATCTGGGAACTCACGGCACTGACCAGAATTAGCTGTGCTCTAGCTTCAGACCAGAGCACTGCTAAAGTGCAAGACAGTCTAGAAGCCCTGAGGGAAAGCAAAACAGTTTTTAAGAGAATTGTGTAAATTCTCCTTTGCTCTCTTGCAGTAAACTTTGTTTTACTTTACAGAATAAATAAGATGGGGCCTTTGCTGTAGGGCTGTGAGCCACAGGGATATTTCACAGTAAATCAACATTTACTTCCTTGAGTTAGAGAGAGAAATTTGTGGCCCTGAAGCGTTCTGAAGAAATGGATGGGAATAAAGAGCACCATGGGGCTGGAAGGATTGTGCAGAAATGTTCTTACAGCAAGCAGGGAGCAATGAGGAGAGTGTTCCACACAGTGATGTGTGGGGTTGAAGATCATTTGGGGGTTAAATTGCTCAGCATAATATAGAAGGAACAGGCTGCCTGAGTGAGATGGTAGAGTCACCATCCCTGGAGGTGTTCAAGAAACCTGTGGACGTGGCACTTTGGCACACTGTTTGATGGCCACAGTGGTGCTAGGTTGATAGTTGAACTTGGTGATCTTAGAGGTCTCTCTCCAACCACAATGATTCTGTGATTCCCTCTAGTTCTCAGTGGCTTTGAGGGAAATTCTATCAGCAGTTGATTTTGTAAAGTAGAGCAGAAAACTCTCACAAACTGGAATTTGGAGGAGCTGAGTTTATGACACAAAATAGCAACAAAATGTGCCAAGTAAAAGCTGCAGCTACATGTTGTAAATATGTAAAGTCCCTGTGAGAATGAGATCTGTTGTGGGGTGATTTTAGATAGTACTTTCTGGGAGGATGGCAAAGAGAAAAAATGTTGATTAACTCTTCTGGACTCCCCAGTACAAGACAGTGAACTACTGAGAGTCCAGTGGGGGCTCTGAGGATGCTGAGAGGCGTGGAGCATCTCTGTGAGGGGAAAGGCTGACAGCCCTGGGGCTCTTGAGCCTGGAGAAGAGCAGCCTGAGAGGAGATCTACTTAATGCTTAGTAAGAGCTAAAGGACCTGTGGTGGACAAGAGGATGGGGCCAGATGCTTGTCAGTGGTGCTCAGTGACAGGACAAGGAGCAACAGGTGCAAAGTGGAACCAGGAGGTTCCATCTGAAAGAAGGAGAAACTTGTTTTGTGTGAGGGTGCTGAGCCCTGGAGTACAGTGCCCAGAAAGGTTGTGGAGTCATCTCTTGCTTGAGAGATTCCAAACCAGCTGGATATTCTGATCCTGAGCAAGCTCTGGTAGTGCCCCTGCTTTAGCAGGGTGGTTGGACTGAATGGTCTCCAGAGGTCCCCACTCCAGCCTTCACTGTGCTGGATTCTTTGAAATAACAATATCCCTGTTGAAGCTTTTTCATGTAACTCTTATTTTCCCTGTATTAAACTTTGACTGCCTTGTGATTTCAGCTGCATGGTGAACCTGTCAGCTTTTTCCCCCCTTCCTCCACCCAGAATTAATTTCCCCTCTTATCTGCTCTCCCACCAGCAGAACAGGAGCTGGAGGAGGCTGGGACAGGGACTGCAGCAAGACAGCTGTTGCCTAGAGCTGCTGAGCCATTGCTCTTGTGGCTATGACATCACCAAGTGCCTATGGACTTTACAATCCACAGGAGGCCCAGCTGATTGTCACTTTAACTTGTCTATTTTAAGACCAAAAAATGGAATTGCTAGGGACAGGAGGTGCTTTGTGTCCCCTTGCTGCAGCAGCACATGGGAGAGAGCTTTTTTCTGTGAATGTTCCTCTTGTTTCCTGCAGCAAAGCTGCAGGAGATCCCAGCTACATTAACTCACTGCTGCTTCTCATCCTTCCATCACTCAGTTGCCCCTGGGCTGCCTGAGCTATGAGTGCTTATTTTTATTCAACTACAGCTTTAAAAACAACATATCCAGCTGTTCCCACCCTGCTCACAGTGACAAAGAGCCACACTGAGATGCTTTGGATGGCTGAGGTTGCGGCTGTCCCAGACCCAGCTTGTTCCCGTGGAAGGGGAATTGCCACCAAATACAGTGCTAGAAGATCCCTTCAGCAAACAGCTTAAAGGGTTTGTTATCACATGAAAATGTAAAGCATTACTGTCTGATCTGGAATCCCAGCATGGTAGGGTTGGAAGGATCCTCTGGAGATCATCTAGTCCACCCCCCTTGCTAATGCAGGTCACCACACAGCAGTTTGCCCAGGATCCACAATGTCCAGCTGGGTTTGGAATCTCTCCAGAGAAGGAAGCTCCACATCCTCTCTGGGCAGCCTGCTGCAGGGCACCACACCATCACTCAAATAAATTTCTCTTGGGTTCCAGTTTGTGCCCATTGCTCCTTGTCCTGTCTTTGGGCACCACTGACAAAAGTCTGGCCCTATTCTCTTATCCCCCATAGGTCCTTTAGCTCTTGCTGAGCACTGAGAAAGATGCCTCCTCAGACTGCTCTTCTCCAGGCTCAGCAGATACACATCTCCAGCCTTTCCTCCTCACCAGAGATGCTCCAGGCCCCTCAGCATCTCAGAGTCTCCAATGAACTCTCTCCGTTCCTTGTTTCTCTTGACCTGGGGAGCCCAACACTCCACAGATGCCAAGACTCCTTCTCCAGACCCATCAAAATCTCACCTCCTTTGCTGTGAGCAGCAGACACCTGCAGACAGCTAGTTTTCTGTGCCGCTTGGACATTGTGACAGCCAACACTGTGTTTTGCTGCCTTTTTTCATTGCTGCTGTGAAGCGTGGCTGCTACTTAGAATCTTCAGTGAGCTGCACAGTCTGGAGAAAGTTTCCCTTTGAGGTCAAGTTTCCTGAAATAACACCAAGCTGTGGAAGGCATAGGAGGATATAATCCCTCCTGCCATGGAGAGGGGAGGCTGCATTTGACCTGCTGTAGCTTCTGCATCAGCTACTGAGCATCTGTGAGCTCCTTGTGGGACTGTCATCGGAGATTTAACGCCTGCAAAAATGGATGCTGTACCTTCATTGCAAGGGGTTCAGCTTTGTGCTGCAGATCCCCCCACTTCTCCTGCTTTCTAACCAGCCATTGTCTGCACAGCTTCAAACCAAGGCTGTGGCTGCCCTGGTGCTGAGAAGTAAATGATGGACACGGAAGGACACATTTGGGTGCATGGAGGGTGGCCGCAGGTCTGCTCTGCCCTAGTGAGGCCACAGGTGGAATCCTGGGTCCACTGCTGGGCTGCCCAGGTCACAATAGACAGGGAACTACTTGAGAGAGTCCAGTGGAGCTTCTGAAGATAGTGAGAAGCATGTGAGGAGGCTGAGTGACCTGGGGCTGTTGAGCCTGGAGAAGAGCAGCCACACAGAGTATCTTCTCAATGCTCAGTAAAGCTAAAGGACTTGTGTGGAGCAAGATAGGGGACAGACTCTTCTCAGTGGTGTCCGTTAGAGGACAAGGGGCAATAGGTACAAAGTGGAACCCAAGAGGTCCCATCTGAAGAGGAGTAAAAATTCATTGGCGTGAAGATGCTGGAGCCCTGGAGTACAGTGCCCAAGAGGCTGTAGAGTCTCCTCTGAAGAGATTCCAAACCCACTGGACATTGTGATCCTGGGCAAGTTGCTGTGGGCGACCCTGCTTTAGCAGGGGGGTTTGGACTGGGGTTATCTCCGAAGTCCCTTCATACTCCTACCATGCTGCGGTTTCTGTGTGAAACCCTCATTTTCCATTCCAAATCTCCTTCCCAGCCTAAGTGGTTGGCAGAAGGAAATAAACATCTCCTAGTGCAGAGAAAGCCTGGAATTCTCCATTTGGATGGGAGGTGCACTGCTTTGCTCATGCAGAGTTCAAGGAGGAAGGTAGTGGACACATGTTCTGCTTCATCTGCCTCTTGCAACAACTCCAGGGGCTTCTGCCCTCTCTGAGGCTCTCTTCTATTTCGTAGATGGTCTCATATGGTTATATTTATGCCTTGAAGACAAGGACCTTTTATGTAGATAGATGTGTTCCTCTACACAGAGTTTTGAGCACTTTGGAGATCTGTGGAGCTGTCTCAATGTCTAGCATGAGATTCCCTGTTTACCTTTTTTCAATAATTGCATGAGCTTTGACAGCCTCTCCCTCTTCCTCTGTCAGTACTCTCACCTTCCTTCATGCTTCCTTGTCAGTACCATCTCCGTCACTGCACATCACTCTTCCATGGGAGTGGAGGACTCATCCTCTCTGGGGCGGATAAGGACTAGAGTGCTTGTTTTTGTTAGCCAGAAATGTGGGATATTTCTATCAGCTTCTGTGGATGCACTCAAATTCTCATGGGTGACCCAGAGCACACTCATCTGCTCACAGAGCTGAGTCAAACTTAAAATGCTCTTTGAAGTGTGATCCTTCCAGGAAAGCTTGGCTGATGTGGGCTTCCCTCCTACTTGCTAGTCCCAGGCACCTGCATTGTGTGCCTCCTTTGCTAGAAGTCCTTACTTCTGGCCAGCCCTTGACTGTCTCAGGCTCTGACCTTGCTCTTACACATCAGAAGAAGCAAATGGGAGAAAAATCCCTTTTTATTCTGAGATGAAGAAACTGGCTCTGATATTCTGCACAGTTTTGGGCATCAGGATGATCTCCAGATCCTTCCAACCTCCATCATGCTGAATTTTCTGTGAAGAAAGGGAGGCTATAAACATCACATGGAGCAACAGGAAATTCTGACTCATTCCCCTGCTTGGGGTGGGGTGCATGGTTTTGGTCAGGGAGGGGTTGTGGAGGAAGGTGCTGGGGTGCTTAGCCTGGAGATGAGGGGGCTCAGGGGAGACCTTTGCTGTCTACAGCTACCCAAGGGAGTTGTAGCCAGTGGGGGTTTGGTCTCTTCTCCCAGGCAACCAGTACCAGAACAAGAGGACACAGTCTCAACCTGCACCAGGGGATGTTTAGGCTGGATGTTAGGAAGAAATTCTTCATAGAGGTAGTGATTGCCCTTTGGAATGGTCCTGCCCAGGGAGATGGTGGAGTCCACCATCACTGGAGGTGTTTAGGAGGAGACTGGATGGGGTGCTTGGTGCCATGGTTTAGTTGATTAGATGGTGTTGGATGATGGTTTGGACACAATGATCTCAAAGATCTCTTCCAACCTGGTCTGTCTATTTCTATTCTATTCTATTCTATTCTATTCTATTCTATTCTATTCTATTCTATTCTATTCTATTCTATTCTATTCTATCAGATGTTCTGCTTCAGGTGCCTCTTGCTAAAAATAAAACCACCACCCCAAACTCTGGCAGATCAAAAGCAGAATTGTAAAATAGAATCGCAGAATCACCAAGGTTGGAAGAACCTCAAGACGTTAAGTCCAACCTGTCACCAGAACCTCATGACTAGACCATGGCACCAAGTGCCACGTCCAATCCCCTCTTGAACACCTCCCGGGATGTACTCCACCCCTCCCTGGGCAGCACATTCCAATGGCAAACGAGTCTCTCTGTGAAGAACTTTCTCCTCACCTCCAGCCTAAACTCCCCTGGTGCAGCTTGGGACTGTGTCCTTTTCTTCTGATGCTGGTTGCCTGGGAGAAGAGACCAACCTCCTCCTGGCTACAAGCACCCTTCAGGTAGTTGTACCCAGCAATAAGGTCTCCCCTGAGCTGCTTTTCTTTCTGGAACTGTCCTCATGGCCTGATTCCAGGGATGTGCTGGAATAATGCAGGTGAAAAAATGTGACCTATCTCAGGTTGAATGCACGCAGAGCAATGCAGGAGGCAGAGCCTTTGAGCTGTTTTGATACAGAGTGGTTCTTATGTAGATGTCACAGCAGCCAGGGAAGATTTCATGTATGAGAGAATGAATCAAGAGCCTGGCTTTTAGTCCCACAATAAAAAAAAACATCTCATGAGGTGAACTCCATAGCAAGGTGGCACAAAAATGGCTTGAAGGCCTCCTGTACATTGGTGGCAAATAAAAGAAGGGATTTGGGAATTAAAATAGCTGTTACCAGCTGCTTTGTTCCTGTGGTAATGGTGATCCTTTATCAAGCAATAGGACAAGAGGAAATGACCTCGAGTTGCACCAATGGAAGTTTTAGATTGGCTATTAGGGAAATTTTTCTTCACCAAAAGGGTCACAAAAGTAGTCAGTCAGGCTGGAACAGGCTGCCCAGGGAAGTGGTAAGTCACAGTCCCTGGGGGTGTGCAAAAACATGTAGACATGACACTTTGGTACACAGTCTAATGTCATGGAGGTGTGTTGGTTTGGACCGTGGCTGGAATTGATCTTGGAGGTCTTTTCCAGACAGAACGATTCTATGGTTCTACTTCAGAAAATAACTTAGAAAAGATGAACTTTTACAATGTGAGTAAAGTGAAGCATTCGTTCCTGGTGCAAACTCTCCTTTGAAATGCTTTGAAGGAACTGGTGATGGGCCAAGAGGATCTTGGCCTCAGTTTCTCCAGGGAAGGTTTAGATTGGATATTAGGACAATTTCTTTCCTGCAGAGTGGTCAGTGACTGGCACTGGCTGCCCAGGGGGTAGATGAAAGCTTTTGTTTCTGGAACTGTCCTTATGCCCTGATTCCAGTAAAGAACTTTTTCCTAATGTCCAATCTAAATCTACCCTGTTCTTGTTTCAAACCATTGCCCCTTGTCTTTCACACCACATACCCTTATAAAAGTCCCCCTCTCCCCAGCTTTCATCTGGCCCACTTCATGTAATGGAATGGAAAACCCGCAGAAGGTCTTCCTGGAGCCTTCTCATCTCCATGCTGAATCGCCCCAACTCTTAGCTGCCTCTTTAGGGGAGGTGCTCCAGCCCTCTGATCATCTTTGTGGCCTCTTCTGGACCTCCTCCAAAGATCCACGTCCTTCTTCTGTTGAAGGACACAGTCTCAAGTTGCACCAAGGGAATTTTAGGCTGAAGGTGAGGAGGAGTTCTTCCACTGAGAGAGTCATTTGTCATTGAATGGGCTGCCCAGGGAGGTGGTGGAGTCCCCGTCCCTGAGGTGTTCAAGAGGGATTGGATGTGGCACTTGATGCCATGTCTAGTTCCTGAGGTCTGTGGTGACAGGTTTGGACTTGATGATCTCTGAGGTCTCTTCCAACCTTGATGATACTGTGATACTGTGAAAGGGTCCAGAAAAGAGGACACATCTGAGTCTGGGTATGCTGAAGCATTGCCAAACTTTCCATTTGTTCTCTAATGCAGAGAAGACTGCCAGTCTTGCTCTGCTGCAGGCTCCATTCTCTGTAATTAAAAATCAATTAGTATGTTTATCAATTAGCTAATTAGCTTCTAATACTATCATGTTGGATAATCCAAACATGCCTCTCAATTGCATGTGTTAGTGATCCCGCAGGTGGGGCATTCGTGCACATGGACGTTTTGTATTCATTGAGTGCATCAATTTTGCCATGCCTAAGATGCTGCTCTTGGGGACCTCAGAGTAAACAACCAGGAGCATGAACTCTTTCCCAGGAACACAATGCTGCCAGTACTGTAAGTGCAGTAACAGCGTAGTGATTGTACTTGCCTGAGGAACATGCTGGAAGCAGCCCCTGGCTGTGCAAACCTGCTGTGACCTTCAGAAAGTGCCTCTCTGAGTCAGAGGCTGAGCTGGGAAGTCACAGCACTGGCCAGAACCAGTTCTGCTCCAGCTCAAACCAGGACATCATGTAGTGTGGTGCCTCGCAGCTGCTCTCTGCCGAGAGCTGATTTTTCATTTCACAGCAGAAGGTTCACCTGAAAAAGAAGGCAGATAATTTAACCAAGGCTGTGTTCAGGTCACTGGCACAGCTCAACCTCATCTATTCTTCTCAGTATTTGTTCTTCATTCAATACTTGACTTTTTTCAGTGTAGGATTAAGCTCTGGATGCTTCAGGAGAAGATTGTCTCTTTCCATTTCCCATCTCCAGTAACCTTTTATCCACAACCTCTATT
>JAAWVA010001165.1:0-12934 GCA_015227895.2 Colaptes auratus | reverse complement strand
AGTCCCTGCACAGCAGCAGTGCAGAAAGCCCAGAGCCCCAGAGCTTGCACTGTCCTCTCTGCTGAGCCTCTGTGCTGGGGCAAGGCCTGAGTGCTCTGGCAGCTTGGGCACTGTGCTGCTGGGTGGCAGTGCTGGGACTGCAGGCAGGGACAGGCCAGAGCTACTTCTGGGACAGAGCTGTGCTCCAGAGCAGCACTGCCATCAGAACAGGAGGTCTCCTCATCCCTTCATAGCCCAATCCCCCCCCCTTACAGACTGCACCTACTCAGAGTCCAAACTGATACCCTGACCCCTTCCAGTATAGACTCAGTCCAAACATGGTTCCTCTAACCCCTCCCAGTGGAGATGTGCCTCATCCCAGTACAAAGTGAATCATACTGTCCTCTAGCACTGCAGCTTGGGTCCTGACCCATTTCCAGTATAAGCTGTGTTATTGTCCCCACATAGCACTGTCAGTCAGCGAGGGAAGACAGCAGCAATCAATGTGATTGATAAGCACGCTTCAACTTTATTGTTCGGATACACAGCTTATAAAGCTCTCAGCTAAATATGCACAAATGTCATTATTCTATTGTCTCTGGCTGAAGGCTACATTATAATACCCAGCCTACTTGCAGTTAGGTCTACATGCTATTTCAGAAAATTCCTTCTAACTAGCTCTTTGTTTCTCATCCCGTTATCTTACAACACGGCTGCAAGCACAGCCACAAGGCCACAGTGACCTTGCTGCATCAGCATTTTAGCTAACTGTGAGCAGTAAACAACAGATGGAGTGTGGCCACACATTCTGTTCAAACAGTTGTTCCACAGAACCATGTCCCTTAGATTCAAGCCATCCTCAACGATTCCCCCCTTTTTCTTCTGCATCCTGCATCAGGAACAGTGTGGCCAGCAGGAGCAGGGAGGTCATTTTGCCCCTGTACACTGCACTGGTTAGGCCACACCTTGAGTGCTGTGTCCAGTCTGGGCCCTCAGTTTAGGAAGGATGTTGACTTGCTGGAAGCGTGTCCAGAGAAGGGCAACAAGTTGGTGAGGGGTTTGGAAGACAAGCCCTATGAGGAGAGGCTGAGGAGCTGGGGTTGCTTAGCCTGGAAAGAGCAGACTCAGGGGTGACCTTATTGCTCTCTACAACTACCTGAAGGGAGGTGTAGTCAGGCAGAGGTTGGTCTCTTCTCCCAGGCAGCCAGTACCAGAACAAGACACAGTCTCAGGCTGTGCCAGGGCAGATTTAGGCTGGATAGTAGGAAGAAGTTCGGACCAGAGAGAGTGATTGCCCATTGGAATGGGCTGCTCATAGGAGGGTGGAGTCACCTTCATTGGAGGTGTTCAGGAGGAGACTGTGGGGTGCTTGGTGTCCATGGGTAGTTGTTTCAGGTAGGTTGATTGGTTGATGGGTTGAATGCGATGATCTTGAAGGTCTCTTTCAACCTGGTGTATTGTATTGTATTAAGTTAAATTTAAAGGAACGCTCGAGATGTTACCTCATTTGCACTTCACATAATACATCCACATGCAATACGCAAAACAAGCAAGATCAATGAAACAATACCAATCCAGCGTAAACCTTCCTTGAGCAGACCCAACAACAAGGAGACAGATTTCCAAACCAAGATTGAAACCATTGATAAACAAGATTCACATTTTAACATTGATTATGGTTTCCAACCAAGCAATCCTTTTATAAATTGATGACTGTGATCAGACAAATTAAAACAACACATGCCTTCAAAATCCTCACAGCCATGACCATGAGCTAAAGCAAGAAATCAATGGCAGCTCTGTTCTGTAAATATGCATGCCTTAAACTATTGGATAAAAGCAATTGAGCTAAAGTTTCAGTAGTAACATTAGCCTGTTTGGCTGACCAACAAGCCAATTTCTCAATTTGCTTTAAAGCCCTCTTAGCAAGACCAGGAAAAATAAGAGAAGCAAAGAGATTTGCTGTAGCTGACCACAAAGCTACATCATCTTTGCAACTTCCATCCAGATGGAGCAAGGATCGTTTTGTCGATGTTGCAGTGCAGCAGAGATGTTTAGCCAATCCCATGTCAAGGGGCAAATAGGGAAAGCCTACCCAGATAACATGGATCATGCGGTAACCGCTGAGTCAGTCCCTTAATTAATAATGCACTACAATTTGCCACTTCACTCTCATTACTACAAGTATTACTACTGTAATTAACAAACATGTACATCAAATCGGGGTATCCCTCTGAAACACGTCTGAAAAGGTTCACCAACAGTCTGTAAGCTCAAAGAAAATTCATTACTGCCCGTCAGGTTGGCCCATGTTACCAATAGGTTCTCTCTGGATTAATCTCATGATGATTAAGTGGTGATTATGAATATCAGCAATGTTTTTTACAATCTGCTTTAGGGGTATGTTACATCTTTATTTTTCCCTAGGATGGTCAAAAATCATGAACTGTTTAATGGTAGCAAGATTTCTTCATCTGTAAAGGTAGATCTGGCCAGGCTCTAGCTTCACAGACAGAAAACTTGGAGGCAAAACAACAAGAGCAAAAAGGCTTCATTGCTTTGCCCAATAATAACCATAATATGTGTTTTTGCTCATCCTAGTAACACTGATCCCTTATGTTTACACAAACAGTTAAGCAGTCATGACACTCAGTTATAAGTTGGTGCTTTCTGTTGACATCTTGGATCATCGTGACCAGTCACTGAGGTCAGTGCTAGGCAGGTTTGCTGACTGTCATTTTCATGACAGTTGTGCCATGTTCGTGCTGTCTTGTGGTGAGAGGGTTGCAGCACTTTGCAAGGTTGATGTTTCTAGGTGTTGACAGGAGCTAACTATCTCTTGTTGGTTACATTTAAAAACTATTTTTACTATGCGGTATTCTCTCTTTCCCCCCATTTTTTTTCCAGGTTATTTATTTGTTGTTGTTTCAGCCTACAGTTGACAATGCATGTGGTGTTAGAATGAATTGTAATTTTCCCTCTAAGTGTTAAAATTAGAAAACTGGTGAGATAACATTAAGTCCATATGAACATTTTCGCTAATCACACAACAATCAAACCACCACAATATTCAGGTCTAATCACATGTGCTGTGGTACATTCTTCTGATTGATGCTTTGATCTCAGATTATCATAACAGTTATTGTGATCGATGTTGGACTGGGAAATGGTGTTCCTCATATTCTTGATTCTTCTGCCATTGTTCATTGTGATGATTGCAGGTGACAGAAGCGAAGGCTCAGGTGACCTTATGGTGGCCATCCAGTATCTGAAGAGAGCCTACAAGAATGCTGGGGAGGGACTTCCTAGGGTGTCAGGAAGTGAAAGGACTAAGTAGAATGGAATGGAGCTGGAGGTGGGGAGATTCAGGCTGGATGTGAGGAGGAAGTAGTAGTTCTTCCCATGAGAGTGGTGAAGCCCTGGAATGGGTTGTCCAGGGAGGTGGTTGAGGCCCTGTCCCTGAAGTGTTTAAGCCCAGGCTGGATGAGGCTCTGGCCAGCCTGATTAGGTGGGGTGTCCCTGCCCATGGCAGTGGGATTGGAACTAGATGATCCTTGTGGTCCCTTCCAACCTGACTGATTCTATGAGTCTATGATTCAATAATTTTTAATTAATTTTGATTTTAAAAATGTAATATATTTTTAATTTTTTTATTCAAATTTTAATCAATTTTTTGTCAATGTATTTTAATAAAATTGTTTTGTTTGACTTTTTATTATTTTTATAAATTAAATTTTAATTTTTCTTTTTGATTTTAATTTATTTTTATTTTAATTTTTTTTTCAATTTTTTTCTCTAATGTCTTTTTATATTTTTTTGTTATTTTATTTATTTTTTGGCATATTTTTTCATATTTTTAAATTATTTTTTTTTTAATTAATTTTAAAAATATATTTTTTAAATTATTTTTATTTTATACTTTTACATTTTCTTTTTATTTTTTAAATCTTGTTTCATTTATTTGTTATTTTTTATTTATTTTTAGTTTTGTTTTCAATTATTTTTATACTGTTTAATGTACTTTCTTTTGTATTTATTTTGTCTATAATTTTAATTATTTTTGTCTGTTAATTTAATATTTATTTTAAACCATTTTTGTTATTTGTAATTTAATTTAATTTTTAAAAATTTAATTTTTTTTTATTTAATTATTTTAATTATTTTAAAATTATTTTTATCTAGGTTTCCTTTTTTAATTTCTTGATCTTATAGGTTTGTTTTATCTATTTCTATTTTAATTTTGATTTTGCTTTTTTATATTTTTAACCTTCTTTTCTATAATTCTTTTTATTATCATTTTTAAATTCACTCTTCTGAATTTTTTAATACTTTTGTTTGTTTTTTTTTAAATCTAGTAGTCTTGATAGTCCTTATTGTATTTTTTGCTGAATCCTTAGGTTTTGTTAATAACTATTTTCAGTTTGTTATATTTTGTTTTCATTGTTTTGTTTTTATTGTTGCTTTCTTTTTCTTTTTATTTGTGTTAATCATTTTATTAAACTTTTTGTTGTTGTTTTTAATTTGCTCTCTATCATTATTTTTGTTATATTTTGTTATGTTTATTGTTCTTTTGTATCTAAGTTGTAGTATTTGGGTTTGTTTTGTTATATATATTTGTATTTTAATTTTTTTAAAACTTGTTTTTTTTTTTACTATTTTTTGTATTATTGTATGTTTCTAGTCAAAGTTTAAGAGGAAATAGAAAGATGTTACATTAGCTAAGGAATACTTTTAAAAGCAAATACCTATTTACTACAAACCTTAACTATATTACACGGAGCTCCTTTGCAATGCCGAGGCACACAGCTAAGAAGGTTCGAACCAAAAGAAGAACTTACAGTGTGAACTCATTACTAAGTGCTTATGCCTTACTGCATTACTATGTACTGAGTACCTGTGAATACCAATGCTTACTATTCATTATGCTTACTAGGAAGACTTAGCAAACCTCTAAATAACAAATCTCTGACAGACATTACAATCAGGAGTGATGAAATTAGCACTGTTGCTTTAAATCAGAGCAGGGCTTTGGTAGACTAGAGTCTACCAGAAAAGGAGGAGGGGTGGGGGTGTGACTACCTCTTAGACCATCTGCTTCATTAAGATGTCATGTACCGTCCTCTCCAGGACACAGTGACCATCTCTGGAGTCACCTTTCCTGGTGCAGACTGGACAGCCCAAGGCCCTTTCCATCATTCTCCAATTTGCTTCTGCACTTATTCTTTGTTCATTCCGGTTCCTCTCTCCTATGCTGCTTTGACCTTTCAGGCGGCAAAGCTGCAGTTGTCCCCTGGGCCACCTCTGTGATTGTTTTTCCTCTCCACTTCTTGTATCTACTTGCCTAAACCTTTGCTTCTCAGATCATGCCTTGGAGAGAGGCAGCCTACTGAGAGACATCTTGTGCTGAGCAGCTGGTTCCAGAGGGGTTGGATCACTGATGCAACTTTATCAGACTTTGTTTTTCTTTACTTCTAAACAGGAACAATTCTCCTGTGGCTGTATGCAGACAGATCTCTATGGAGAGCAGGGGGGAGCTGGTTCCATGGAACTATGACCTGCAGCTGCAGAGAGCAGTGAAGAAGTCTGATGGGACAGTGATGTAAGCCCAGGGGGCAATGACAGCAATGGGGAGGTTGTGGAGGGGGTGAGGAGCAAAGTTGTTCATACAGGGTCAGATCTTGAGGAAGAGTGTTTCCTTTGAGTCCAGGCCTCTTGAGGAGACTCTGTGGATCAAGGTGACACGGAGAGTGCTGCTGTCAGCTCCCTTCTCTCAAATGCAGCTAATTAAAAACAACTCAGGGGGTTATGAGGCCCAGTGGGAAATCTTCCTCATTACCTGCACTGTGAAACAGCTTCAATTAGCTGTGAAAAAGCTCCAATGAGCTGGACAAGTCTTCAGTACCTGAAGGAAATCCCAGGGAGAGCCACAGCTCCTGAGGGACTTCTGTGTTCTAATGAGCTCCATGGAGGATTTGGGGCTGTCTCCAGGTGTCAGGGACTGAGAGAAGATTGAAGAAACTGCTCCAGAACTCAGCAGCAAATGCCAAAGCAGCTTGAAGCACTGATTGGCCCCACTGGGGCTTGTTACTGACAAAGCCTCCCCAGGGGCTCCTTAGAGCAGGTAATTGGAGACTGTGATTTATAGACCACAAAAATGGTAAAATGCAGGAGTCTGTGATGCTGAAAAACCCTGGGTTTGGGTTATGGAGCAGGAAGGCCAAGCCCTAAGCACAGACCTAAGCACAGGACAGTAGAGCCTGAAAGCCTCAAAACAAAGGATCTGCTCCCAGGCCTGGGTGGCAGAGACAAGTGCCAGAGCCCAGGGACCAAGACCTTGGTCCTGTTGGGCTTTCAGCCTTGCCAGAGCCCTTGGCTATGCTTTGCCAGCAGACTTGGTAGGCTTAGGTAATGGCTGCCCTGGATGACCTTGAAGGTCTTTCCCTACAACAACAGTTCTGTGATTCTATGTTTCTGTGTAGGAGAAGGATTGGGTTTGGATAGCTTTAGAAGACTCTAGGGAAGGTTTGCCTTTGCTTGAAGATGAGGATTATCACAGTATCACTAAGGTTGGAAGAGACCTTGAAGATCATCGAGTCCAACCTGTCACCACAGACCCCGTGACTAGACCATGGCACCAAGTGCCACGTCCAATCCCCTCTTGAACACCTCCAGGGATGGTGACTCCACCACCTCCCTGGGCAGCCCATTCCAGTGGTGAATGACTCTCTCAGTGAAGAACTTTCTCCTCACCTCCAGCCTAAAATTCCCCTGGCACAGCTTGAGACTGTGTCCCCTTGTTCTGGTGCTGGTTGCTAGAGAAAAGAGGCCAACCCCTTCCTGGCTACAACCACCCTTCAGGTAGTTGTAGAGAGCAATGAGGTGGTCCCTGAGCCTCCTCTTCTCCAGGCTAAACAACCCCAGCTCCCTCAGCCTCTCCTCACAGGGCTGTGCTCAAGGCCTCTCCCCAGCCTTGTTGCCCTTCTCTGGACACCTTCAAGTGTCTCAATGCCCTTCTTAAACTGAGGGGCCCAGAACTGGACACAGGACTCAAGGTGTGGCCTAACTAATGCAGAGTACAGGGGCACAATGACTTCCCTGCTCCTGCTGGCCACACTATTCCTAAAGCAGGCCAGAATATAAATATATATATACACAATACAATACAATACAATACAATACACCAGGTTGGAAGAGACCTTCAAGATCATCACGTCCAACCCATCAACCAATCCAACCCACCTAAATACAATACAGTACAATACAGTACAATACAGTACAATACAACCCACCTAAACAACAAAAAAAAACCGTGGCACCAAGCACCCCATCAAGCCTCTTCCTGAGCACCTCCAATGAAGGTGACTCCACCACCTCCACTGGCAGCTGATTCCAATGGGCAATCACTCTCTCGGTATAGAACTTCTTCCTAACATCCAGTTAGGCTGCCCTGGCGCAGCCTGAGACTGTGTCCTCTTGTTCTGGTACTGGCTGCCTGTGAGAAGAGACCAACCTCCGCCTGGCTACAACCTCCCTTCAGGTAGTTGTAGAGAGCAATGAGGTCACCCCTCAGTCTCCTCTTCTCCAGGCTAAGCAACCCCAGCTCCCTCAGCCTCTCCTCACAGGGCTTGCCTTCCAAAACCCTCACCAACTTTGTTGCCCTTCTCTGGACACCTTCCAGCAAGTCAGCATCCTTCCTAAACTGAGGGGCCCATAACTGGACACAGGACTCAAGGTGCAGCCTAACCAGTGCAGTGTACAGGGTCAGAATGACCTCCCTGCTCCTGCTGGCCACACTGTACCTGATGCAGGCCAGGATGCCATTGGCCTTCTTGGCTGCCTGGGCACACTGCAGGCTCATGTTCAGCCTACAGTCAACCAGCACCCCAGGTCCCTCTCTGCCTGGCCGCTCTCCAGCCACTCTGACCCCAGCCTGTAGCACTGCCTGGGGTTGCTGTGGCCAATGTGCAGAACCTGACCCTTGGATGTGTTCAATCTCATGCCCTTGGATTCTGCCCATCTGTCCAGCCTGTCGAGGTCCCTCTGCAAAGCCTCTCTGCCCTCCAGCAGATCAACTCCTGCCCCCAGCTTGGTGTCGTCCGCAAATTTACTGATGATGGACTCAATGCCCTCATCCAGATCATCAATAAAGCAGCTCCAAGGCCAGGTTGGATGAGGCTCTGGCCAGCCTGATGTAGTGTGGAGTGTCCCTGCCCATGGCAGTGGAGTTGGAACTAGATGAAACTTGTGATCCTTCCAACCCTGAGTGATTCTATGAGTCCATGATTCCGTATATTTTGTTATTAATTAATTTTTTGTTTTTAACGTAATCTATTTTGTAATTTGTAAATTTTTTTAAATCAATTTCTTTATCTATTCTGAAATATTTTTTTCCCAATCTATTGTTAATAAATTTGTTTTTTTGAATTTATTAATAAATTTAATTTGAATTTTTTTTATATTTTTATTATTTTTTAATTTTTTAACATTTCTTTTAATTTTAATTTTTCTTTGTATTTTTTCTAATTAATTTTTTAAATAATTTTTTTTCTTTTGTTATTTTATTTTTTGTAATCTACTTTTTCATTTTTTCATATTTTTAATTTTATTTTTTATTATTTATATTTTATTTCTTTGGTTGTTTTTTTTACTTTGAATTTAGTAAATTTTTTAAAAATATTTTTCAATATGTTTTATCTGTTGTTTGTTTTAACTAATTTTTAATTTAATTTTATTTTTTAAAAAACTTTTAAATTTTACTGTTTTTATTTTTATTGTAATTTCTTATTTTTTATTTTAATTTTGTATTCCAATTAATTTGTTTATTTATTTTTATCTCGTTTTTAATCTTTTATTTTTTAATCTTACGCTGTTAGTTTTAATTAATTTTTAATTTTTTGCATATTTGTTTTATTTAACCAATTTTCTATTTTAATTTTGATATTTGCTTTTTTAATTTTTAAACCTTCTTATTTTCTATTAATTCTTTTTTATTATTATTTTTCATTTTAATTTTCTTGAATGTTTCTTTATAAGGTGTTTGTTTGTTTTAATCTCGTTGTCTTGATAACCCTTACTTTTCTTTTTTGCCAATAACCCTTATGCATTTTGTCAATAGCTATTTTTTGTTAGTAATCCTTATGAGTTTTCAGTTTGTTATATTTTGTTTTGATTGTTTTGTTTTTATTGCTGATCTTATTGCTATTATTCTGTTAATTTGGTTTTATTTTAAATTTTTGTTTGCTTTTAATTTGTTCTCTATTATTTTTTGTTATTATTTTGTTATCTTTTACTCTATTTTTTGTATCTAAGTTTTTGTACTTCTTGTATCCAAGTTGTAATTTTTTTGTTTCTGCTCTGTTATATATATTTGTATTTTAAAATTGTTCTTTTGTACCTGTTCTCTGTTTACTATTCTTGTATTATTTGTATTATTTGTACTTTTTCTAGTCAATATCTAAGAAGGAAATAGAAAGATTTTACATTGGCTAAGGAATACTTTTAAGAATGAATACCTATGTACTACAGACCTTAACTGTATTACACGGAGCTTCTTTGCAGTGCCGAGGCACACAGCTAAGAAGGTTCGAACCAAAAGAAAATCTTATAATATGAACTCATTACTAAGTGCTTATACCTTGCTGCAATTACTATGTACTAAGTACCTGTAAATACCAAATGCTTACTATTCATTATGCTTACTGGGAAGACTTAGCAAACCTCTAAATAACAGAACTCTGAAAGACATTACAATCAGAAATGATGAAATTAGCACTGCTGCTTTAAATCAGAGCAGAGCTTTGGTAGAACAGAGTTGTACCAGCAAAGGTGGGGAAGCGGGGGAGGGGGGTGTTGGAAGGGGTAAGGAGTGGCTAGCAAGGTGTGCCCTAGTTGCAACTGTTTCTGCAGTAGGGTCTTAACAACTTGCAGCCTATCATGTCTGAGCGACCACTGTTCCACCCATACTGGATTAGCTGTTGTCCATTTTAATGTGAGGGTTGGTTGCTGACCAGTAGCCGCTACAGAAAAGGAACAGTAATGAGTTTTGCTCCTAGCTGACTTAAGGCATCTCAGCCCAATAGAGCAACTGGAAGGGTTAACACGTACGGTCTTAGTGACTGATTTGCCATCATAATAGCTAACTGCACTGGCTCTTTGCTGACCCAGGTTGTTTGGATACATTTTAAACCCTTCAAACCTTTCAAACTCTGGAGTCATTTGCTATGAGCAATGGAGAATTTGCCATGAGCCATGGCTAGAGACCATTCCATTTATGACGAGATACAATAGTGACATCAGCTCCAGCATCCACAATCATTGAGAACTGTATAGGTTGGCCACAAGGGTGTCTGATAGTCACAATCTGTTCTAGTTTTCCCTTAGCCTTCTGGAAGGTGTTGGAGAATGGCTTAAATCTAAGGGACATGATTCTGTGGAACAGCTACTTGAGCAGAATGTGTAGGCCGCACTCCATTGTGTTGTTTACTGCCCATAGTTAGCTGACTTGCTGATGCTGCAAGGTCACTGTGGCCTTGTAGCTGTTCTCGCAGCTGTGTTTGTAAGATAACAGGATGGGGAAGGAAGAGTTAGTGAGAAGGGAGTTTTCTGAGATTGTTCACAGACCTAATTGCAAGTAGGCTGGATATTATAATGTGGCCTTCAGTCAGAGACCAACAGAATCATGGCATTGATGCATATTTAGCTGAGATGCTTCATAAGCTGTGTGTCCGGGTGTGACCGGCTTCGGCTGTGCCTCTGAGAAAGGGACAGCTGCTGAGCACTCTGGCTGAACGGTTTTGATATTCAAATGAAAACAAGATAAGGTCTAAACGAATTTCATTGGTAGATTGGCAGAATGCAACTTTAAGTCCCGTCAGTTCAGGCTGGGTTCAGTCTGTACTTTTCCCTCTGTTTGTGTGGGCCTGCTTCTCCCTCTGAAGCAGCAGCTTGGCCGGACAGCAGCGACCTTGAATCACCAAAGCTAACCAGAGAAGAAAACTAATTCCTGCACTCGCTTTGAGCCAACAGAATTTTCTCCTTAATTGCCTTTCTCTCTCTCTCTAACCTTTTTTGGGAAAAGAGGGAGGTAGGGAGGGAGAGGGGACAGGGGCCGGGGGGCACACGCTCCTCCCGCTGGGGGTCTTCTGTATGACATTCACTGCTGTATAGTTCTGTAGGTATTGTAAATACTGTCTAGGGGGATCTGGGGGGGTCTGGGGGGGTCTCTAAAGGGTTGGGGGGGTCTGGGGGGTCTCTAAGGGGGTCTGGGAGGCTCTGGGGTGGTCTCTAAGGGCTGTGGGGGGGTCTCTAAGGGGGTCTGGAGGGGTCTAGGGGGGTCTCCAAGGGGGTCTGGGGGGGTCTGGAGGGTGTCTATGGGGCTCTGGGGGGTCTTGGGGCATCTGGGGGTTCTCCAAGGGGGTCTGAAGGGGTCTGGGAGGGTCTGGGGGGTCTCCAAGGGGGTCTAGGGGGTCTCGGGGGGAG
The DNA here is from genome assembly GCA_015227895.2 of Colaptes auratus. NCBI lineage: Eukaryota > Metazoa > Chordata > Aves > Piciformes > Picidae > Colaptes > Colaptes auratus. Next base: position 1,477 of record JAAWVA010001165.1, on the reverse strand, counting down.
TCTCTGAGGGGGTCGGGGGGGGTTCTGGGGGGGTCTTTAAGGGGCTCTGGGGGCCCTAGGGTGTCTCTAAGGGGGTCTGGGGGGGTCTGTAAGGTGGTCACGGGGGGTCTGGGGTAGTCTCTAATGGGGTCTGGAGGTCTCTATGGGGGTCTGGGGGGGTCTGGGGGGGCCTCTAAGGGCATCTGGGGGGGTCAGGGTGAGTCTGGAGGGGGCTCTATGGGGGTCTGGGGGGGTCTGGGTGAGTGCGGGATGGTCTCCAAGGGGGTCTGGGGGGTCTCTAAGGGGGTCTGGGGGGGTCTCTATGGGGGTTGGGGGGTGGGTGACTGTGGGGTGGTCCCTATAGGGGTCTGGGGGGGTGGTTGGAGGGGCCTCTAAGGGGGTCTGGGGAGGTCTGGGGGGGTCTCCAAGGGAGTCTGGGGGGGTCTGGGGGGGTCTCCAGGGGGGTCTGGGGGTTCTTGGGGGATCTTTAATGTGGTCTGGGGGGGTCTGGGGGGTCTCTAAGGGGGTCTGGGGGGTCTGGGTGGGTCTGGGGGTCTCTAGGGGGTCTGGGGGGGCCTCTATGGGGGTCTGGGGGGTCTCTAAGGGGTCTGGGGGGGTCTGGGTGAGTCTGGGGGGTCTCTAAGGGGTCTGGGGGGCCTCTAAGAGGGTCTGGGGGGGTCTGGGGTGGTCTCCAAGGGAGTCTGGGGGGGTCTGGGGGTTCTGGGGGGGATCTTTAATGTGGTTGGGGGGGTCTGGGGGGTCTCTAATGGGGGTCTCTATAGGGGTCTGGGGGGTCTGGGGGGGTGTCCAAGGGAGTTTGGGGGGGTCTGGGGGGGTCTCTAGGGGGGTCTGGGGGTTCTGGGGGGGATCTTTAATGTGGTCGGGGGGGTCTGGGGGTCTCTGGGGGTCTCTAAAGGGGGTCTGGTGGGGGTCTCTATGGGGGTCTGGGGGGTCTAGGGGGGTCTCTAAGGGCATCTGGGGGGGTCTGGGTGAGTCTGGGGGGGTCTGGAGGGGTCTCTAAGGGGTTCTGGGGGGGGTCTGGGGGGTCTCTAGGGGGGTAAGGGGGTTCTGGGGGGGATCTTTAATGGTGGTCGGGGGGGTCTGGGGGGTCTCTAAGGGGGTCTGGGGGGTCTGAGGGGGTCTCTATAGGGGTCTGTGGGGGGTGGGTGAGTGTGGGGTGGTCCATATAGGGGTCTGGGGGGGTCTGGGGGGGTCTCTAGGGGGGTCTGGGGTTCGTGGGGAGATCTTTATGTGGTCGGGGGGGGTCTGGGGGGTCTTAAGGGGGTCTGGGGGGTCTGAGGGGGTCTCTATAGAGGGGTCTGGGGGGGTCTGGGGGGTCTCCAGGGAGTGGAGTTGGAGGGGTCTGGGGGGGTCTTAGGGGGGTCTGTGGGGGGTGGTGAGTGTGGGTGGTCCCTATAGGGGTCGGGGGGGGTCTGGGGGGGTCTGGAGGGGCCTCTAAGGGGGTCTGGGGAGGTCTGGGGGGGTCTCCAGGGGGGTC